>JAEAOA010002069.1:0-322002 GCA_016746295.1 Potamilus streckersoni
TTTGGTTTTAAGACACGTGCCTGCACCCATATCAATAATAATAATCTTATAATAAAAAAAATTATCTGTCCGGTAAAAAAAACTGCTCCGGTTTTATGCGGTACAAAAGATACGAAGTTCATTCAGAAGCCGGGCAGACTGTTCTTCCGTACCGGCACTGATGCGGATATATCCCGCCAGTTCAGGTGAATTATAATACCTGACCATAATTCCTTTTTTTTCCCAAAAATTCCTTAACCGCGCGCGCATCCCAAGACGTACAGCGGCAAAGAAAAAAATTCGCGTCAGACGGAAATGCAGTGAACCCCGGCAGCCGGTTAATTTCGGCAATCAGCCGGTCTCGGTTTATAACCAGCTGCTTAATCTGTGTACGGTAGGTATCTGTTTCCCGCAGGCAGGCCTTGAGTGCTATTTCGGATGGCACTGTGACGCTGTACGGAGGCTTGACTGCCATCATTACCGAAGCCAATTCACGGCTCATCATCCCATACCCGATGCGGAATCCGGCTAATGCAAATATCTTGGAAAACGTCCGCAGGATGATCAGGTTCGGATAGTTGTGCAGTCTGCCCGCCCACGTTTTCCCGGAAAATTCGTAATACGCCTCGTCCATAATAACCGGCAGGTTTTTGTGCTGCAGGAAAAACTCTGCTGTATCATCGGGAATAGACACGCCTGTGGGATTGTTCGGAGAACATAAGAATACAGCCTTAAAGCGGGACATATCATACTTCCGGATGGTATCTGTATCATAACTGAAATCCGGTAAAAAGGGAATTTTTTCCGGAATGCCGCGGCTCAAACGAATCACATGGTCGTAATATGAAAAAGACGGGCTGAACATCAGCACCCGGTCGCCCGGACTGATAAAGATACGGCAAACGAGGTCAAGAAGCTCATCAGCACCGGCACCGGCCACAATCATGTCCCCATCAATACCCGTATATCCCTCGATCTCCCGGCGTACACTGCGCTGGGCGGGGTCAGGGTATATGTGCATATTGGAAGCTTGTGCCAGCGCGGTTTTTACGCCCTGCGGGATGCCGTAAGGGTTTTCATTTGCATCCAGCTTAATAATCTGCTCCGGTGAAATTCCCAGACGGCGCGAAATTTCCTCCGGCGGTTCTATCGGAGAATAGGCATTAAAATTCAGCGCATACGGCGCGACAACACTCTTCAAATCCATTTTAATTACTAAACAGCGGGGGGGGGCAGCAGGTATGCACAAGATAATTTATTCATAGTGATTTTACAATCGCAACAACTCAAGTAGTATAGAAACATTTTACAGTTTTATACAGTCTAAAGTTATCCGTTATTCACGATTTATGACAGGTCAGTCTGAAAAAAAATCTTTTTTTTCAATCGTTGCGGTTGCATTTTTTACATTCGTTTCCCGAGTCTCCGGACTTTTGCGGGAGAGCGTGAAAGCTTATTTTCTGGGGACAGGTCCGTTGGCAGATGCGTTCAATATGGCGTTTACGATTCCGAACCTCTTCCGCAGGCTGACTGCGGAAGGAGCGATGCTCGCCTCGTTCATCCCCTATCTGTCGGATGCAGAAAAACAGGGAAAAAACAACGCCCGTGCGTTTATCGGAGCATTTTCCCTAAAGCTGACACTGATTTTGCTCGCGCTCACTCTCGTTATCGTAATATTTGCCCGTTTTGGATGGGAAGTGTATTTGCCCCGGGTTTTGACAGTGAACGCGTAACAGCCGGTGCAGGCATGCTGCGCATTATGTTTATCTATATTGTCTTCATCTCCATATCCGCCGTATTTCAGGGCATCCTGAATTACAACGGTATATTCGGTATTGCCTCTTTTACACCTATTCTGCTGAATTTAGTTGTCACCGCCGCTGCATTTACAGTATCGGAAGATGCCGCCGCCACTGCCATGTCCTGGGGGGTGTTTGTCGGGGGGATTCTGCAAATGGCGGTAATGTACCCCGCTGTCCGTAAACTGGATTACCGTATTTTCAGCCATCTGTTCGCCAAAGAAAAAATATCAGGGCAGGCACTGCGCAGTATGTTGCCCGGTGTGTGCGGCGCAGGTATATACCAGATCAATGTGATCGCCGGGAACTATATCGCGTCCTCATTGGGAGAAGGTGCAATTTCTGCGCTGACGTACAGTAATCGCCTGCTGGAACTGGCATTGGGTATATTTGTAGTATCACTGAATACAGTATTTTTTCCGGGATTATCCAAAGCCCTGTCCCAAAATAACCCCGAACGTGCGTCAGAAATGACGGTCAACAGCCTAAACAGCATTAGCTTTTTTACGGTGCCGGTCATTATAGGACTAATGCTGACGGGGGAGGAACTGATAAAGCTGCTTTTTGAACGCGGGAAGTTTGATGCTGCATCGACACAACTGACCTTCAGCATTCTGCTGTTTCACACACCGGGCATGATATTTATCGCTGGAACCGGTTGTTTGCTTCTATTTTCAATTCACTCAAAACGTTCAGACTGCTGATGTATATTTCGGCATTCAGCACGGTTATCAATGTTATTTTTTGTTACGTATTTTCCCGCTATTATGAAACTGCGGGGATTGCGCTGGCGTCAACAATCGCACAGGCAGTTCAGTACGGCGTGATGCTGGTATTTGTAATCAAGAAACGGCCTACACTGATTAAGGTCAAACGCCATGCCGTTGCAGTCTTAAAACACCTGATGGCGGGTTTAATTATAATACCGGCAATTATTTTGTACAAAAAATACATGGCAGAAGGCATGTATTTGTGGTTCAATTATGCTATGTATTTAGTTATTGCGGGGGCGGTATATCTGACGGCGTGTCTGTGTTTTAGGGCAGAGGAGTTGAGTACATTTATTAAGATTGTGCATGCGAAAATTTCCCGTAAAAAACTATAGAATAATATTCATACGGATGAGTATTTTCGTGTTTACTTCACAGCAAATCAATGAAGGGTCTGTCTAAACTGATAATCAAATCCGCATCTGTATTACTGTATGCGGTATTACTGATTTCTTTTTCCTGCTCAACTGCACGGGATCGCAATACAGAAAAACATTTACTTGCGTCGGCTTCCGTTTTTGAAAATGATACCCAGATATATCTGAAAGCCAATCTGAAAAGCGGGGATATATATTATAATTACGAACCGGTATTAAATGCAGATGCCCTGCAAAGAACCCCGGAATATATCAAATATTGGGCGGCTGATCCTCAACGGAACGCGTTTCAGACTGACGCAGAACGGGAAGAGTTTATAAAACGCGAGACGGAAAGCATTTCCGGATACCAGTCATTTATTGTATCGTTCCACAATCCCGGAAAAGGGGAATTCAGAGCGGATAAAAGCAAGGAGCTGAATATATTTCTACAGTATAAAACGGGGGACGGGACAAATAAAATTTATCCTGCGGATATACGCCGGCTGAAGAATGACCACGAAGAAGTCCGTTATCTGCAAAAATACTTGGTCGGTTTTGATCGTTTTTCCGAAGTCTATCTGATTTCCTTTCCGCAGACTGATCTCAACGCAAATACTGCACTGCCTGAACAAACTTCGGACAGTGCAGCTGATAAAGCACTAAATCTGGTTATTTCTCACCTCAAAGGATACACCATTATATCATTCACTTAAAATGAAGATTACACTGGGCATCACAACTTGTAACCGCCCGGGTCTGACTTTAGCTGAACTCAAATCATCCTTTTGCATAAACCGGCTTTAGGCAACAGGCTTCGGGAAACATCCGGATTAAAGACCTTGTAATTCTATGCTTCAATGCTTTCCTCCTTTACCTTTATATGTTCTGCGCCCCAGTCACGCATAGCAATCATGACGGGGGCAAGTGTTTTTCCGTACTCCGTAAGCGCGTACTCCACACGTGGGGGTACCTGAGCATACACCTTTCTTGCAACGACTTTGTCATCCTCCAGTTCCCGCAACTGCTGGGTTAACATACGTTCTGTCACTCCCTGAATCTCCCGCTTCAGCTCACCAAACCGCAGGTATCTGTTCTGCAGCAATTTGAAAATGATGATTGGCTTCCACCTGCCGCCAATAACAGAAAGTGTTGCACTGACAGAACATCCGTAAGGTCCGTTATAATTTTTATCTTTCTTTTCAGACATTGTTGCCGTTCCTCATTAGTTACTTTTTTGTATGTATACAACAAATATGTGCGTACTTGAGATAAATGTCAATTATGACATATGCTGTTGAAATGTTGCCAATAATGGCACATATCGAGTCAAATAACATACTGAATTAACTTCATCAAAGGAAAAAACTATGAAACACGATATTGTCTACTACGCGAAACACCGCCATACTGCGAAAGCTTATGACCCAAATAAAGTTATCTCTGCGGAAGATATTGAAAAAGTAAAAGAACTTCTGCGTTACAGCCCCTCCAGCACAAACTGGCAACCCTGGCATTTTATTCTGGCATCTACCCCGGAAGGCAAAGCACGTATCGCCAAATCTACAGAAGAAAAATACCAGTTTAACCGAAAATCCATCCTGAATGCCTCACATGTCGTTGTATTCTGCAGTAAACTGGATGCGGATGAAGCCCATATGCTCAAAGTGTGGAATCAGGAAGATAAAGACGGGCGGTTTGCTGACAATCCGGAACGTAAAAAATTAAACTACGCCGGACGCACTCTGTTTACCAATCTGCACAAGCAGGATTTTAAAGATGCCCAGCACTGGATGGATAAGCAGGTCTACTTAAATATCGGTCAGTTCCTTTTGGGAGTGGCTACGCTTGGGATCGATGCGACGCCGATGGAAGGGATTGATACAAAGGTATTGGATATAGAGTTCGGTCTGCGTGCAAAGGGGTATAGCAGTCTCGTGGTTGTTCCGATTGGGTATCATCACGAGCAGGAAGATTTTAACGCCAAACTGCCCAAATCCCGCCTGCCTTATTCAGAAATACTGACAGAAGTTTAACCATTATTCTGCGCCCCCCACGCATAGCAATCATGACGGGGGCAAGTGTTTTGCCGTACTCCGTGAGTGTGTACTCCACACGCGGCGACACCTGAGCGTACACCTTTCTCGCAACGACTTTGTCATCCTCCGGCTCCCTCAACTGCCGGGTTGACATACGTTCTGTCACCCCCTGAATCTCCCGCTTCAGCTCACCAAACCGCAGATATTCATTCTGTAGTAATTTGAAAATGATGACCGTCTCTCCCGCCGGCACGCTCCTCTCAAAGTAAGCATCAGGTTTTTTATTTCGAGGCTTTAACCGGTTAAACCCCGCGGAGGTATTTCCTCACAAAACGCGTATTTTTAAGGATAAACGAACGAAAAAAATGACTGTCTAAAAATCAATTTTTTTCTGTCCAAAAATCAATTTCGTTTTACAATTAGCGGACGGTATCTCAATATCTGTTTGATCATGATCGGTTTCACTTTTTAACTTTTTTTGAAATGAATAAACCCAGAGCTCGCGATCTTGGCCTGCCTTTTAACGGAAAAACCGGAAAATATAACGCCATAACGGATGTAAGAGGGGTGGAAGTCGGATTTATCACGCTGACTGACCCCAAAAAGGACATGCGTACAGGGGTAACAGCAGTTTTGCCACGCGGTAAAGAGATTAAAATCCCCCGACCGGTGTGGGCAGGGCACTTTGCGCTTAACGGCAATGGCGAAATGACCGGCACTCACTGGGTGGATGATGCCGGTTATTTTATCGGTCCTGTATGTATCACCAATACCCACGCAATCGGTGCTGTTCACGAAGGGACTGTTAAATGGATGCTCGGGCGCTATCGGGATTATTTCACGAGTCAGCATGCTTGGGCGATACCCATTATCGCCGAAACTTATGACGGTGTATTAAATGATATTAACGCTTTCCATGTAACTCCAAGCCATGCCATAGAGGCATTGAACAGCGCAAAATCAGGTCCTCTTGCTGAAGGCTCCGTCGGGGGAGGAAATGGGATGATGTGCTACGAATTTAAAGGGGGAACAGGGACTTCATCGCGTCTTGTGGAAACGGACGGGGAAACCTATGTGGTAGGTGTCCTGGTGCAGGCTAATCATGGTAAACGGGACTGTCTGACTATTTGCGGGAAAAATGTCGGTAAAATAATGCCTGCTTGGCAAGAGAACAGCGGAGAAAATCCGGGTATCCCCAAAACCGGCGTCGGGGAAGCGGTTAAAGAGACGGGTTCAGTCATTGTGATTATCGCAACGGATGTTCCGCTTGGACCGTTACAGCTTCGTCAACTGGCCAAGCGCGCTTCCATCGGTATCGGTCGGGGAGGAACGCCCGGCGGGAATAGTTCGGGGGATATATTTCTTGCCATGAGTCTTGCCGATGAGGCGGTAAAAATGCCGGATATGGACAAGAATCTTTTGCAATTCACGTATCTGAATAACCATGCCATTGATCCGGTTTATCGGGCTGTTGTAGAAGCAACAGAAGAGGCAGTCGTCAATGCCCTTGTAGCCGGCGAAACCGTGATTGCCGTTAAACCGAGGGGAAAAATCATACCGGCAATTGATACGGAAATATTAAGGGGGTTATTTACCGAGTAAGTTTGGGTTGACCGACTTTTTGGGGGTTTGTTATAAACGACAGATCGCGGACGGCGTGAATGGGGAAATCAATATCTCCGAACGGCTGTTTCTGACTATGTATTGGTGGATTGGCAAGCCGCTAAAGGCGGAACTGTTCCTACCGGTGCTTTTCAGGGAGGGCAGGAAAGTAGCGGTCCGCATAATGTCTTGTATATTTTACTTCGCCTGTAATTCTTTCTTATTTTTAAGATAATCCTGATGTGCGGCATTCACCTTGGGTGACGCAGAAACCTCCGGTATCGCTACCTCCCACCAGCAGCCACCCTCCTTTGTAGACGGCATTGGGTCGGTCTTAATTTCAATCAGATACGTTTTTTGTGATGCGCGTGCCCGCAACATTGCCTCCGGCAGATCGTGCAGACTGTTAATCTTCTCCGCGTTTGCTCCCAGCGCGCGGGCGTGTTCGGCAAACTGCACAACCGGGTGTGGGCCGCCGGGTGCGATACAGTCCTTCAGCAGATTGTTATACCCCTGCCCGCCACAAGCCGCCTGCAAACGGTTGATACAGCCAAATCCCATATTGTCCAAAAGGATGATAATCATTTTAGTTCCCAGCATCACAGACGCAGCAATTTCCGAGTTCATCATCAGATAACTGCCGTCCCCCAGCATCACAATGACTTCCCGATCAGGGCGCGCCATCTTGACTCCAATCCCGCCGGCAATTTCATACCCCATACAGGAATAACCGTATTCCATATGGTACGCGTTCGGGCGTTTTACTTTGAGCAGTTTGTGCAGTTCGCCCGGCAGACTTCCTGCCGCACCAACGACAATATCATCCTCATGCAGTAACTTATTCACCACACCAATCACTTCCGCGTCTCCCGGCAGGTCGGGATTAACAATCGCTGTAGAACTCTCAACTGTTTTCAGCCATTGACTGCGTTCATCGGTTGCTTTCTTCTGCCACGCACTGTCAGACAGCGGGGACTGAAAATACTCATTCAAGGAATGGAGTATTGTTTTAGCATCGCCGGTCAGTGCAACTGCACCGTGCTTAATCGCATCATAAGACTGAATATTAATCTGAATCAGCGGTACATCCCGATTGCCGAATACCGAGCGTGATCCTGTCGTAAAATCCTGTAGTCGTGTACCTACCGCAATAATTAAATCCGCCTCCTTTGCCAGATTGTTCGCAGACGAAGAACCGGTCACGCCGATACTGCCCATATTCAAAGGATGTTCCCATGACAGTGCGCTTTTCCCCGCCTGTGTTTCCGATACCGGAACAGCACATGCAGAGGCAAATTTTTCCAGTTCTTTGACGGCATCGGCATAATGAACACCCCCGCCGGCAACAATAAACGGTTTTTTGGATGTACGGAGTAACGCTGCAGCCTTCTCCAGCTCTACCTTATCCGGTGCGGGACGGTGGCAATAACGGACATTTTTTTCAAAAAAATGCTCCGGATAGCCATACATCATCGTCTGTACATCCTGCGGGAATGCAAGTGTAACCGGACCGCAGAGTGCCATGTCCGTCAACACATTCAGCGCACGGGGTAGGGCGGTCAGCAGGTACTCGGGGCGCTCAATGCGGTCAAAATAACGGGATACCGGTCTGAAACAGTCATTCGCGGAGATCGTGCCGTCCTGAAAACTCTCAACCTGCTGCAGAACCGGATCCGGCGCACGCGTGGCAAACACATCACCCGGCACCAACAGCACGGGCAGTCGATTCGCGGAGGCCAACGCAGCGGCAGTCACCATGTTAGTTGCGCCCGGTCCGATGGAGGTTGTGCACATCATCATGCGCTGACGGTTCAGCGTTTTAGCATAGGCAATCGCCGAACACGCCATTGCCTGTTCATTGTGCGCCCGGTAAGTCGGGAAAATATCTTTCACCGCCGACAGGGCTTCACCCAGTCCGGCAACGTTGCCGTGTCCGAATATCGCAAATGTTCCGGCAAACAGCGGTACTTCTTTGCCATCCGATACAGTATACTGTGCGGTTAAATATTTTACCAGTGCCTGTGCGGCGGTCAACTGAACAGTTTTCATAAATACAGCCTTATGTTTATTATGGTTAGCGGTTTTTCCAGTATTGTATTAACTGATTAAAATTTTCTGAAAGGCTTTTGATAAAATTTACTTCGTTCCTGTCACGCAGATACCTGTTCAGCGGTTCTTTGAAGACGGTGCGTCCGATGGCAAAACCTTTTACAATTGACTGACTGCGAAGCCCTACAAATTCTTTCTCAAAAGACTCAAGCGGTGCATCCAATCCCAATATCACAATTCCTCTGCAATAAGGATCATAGCGGCGGATGATTTTTCCCAGTTCATTCCACACTTCCGGCGGACTGCTTTCCAGTTTCCACCACTCGGGATATATACCGAGTTCATACAGTCGGCTGACCGCCCTTACTATAGTGGTATTATCCTTGATCATATCGGCAGGCGGGATAATCTCCAGTAAAAGGTCGTGTCCGCTCAGCCGGCAACTGTGATAGAGTTCTGCAATCTTCTTTTCCTGCGCATCCCGGACAGCAATATCATCATCCGGGTGATAATAAATAAGACATTTGACGATATGTTCCGCGGGCCACGACATAAGCTGGCTGCCGATACTGCCGGAGCCCTGAAATTCAATCGGACGCGAGAGCGGCAGTTCAACCGGACGGGCAATCCAGAATCCTTTACCGGTCAGCGCGTTCAGGGCTTTTTGTCCGTATACGTCGTCTACCAGAACTCCGGCGGACAAGCTT
Organism: Potamilus streckersoni; assembly: GCA_016746295.1. Lineage (NCBI taxonomy): Eukaryota > Metazoa > Mollusca > Bivalvia > Unionida > Unionidae > Potamilus > Potamilus streckersoni. The sequence goes on from JAEAOA010002069.1 coordinate 9,302, forward strand.
TTATCCATCTGCCCGGCGCAGGCTAAAAACGCCTTCCCCATCAGCATTTTAATGTCAGATATAGAGATATGCTCCGCCTCTGCCTGCTTTTGCATGTCTGCAATCTGGGTACGGTGATCAAACGCAAAAATACACAATTCGTTAAACTCACGGTGCGGACGGGTTTTGCGGTGCAGGCGGTTCAGTGTTTCATCTTTGTCCGGATAAGCCACCGCGTGTGCCGTTTTCAGGTAATAATCCAGTTCCGGTAATGTCGGCATAGACGGAGAACAGGCATGACGCGACACTACCAGTGCGCCGCAGGCATTGGCGTACGTACAGCATCTCTCGTAATCCTCACCGTTAATCCAGCCTTTCAGAAAACCGGACATAAACGCATCACCTGCACCCAATACATTCAGCACCTCAACCTGCACGCCCTTCACAGAAAATCCCTGACTGATGTTCTCCGGGATTTTGCTGTCAAATACAGTACAGCCGTAAGGTCCGCGCTTGACTGCAAATACGGTTGACGGGCATATCGCCCGCAGGTTTTTCAGAGCAGTTATTATATCCTGACTGCCGCCGGCAATATAAAACTCTTCTTCCGTCCCGACTATCAGATCAAACAGTGGAACAACAGACTGTAAATGCGTTGTAACAGTGTCAGATGATATAAACCGCGATTCACCGTCTCCTTTGCCCGTCAGGCCCCACAGCACCGGGCGGTAATCAATATCCAATACTGTGCGGGTGTTATTCCTGCGCGCGTAATCCGCCGCCAGTGTACTGACTGATTTGGTTTGCCCGGTAGAAAAATGGGTGCCGGTAATCAGAAGAGTCTTGGCAGACGCAATATATGCCTCGTCAAAATCGGTTTTTGACACCGCCATATCTGCACAGTTTTCGCGGTAAAAAATCAGCGGGAATGTTTCCTGATCTTTAATCCCCAAAAGCACCAAAGCAGTCAGACGTTCCCGATCTGTCACCACATGACTGACATCACAGCCCTCCGCCGCCAGACTCTGCCGGATGAAGCGTCCCATATGCTCATCGCCGACCCGTGTCAGCATAGACGACTTCAGACCGAGTCGCGCAGTACCGAATGCTATATTTGCGGATGACCCTCCGAGATATTTATTGAAAAGAGTCACGTCTTCCAGTTTCGCGCCTATCTGGGAAGCGTATATATCAACCCCGGCCCGCCCCAGACAAATCAAATCCAGCGGTTTGTTTGTATCGAATGACGTGTTGTTTTTCATTTGCAGTTATATATTCCGTCCGTCATTAAAACGGTTGCATTATAATCCGAGTGTGCGGATGAATTCCCGGTTGCGGTATGCACTGTTTTTGGGGTCTCCCATGCCGGGTATAACATCCTGTTCTACGATAATCCAGCCGCTGTAGTTCATTGTTTTCAGATGGTCGGTGATGCCCTGAAAATTAATCCCGCCTTTGCCCAGCTCGGGAAAAATCCCGTGCCGGAGCGATTCAAATGCGTCCCACCCTTCACGGCGTGAACGCTCCGCCACCTGTGGCTCGCAATCTTTGAAATGAATAACCCCCACACGACTGTAATATTTTTTCACCATCTCAAGCGGATTGCCTCCGCCAAAAAAGCAGTGTCCGGAATCAAAACAGATGTCAATTATCGTGTCATTGAGCAGGCGGTCAATCTCCTCCGGCGTCTCAATCCATGTCCCGATATGATGATGAAACAACACTTTTACGCCGGTTTCCTCTTTGACCTGTTTACAGATGCGGTTAATATTGGCGTTGAAGATCTTGCGGGTCAGCGCGTCCATCTCGTCACCGGATTTTATTCGGCCGGCATTTTTGGTGCGGTGAGGAATTTCGTATACTTCGTCGCCTAAATTAATATAAGGATCGGACTTACAGACTTTAGAAAGCTGGCGCGCCGTACGCAGGCAGTTCTCCAAACTTTCTGCGTAGCGTGAGTCATGCGCCATATAAACATTTACCCACGAACCGGTCATTTCCAGATTGCGTTTTTGCAGTTCAGCAGCCAATTGTACAGGATCAGTCGGCATAAACCCCCAATCCCCCAATTCCGTGCCGACATATCCCGTTTCAGAAATTTCGTCCAATATTCTTTCATAACCGGAGCGTTGTCCGGGTACATTTTCAATACTCCCCATGAGCAGGGCGCATTCCCAATTTTTATTGCCATATATTAAATAATAAAACAGTAAAATTTTATAAAAATCCTGTTTGCCGGTTGTCGCCAATTTTTAGTGTACCAGCTGAACGGGCTGATGTTTTTCAAACGACTCCGTCATAGCAACGGCTACTTTTGTGGCTTCCACTGCATCTTCCAATAAGACCGGTGAAGGCTTGCCCTGACTGACGCAATCCACAAATACGCGCAGTTCCTCAATGAACGCCTCGCGGAAGCGATCATAAAATGAACGCAGGCACTCCTGCCGGATACCGTGTTTGTCAAAAATCTGCAGGACGGGTGGATGACGGCTCCAAACCGACTGCCAGCGTGCCTTCTGTGCCGTAAATAATCGTATGTGTCCCATGTCCGTGAGGCTCGGTACGGCTGGCGGTAATTGTAGCAAATGCACCGTTTTCCAATTCTGCCAGACATATCGTGTTATCGGCACTGCCCATTTTGCCAAATTCAGGATACTTATAGCTCCCGCCGATGCTGTGTACGGATTTGAATCGTGAACCCGCGAGCCAGTGGATCAAATCTATATCATGGATATTATAATCGTGGAATATCCCGCCGCTGGTCTGCGAAAACTTCACCTGAAATTCAGCAAATTCTGTCCAGTCTGATGTTTGCGAGTGGACACGGTATACCTTCCCGATATGCCCTTCCTGAATTTTTTTGTATGCCTCCATATACGTGGCATCAAACCGGCGCACAAAGCCAATCTGCACTGTCTTACCCGGCTTTTCGGAGGCTTTTTTCAGTACCGGCGCACAGTTTTCGTATTGAATCGCCAGCGGTTTTTCACAAAAAACATGCTTGTTATGATCAAGTGCCTGAATAATATGCTCCGCGTGCATGTTAGTGGAAGTAGAAATTACCACCGCCTCAATATCCACCTGTTGCAGCATATCCCGGTAGTTATTATATATATTCGGTACACCGAGCTGTTTGGCTTTTTCCAGTTCTTTCGGCACGATGCTGCACGCAGCGGTGACATTCGCAGACGGGATAACACGGAGCAGGTTTTCACAGTGGCAGATGCCTAACCGTCCCAGTCCGACTACTCCTATATTCACTTTTTTCATGTTATTTCCATTAAAATCTGATATATATAATTAATAATTTGAAGTTCTTAAATCGTACGTGTCAGTAAATATAAGAAATCGGTCATCTTTCTCACTAAAAACGGATGTAATTTGCGCATAAACTCAATACGGTCAAAAGAATCCGGGTTTTGCTGAAACAGATCGCGCAGGCGATTTCCCCATTCCATACGGAATACCGTTCCCACATTCAGTTTGACCACGTTAGTTTCAAACGCGAGACGCTGTAAATCTGCATTATAAACTCCGGACACTCCGTGGATACACAACGGCGCGTTGGTTTTTTGGGAAATACTCTCGAGCAAATCAAATCGCAGCGATGTCTGCTGAGACTCCAACCGGTGTACATTTCCGACAGAAACCGCCATTATGTCTACCTTTGTCTGCTTATAAAATTCAACGGCGCGGTTCACATCCGTTATCTCATGACGAATATGGTCGCGCCCCTTCAGATAAGCGACCGAGCCGATTTCCCCTTCAACTCCGGCATTGTAAGATTTTGCCATCTCAACGACTGCCGCTGTCCGTGTAACATTTTCATCGAATGCTAACTGTGAGCCGTCATACATCACAGATGTAAATCCACAGTCCAGTGCCTGCCTGATAATATTAATGTCATAACAATGATCCAGATGCACACAAACAGGCACAGACGAATTTTCCGCCAAATCACGCAGCATTGCGGACACAATCTTCAGCGGCATCCACTCAATCAAATCTTTAGCGGCAGACAAAATTACCGGCATATCTACCGCTTCCGCTGCTTCACGACAGGCAAGCGCATCCTCAAAACCAAAGACATTTACGCAGGCAACCGCAGTCCGGTTTGCCCTTGCATATTCAATCAGAGGTTTCAGATTGACCAGCATATGCGGACGCTGTCTGAATTAACAGGAGATTACTTAAATCCCGCAATCATATCTTTAATACCCGGTATCGTTTCCACCTGATAAGCATGATCAGGATGGAAATACTGCACCAGCGAACGCCCGTTCTGCCCAACAATAATGGTAAAGTAGTACATTTCATAACCCGGTGCGGCAACACTGGGATGATACCCGTAATCAATCAGATAGGTACTTCCGTTGCGGACGTGATGAACTGCCCCCGACTCTTCACCTTCCTGCGTGCAGAACTGCGCACCAAAACCGTGATCAGGATTAAATCGGAAGTGATATGCCTCTTCAAACCGGTTTTCAATCGGCGGACGCTCGGTATCATGTTTATGCGGCGGAAATCCCGACCAGCCGCCGGCCCCCACCGTAAATAATTCGCTGACCAGCAGGTTGCCGGCTCTGCCGTTTGCGTTTTTGCCCAGAATATGTTTAATTTTGCGATGAGTTTTCGTTTCATCACTCCCATACTGAATCTGCTCCACATCTTCCGCACGGATGGCAAACGGTTGATACTGCTTATCAGTGATGCCGCCGGCGATGAACACTTCAGACTTTTCTGCAATACCGGTTATGATTGCCTCCATATCTGACGGGATATAAACCGACTCCGCATTCCCTTCCCAAATCCCGGCGCGTTTCCCCAGATTTTCATACGCCTGTTTACCCGCCGATACAGATACCGTCCCCGTTGCCACAACTGCCACGGACTCGTATTTACGAAGACGGGAACGGTAAGTTTCGCCTTTCTTCAGAAAAATGCGGTTGAAGTATACCCAAGGCAGGGTTTGGTCGCCTTCCGGGATAATCGCCTGATTTTTATTATCGTAAGGTAAAATATGTTTAGGCATTGGCTTCGTATTGTTTGATAAATTGACTTCTTTCTTCTATAGTCGGCATACACTCGGCACACCCAAAATCCGCGACCACCATAGCCGCCGTTGCCGCACCGTTTGACAGCGACTGTTTTGTATCCCGTCCGTTCATGATACCTTCAATCAGAGAGGCCGCGAAGGCATCTCCGGCACCGAAGGGCTTTCTGGTTTTTACCAAATATGCCCCCTGCGTAATCACACCCGTCCGGGTGTAAGCCTGTGAACCCTCTGCGCCTTTCTTCAGAATAAGCATCTTCACACCCGCCCGCATACAGCTTCCGATTATACTTTCCGCTGTCGGATTACCCGGTAAGGCGGACAGACAGTTAAATTCCTCTGTATTGCCCGTCAGATAGTCACTTTTTTGGATAACTTCCCAATATACGCGCGCAGTTTCCTGCGGGTTTACCCACGAGTAGGGACGATAATCCAAATCTGTAAATACAGAAATTCCAAACGCGCGCGCAATATCAATTGACTTCATTACCGCACTCCGCGAGGGTTCCACAGACAGAGCTGTTCCTGAAACAACCAGCATTCCCGCCGGGCGGATATATTCCGGGTCAATATCTGCCGGACATAATGATAAATCTGCTGCGCCGGTGCGATAGATTACCACCCGACAATTTTCCGGGCGGGTTTCCGTAACCGCAATCCCATTCAGATTGCCGGCTTTATCAATCCTGATGCCGTCAGTATTTACACCTTCTGCTTTCAGAAAATGCAGTACACTGTGTCCAATCATATCATCGGACACTTTACCGATAAAACCTGCCGGCACGCCCAGTCGCTTCAGTCCGACCGCAATGTTCAAAGGTGAACCGCCAAAGCTTTTCCTTAAAGTGCGCACCAGCTCAAAAGGTACACCTTCTTCTGCAGCGTAGAAATCAACTCCCGCACGCCCGATACAAATTACTCTTTTCATATCCCTCTGCGGAGGCTGTATCCCAACTTATTTCACCTGATGCAGCTTTATGTTTGCCTGATTAACCTGCGTGCCAACTGAAATAACAATAGACTGCACCAAATTCATAGATGCTGACAGCATACGCAGTCCGTAAAATTCGCCGTCCCGCACAATCAGCCGCTCATCCATGTAATCAAACATGGGATGCAGTTCACTGTCGGTCAGCAGTATATTTTTTGCGCCTTTATCCAGGGCAATCTGCTGAATATCAATCGGCTCAGATGAATACGGGTAATAGCTGACTGTGAATAACACGGAATTTTTATCTATATTTTCTGCTTCTTCGCGAAACATTCCCCCCAATCCGTGAATAATAACCACTTTTTTATGAAAGTGAGACAACCCGTAGCGCATCTGTAAAATCAGCGGAAATACCCGCCGGACACCCATCAAAAAAACCGTCTCTGCCTGCACCATCAAATCTACAATATTTTTAAGTCTCTCTGCGTTCACAGTTGCCTGCATATGCTGCATGGCAACGGTATTGCGCTCAACCAGACTGCGAAGGGTGTCCGCCGGCGAATTCAGTTCACCCGGTGCAGACTGCCCTGCTTCTGTATTGTGGCGGATGCGTCCCGCATAATCAAAATTGGAGATGACGGTCTTGCTGACTGTACGCTGAAAATCCTGTCCGTTATTAAACCCAAAATGCTTTGCAAGTCTGACAATGGTGGACTGGGGAATATCCAGTTTGGCGGCCACTGTGTTTAATGAATTGACCGCAAAGTCCTGCGGATAATCCACAACGTACTGCGCCACAACTTTCAGTTTAGGACTTAGTGTCTGAAAAGATTTCCGGACTTCAGAAATAATATCCTCCTCATCAGACATCACCTGCACTACTCTTCCGTTCATAATTTATTTTTGGGCTCCGTTTGAATTTTCAATTTGATTATAAATCTGTTCTTCTGCTCCCGGTTCGCTCATCACTTTACCCCCTGCCCCCTAATTATTGAGCTTCAAGCAACTGCGCTGTCTGAATTTTGGGATTTTACGCCGGTAATCATTGCTACGACTTCATTGCCGTCAGTTTTGTCCCTGTCTACAACACCGACAATCCGCCCGCGCCGAAATACCCAGATGCGGTCAACCAGATCAAATACCTGTCTGAGGTTATGACTGATGAGGATAAGGGAAATTCCGCGCCGTTTGAGGTTACGGATGATTTCTTCCACCTGCGCTGTTTCCTGTACACCCAGAGCGGCTGTAGGTTCATCCATCAGGATAATTTTAGATACAAAATTTGCCGCGCGGCTGATGGCAACACACTGCCGTTGCCCGCCGGACATATTGGAAATAGGGTTCAATAAATCCGGAATCTTCACCCCCGTCTGTTGCAGAACAGTTTTAGAGTCATGCAGCATTTTTTTGTGGTTCAGCACAGAAAACGGACCCAGCTTTATCATCCGCTCTTCACGCCCCAGAAAAATGTTAGACGGAACGTCCAATTCATCTGCTAATGCCAAATTCTGGAACACCGCCTCAATCCCGGCGGCTTTGGCGTCATGCGGGGTATCAAAACGCTGTTCCTTACCGTCAATAAATATCCTGCCTGATGTCGGCTGTTCAACACCGGTGAGCTGTCTGACCATCGTGGATTTTCCCGCGCCGTTGTCGCCGACAATTGCCACATGTTCCCCCTCGTACAGCATGAAATCTGCTTCCTGAAGCGCGTGTACACCGCCGTAATGTTTAGTTAATTTCTCAGTTTTGAGGATTACTTTTCTTTGTTCACTCATCGCGCTCCTTAATTATTTTCCCGGTGCCGGGTTAAGTATTTTTTTTTCCTGAGAAAGTTTCTGCCGCTTTTGCCGGTATACATCCGCAATAACCGCACCCACAATAATCGCGCCTTTGGTCATTTCCTGATAGTAGGCGTCTAAACTTAAAAATGTGAACCCCGAGATAATCACACCAAAAATTAACATGCCGATCATCGTGCCGATAATACTCCCGCGTCCACCGGTCAGGGATGTCCCCCCGATAACAGTCATCGCAATTGCATCCAGCTCATACATCACGCCCATCCCTGCCTGCGCTGTTAAACCGCGCGAAGAAATAATCATACCTGCAAACGCCGCCAATACACCGGCAATTGTATAGACTAAAATTTTATGCCGCTCTACGTTAATACCCGTAATTCTCGCCGCCTGTTCATTTGAGCCGATGGCGTACGTATGTTTGCCGTACAGAGTATACTTCATAATAAAGTGAAACAGAACGCTGATAACCAGAAAAATATAAACCGGGTTCATGCCTTCACCAATTGCCGCAAAGCTGTCAATCGGAAAGGAAACAGGTTGCCCTTTGGTATACCATTTGGCTAATCCGCGCGCCGATACCATCAGCCCCAGCGTAGCAATAAACGGCGGGATACGCGTATACGCGATCAGACAGCCGTTAATCATACCGGCAAGCACTCCGCAGGTGACCCCTACCAGAAGCGGAATAATAACGGGTAAATCCGTGAGGGAAGGATAAACAGCTCTTTCGTACGTACTCACCTGCGCAAAACTCATCACAATCATTGCGGTTGCGCCGACGACTGAACCCGAGGAGAGGTCAATCCCCCCGAAATAATGACCTGCGTAACACCGACTGCAATAATGCCGATTACCGACACCTGCAAAATCATAATTTGCAGACGCTGTTCGTTAAACAAAAAACTCGTTCCCTGAAAAATCCAGCCTAAAAATTCAAATAAAATAACAATGCCTATCAGACCGATCATCGCATTCATTTCCTGAGATCGGAAACGGGATGTGATTTTTTTTGCCGTTGATTGGACGGATTCCGATTGTGTAGTCATGGCATTTTTATACTTATATATATTTTTTGATAAGGCGGTTTTCCGAAGGCCGTACACCTCCAAAAACCTGATACAGAACTTACAAAATCAGACCGGTAAAAAAAACGGACTGATAAAAACCGGCAGATGTCTGCCGGTTTTTATAACACTCAAACTGAACCCGCCGGCCGGCAGGATTCAGTCAGTTTTTGATTAGTTTTTGGACATGAATTTCTTCATGTTAGCCGGTGTAACCAATTGGAAGGGGATATATACTTTGCTCTTAACAGATTTTTTATCCGACAGCTGAATCGCCGCATCAATTGCGCCCTGCCCCTGTCCGGCTGCATCCTGGAATACAGTAACATCCAGATCACCCGCCGCCATTGCCGCCAGTGCTTCCTGTGTAGCATCTACACCCCCTACAATCATTGTTTTCATGGAAATTCCGGCACTCTTCATCGCCTGAATAGCACCCAGAGCCATCTCATCGTTATTGGCAACCACTGCATCAAACTTCACACCGGCAGACAGCCAGTTGGTCATCAGGTCAGCAGCTTCCGTTCTTTTCCAGTTCGCGGTCTGTTTCTGAACAATTTTCATGAAGGAGCAGTCTTTTGTAGCAATTACATCTTCTACGTCTTTTGTCCGCATGCGTGCTGCCTGATTGGAAAGCTCTCCCATCATCACAACGATATTTGCGCCTTTGCCCTTACCCGCGGCTTTCAGCAGGCGGCAAACTTCCTGTGTCTCCAGAGTACCGGATTCCTGTTCGTTGGATGCAACAAACGCCTGTCCTTTGGGCAATTTGTTTACGTTCACCGGCTCACGGTTTACATATACCAGCGGAATCCCTGCTTCAGCTGCCAGTTTACTCATAGCTTCGGTTGCATCGGTATCCACAGGGTTTACCACAATCGCATCCACTTTAGCCGCAATGAAATTTTGGATTTGATTCAGTTGTTTGGCCACATCATTCTGTGCGTCTTCGATCTGTAAATCAACGCTTTCTTCTTTGCATATTCACTCATTCCGTTGCGGATGACCGTCAGGAAGTTATCATCAAACAGTGCCATCGTGACACCAATTTTTTTGCCCGCCGCAAATATACCCGTTGAAAATAAGAAGACCAAACACAGTGTTAAAATGATTTTTTTCATGATTTTATCCCGGTTTTGTTTAGTTGTTTTTGTTGTTAAACCACAATTCAGAATTACCTGCGTCAGTCTGAAACCTATTTTGGAAAAACATCTTAACTGTCCGCGCCTTAACTCATTTAACGAAAAACAGATTAAGTACACAGACATGTTGCCGATCTGAACTGACTATACAAACTGCGAAAGAATATAACCGCATTTTGTATTTGAATCATAATTACCTGCATAAAAATAAAAGTCAATAAATAAAAAAGTGAAAATTAATTTTATTCAGACAAAACACATCATACCGGCGCATATTAAAAGCATTTCAGCAGATTTTAAATTTATACCTCTGCGCATAATTTTTGAATTCAGGCGCGAAATTAAAAGAAAATATTTTTGAATTGTTAAATCAAAAAAAATATTTTTATACTGAGGGCATATTCAATTGGATGAATCTGTACTTATAAAGTACCGCAGTTCAAAAATACAAACGGTATTTTCTGATGCTGTTTTAATTGTAAATTCAGTATCAATACTAACCTCTTTAACCCTGTAAGCGATGCATCACAAAATTAGAATCGGAATGGTGGGCGGCGGAGCCGGCGCGCTGATTGGCAACTCCCACCGTATTGCGATGCGCATGGATAATAAATTTGATTTGCTCGCCGCCTGTTTTTCACGGGATCCGGCGCGCAACCGACAAACCGCACAGGAAAATATGATTGCGCCCGACCGCACATATGCCGGCTACAGCGAAATGGCAGAGAAAGAATCCGCCCGCCCGGATGGGATAAAAGCTGTTTCAGTCGTCACCACTAACGATTCACACTTTGAGATTGCGTCTGCCTTTCTGAAAAAAGGTATTCATGTTATCTGTGATAAACCGCTGACGCGTACGGCGCAGGAAACCAAGAATTTGATGGAACTCGCACAGAAACACAACTGTGTCCTCTGCACCACGTATAACTATACGGGCTATGAAATGGTACGCGAAGCCGCTGTCATGGTGCGCAACGGCAGTATCGGTAAGATTACCGGTGTGACCATAGAGCATATTTCCGGCTGGGTAAATTTCGCGCTGACCCAGCCCAATCATCGGCAGGCGGGCTGGCGGACGGATGTTTCCGTTTCCGGTAAAGACTCCGCGATGCAGGATTTAGGGGTCGCATGCCTACCATCTGATGCGCTACGTATGCGGTATGGATCCGTGTCCGTGTGTGCGGTGATGGACGCGACCCTTCCCGGAAAAGATATTTACGACGAAGCGCGCGCGATGTTTCGCATGGAAAACGGTGTGCTGGGCAGTCTGTGGGTTTCCATGACGACAACCGGGATGGAACACGGGCTGACTATCCGCGTGGTAGGGTCAAAAGCTTCTCTGGAATGGAAACACGAAGACCCGCAGCATCTGCTGATCAGAACGGAAGACTCTACCCGTATGATTAAATCACACGGGCAGCGCACCAATTCTCCGGACGCATCGCGCCTATATCCGTATGGGACTGGGACACGTAGAGGGCTTTCTGGAGGGTTTGCGAATGTATATTCAGATTTTGCGCATGCCGTCAGTGAGATACAGCAGAAAAAGCACTATGAAAAACGGCTGATTGATTTTCCGGACGGGGAAGACTCGTGGCGGACTGCCCTCTTTCTGGAAGCCGCGCTGGCCTCCGCCGAAGATAACAGCACGTGGAAACCCGTTACTCCCAACCATTAAGTTTTATCTTCCCGATCCCACACGTGTGCACTGGACGCGTCATAGAAACCAAGTTTATTTTTTACTGTCATAAAATAATTTTTTAGCCCTTAATATAAACTCATCTCGTATTAGACGGGATTCATTGTCATCTTTATTTGTTGGTGTAAAGACAGAAACCCATATCTTTTCATATTGATTTCTTTATTGCTTCAAATATTATGGGCATCATTTTCAGCGAGGTGAACAGAGCCGGTATAATAAGTCCCTTCGCGTTTTCAGGCTTTCTATCCCAACTTTAGTAAATCTGATTATTTATATCAATGCGTTCTCTCTGACGTACCCTCAGAACAATTAACGAGATTCTTAATTTATGATATTAATTTGTTCCCGCATTGAACTCTTCCGATTTTTTCCGTCTTCATCAAAAAAAATGTAGCTCCATGCAATAAAAATACTTCTGATTTTTCTATTTTTTACCCAATTACAAATGATTTTCTTGCCCAAATCATCATTTCTTAAGTTTCTCTTCTTAATTATTACCATATAATAAAAGACGTAATTAGCGTATAAAAATAAGAAAATTATGCAAAATTTAGCACATGATTTAAGTTTCAATTAAAGATGGCTTTAGGGTGATTGTCAATAATTGTTTTTTCTAAAGATTTCTTTCAGTTTGTTCTTCATTGCTACAATTGTCTCTAAAACTGTTGTTTCATCTATTTGGCACATATCGAACTACTTTTTTAGCATCCGATAATTTTTAATTATAAATTCAAAATTATTTGTATCGAAATGCAGTACAACATTTCTCCAATTCAGAAGCTTCATCAAATTTTGCAGCAATCTAGTAAAGATTGATAATCCAAATTTTAGGAAACAGCGCAATACTAAAACCATTGCCCATTAGTATATGTCTATTACTTGGATCCGGAAATCACTAAGGAGCAGGGCCTGTTCAAAAGTTTAAAACTTTATTCTTTAGTGTAAGACACCTAACACAAAGATATTTGAAAAAAAACTTTAGGAATTTCTTTTCAGTTTAGTATCTTTTAACTTGGAGTCAGACATCTTAATACAAAGATATTGATTAAAAACTTTAGATGTAAAAGAAATAAAACTGGCGGAGAGAGAGGGATTCGAACCCTCGATACAGTTTCCCGTATACACACTTTCCAGGCGTGCGCCTTCAACCGCTCGGCCACCTCTCCGTTAGAAATGATATATAGACATGGTGTACCCGAAGGGATTCGAACCCCTGACCTTTGGAACCGCAATCCAACGCTCTGATCCAGCTGAGCTACGGGTACACATTTTTTGAAATCGGCGGCGGAGAGAGAGGGATTCGAACCCTCGGAACCCTTACGAGTTCGCCGCATTAGCAATGCGGTACTTTCGGCCTCTCAGTCATCTCTCCGGCGCATTTTTTTTGGCGGAGGGGGAGGGATTCGAACCCCCGATACCCTTTCAGGTATAACGGTTTTCAAGACCGCCGGTATCAACCGCTCACCCACCCCTCCTCAGATGTTTTGAGGGGTCTCTAAGCAAAAACAGACACTATGCTGTATCTGCAATACTTTGTCAATCCCGGATATAATATTTTATGCCGCGGGCTGACCGGTGCCATCCGGGCGGATTTCAGACGGTTTCCGGACGGATAATCTCCAGTCCGTGCATATACGGCTGAAGTGCTTTCGGAATAAGGACACAACCGTCTTCGGTCTGATAATTTTCCATCACCGCAATCAGCGTGCGCCCGGCTGCCAACCCGGACCCGTTCAGCGTATGCACAAATCCTGTTTTGCCGGTTTTATCTTTATAACGTATATTGCGCGCCGCGCCTGAAAATCGGTACAGTTGGAACAGCTTGAAATTTCACGGTATTTATTCTGTCCCGGCAGCCAGACTTCAATATCATAACATTTTGCCGCAGAAAAACCCATATCCCCACCGCACAAGCAGCATCGTGCGGTACGGCAGTTCCAACAGTTGTAAAATATGCTCCGCGTGGCTGACCATTTTCTGATGCGCTTCTTCAGACTGTTCCGGCAGGGTAAACCAAACCAGCTCTACTTTATTAAACTGATGCTGGCGCAGATAGCCCTTTGTATCTTTTCCGTACGAGCCCGCTTCACTGCGGAAGCACGGTGTGAAAGCGGTGTATTGAAGCGGCAGATTTTCAGCAGGAATAATCTCATCCGCATATATATTGGTGAGCGGCACTTCCGCAGTGGGAATTAGGAAACGCCCCTCTTTGGTTTGAAACAAATCGGCTTCAAACTTCGGCAACTGCCCTGTACCGTACAAAATATGGGGGTTTACCATCAGTGGCGGCAGGCACTCTTCATAACCAAATTCACGGGTCTGAATATCCAGCATAAAGTTAATCAGTGCGCGCTCCAGTAAAGCTCCCTGTTTTCTGACGAGAGTAAACCGTGCACCGGAAAGCTTTGCGCCCGTATGAAAATCCAAAATACCCAGACTCTCACCCAGTTCTGTATGATCTTTTGCCGAAAGGGAAATGTTTTAGGACTGCCGACCGTACGCACAACTGTATTGTCGTTTTCATCTTTGCCCGACAGTACTTCTGCCAGTGGCGGATTGGGAATGATCTCCAGTGCCGCGAGCAAGTTCACTTCATATTGCGCGGATTGATCTTCCAACGTTTTAATTTGGCTGTTAATCCCTTTCACTTCTTCAATCAGCGGCAGACGCGCATCGCCCTTCTCTTTTGCCACCTGCTCTGACAGTTTATTGCGTTTGCTTTTGAGAGTATCCGTTTCTGTCTGTACCTCACGCAACAGGCGATCTGTCTCCAGTATTTCTGCAAAGCTGATTTGAATATTACGCTTTGCCAGTGCCTGCATGAACGGAACGGCATCCTTCCTGATTTCTTTAATATCAAGCATAAACTATCGGACTTTGAAGTATATAATTACCGTAATGACCAACAGCCAGATGGCTTTAATATGGCTGTGCCAGATAATTTTACTGTTAATCGCATCCCGACTCGTATATTTATCTGAAAAATATTTACTTTTAATCCCGATTTTCTGGAAATAGCGGAAGTAGAAGGATTTTACGGTCGCTTCCTGCGATGAAAACATTACCTGCTGATGGTGGTGATAGGGAGCGCGGAAGAAAAACCGGTTTTTTTCCGCATAGTCTCTGCCTTTTATCCGCAGCATCATCTGAAACCAAATCCGCTGAATAAAACTGCTGAGACCGGAAATAAAAAAAATTCCGCCGACAATCGGCATAAACAGTTCCGCACGGAGTAAAATAAATAAAACCGCAATCATCCCCCCCAGCCCCAGCGAACCGACGTCTCCCATATATATCGCGGCAGGCGGGCAATTGTATTTCAAAAACGCAATCAGGACACCAATCGTAATGAATGACAGCACTGCAACTTCTTTAATATCGTTGGAAATAAACAACAGTTTCAGTTTGTAGCTCCATTCATTATCCCCGCCGATATAAGCGGCGGCAGCGATAAAAAATAATGTGGTAATTAAGGGGATGGTCACGAGAGAGTCAAGTCCGTCAGTCATATTGACAGCATTGGCACTGCCGACAATGACGAAAACGGCAAACGTGAAATATAACACAGGATGCATATCCGGCAGTCCCTCTTTGAGCGGAATAAACGGCACCTGCACATAAAACCGCCCTTCAGGGTCTAAATACATGATAGCCACTACAGCTATCCCGGCGGCGACAAATTCAAGTGCAAGGCGCGAGATTTCACTTAGCCCTTCCGACGTGTCAGAGTATATTTTCTTTTGAATAACGCCCTTCTCAACCAGAAGTTTGTTTTTGACTTTGCCGTAATCATCAAAAAACCCGATGGTACTGTACGCGATAAGAATAAACAGGGTAACCAGAATATAAGGATTGAACCACACCCACAGCAGGGAAGAGATAAGGATCGCCGGTACAAGCACTGCACCGCCCATAATTGGTGTGGCACCGGAATACCCGGCGGTAACACTTTCTTTATTGAAATCGGAATTAAATCCTTTCTTGCGGAAATAGATGATAAACAGGGGCAGGATATAACTGACTGAAAAGTACGCCGTCAGATAAGCCATCCCGCCGCGAAACAGAACAGATTTGAATATCTGATAAGGGAAAAAATAATAAAGCCAGTCGCTGAACATGAATTTTGAAATCCTGCCGTCAGATTAATCACATAACTAATCTTGCAGAATAGCACCGGCATATCATTCCGTCAACAGCATCTGATTATAGCTGATCTCTTTTCATAAGTTGCAGAATATATGCTTTAACAAAGCATTAAATGAATAAAAACTGCGGACAGCGAGAAAGAATATTCATGATGTCCGTAGAGAAATTAAATATTCAGATTACTTGGCAATGGTAATGTAGATATTACCCCGGTTTGGTTTATAGACCAACAGAACCAACGGCTGATTTTTCTTCAGTGCTTTGAGTTCTTTTCTGAATTCCTCCATGGAGTTAAACTTACGGCGGTTAATTTCACGAATCAGATCCCCTTTTTCAATCATTTGCGCAGCGTCCCCGTCCGGTGCAACATCAGTCACCAAAGCACCGGGATACGGATAACCGTTCGCGGACGCTTCATTAGAATTGAGATAGCGCAGCGCTAATCCCAAATCTTCTTTTTGGTTTTCTGATCGGGCGCATCGGCGGTATTTTCGGGCATTCCCACTTTTACGCGGACAGTCTGCAGTTTACCGTCACGGTATATCTTAACCGGCACCTCTTTATTGATTTCAGTTTCCGCAACAGCCTGCTGTAAATCTCCGGTACGGAGTGTTTTGATACCGTTAAATTCAATGACAACATCTCCCTGCTTCAGACCGCTCTTTTCTGCGGGTGTCCCCTGTCCCACATTATTAATCAGTACCCCCTGCACATCTGCGGGAACAGAAAACCCGGATTTCATTTCGTGGGTTAAATCTTGGATACCTATGCCGATATACCCGCGCTCCACCTTGCCTTTTGACTTCAACTGGTTAATCACATTCTTTGCCACATCTACCGGCACCGCGAAGCTAAGTCCCTGACCGTTGGCAGAAATAGCGGTGTTTATTCCCACAACTTCGCCTTTGGTATTGAACAGCGGACCGCCGGAATTCCCAAAGTTAATTGCTGTATCGGTCTGGATAAATTTGCCGTAAGCAGAACTGCCCGCGCTTTCACCGCCGAGTGTCAGATCACGCTCAACCGCAGACACAATACCCGCCGTAACCGTGAAATCCAATCCCAGCGGATTACCAATTGCAATTACCCAGTCCCCGATTTCCAAGTTCGCAGACACCCCCATCTTAACCGCGGGAAAGCCTGTTCCCTCTATTTTGATAAGAGCCAAATCCGTACGCGGGTCAGTACCAATTACTTTGGCATCATATCTCTTTTGCTCAACAGTGAGTATCTGGATTTTATCCGCGCCTTCAACCACGTGATTATTCGTAATGATATAACCGTCCGAACTGATGAAGAACCCCGATCCAAGCGCGTTTGATTTGCGCTCGCTCGGCGCATTTGGGAAGAACCGTTCAAAAAACGGGTCTAAATATGCCGGACGCTTGATAGTTGTCGTTGTGGCGATGTGTACCACTTTATTTTTTTCACTTTTGACAATCGGCGCAAATGAGTCCGGTGCCGCAATCAGTAAAGAGGTACCAAACAAAGCCGCGATTAAAGATGCCGAGAGCAGTTTTATACTGTTTTTAATCATACACATTCTGTTAATTTTCTTGAGAGTTAATAACAAACGACCCGGTAAAAAAAACTTAACCGGATTACCGATAAGCCCTGTGTCATCCGCTGCAACAGGCTAACCTGAATAATCCGAATTGTTACCGTAGATAACGCATGATGTTTAAATCATATTGAGATAAAATAAGAATTAAGGTCCGAAAACTTTATCTGTAAAGGCGGGCAGACAATATAAATCAAAAATTCTTCAGAGAGGGGACACCGATACCCGGAACAGGCAACGCAAGGAGACTCCGCCCCCTGCGTCAAGACAGGAAAAGGGTGCAAAACCGTTTTCAATACTATGAAAAGAATCCGCCGCAACCTTTATAAAATAGCAGTCTGATTTTATTTATGAAAAGTACGTAAAGCAGGTCTTGTTGTACGCGTACCAGAACTCTGTGCGCCCTTCCCATTTTTGGGATTTGCCGAGATACATTACTTTGGGCCTGCTGTTGAGGTCAAAAATCATGCGCAGTCCTTCCTGCGGTTCCGCAGAAAATATATCTGATATATTTTCCGCCTGTTTTTTTTCCGAAGTCAAAGATATTTTACCCGCCTGACCGGGCGACAGTATATCATTCAGTTTGGCTTCTTCCATTTTATTCCTCGCTGTTGGGTTGACAGACAATTACGCTTAACTGACCGTAGTTTAGTTATCGGCAAGTTAAGGCATTTTTTTATTTTATATATGTAAGACATAATTTTCGCTATTCGCGGGATCCCGTCAACAAATAATTACATTATTTTTTGGTGGCGGCGTCCGGGTTTTGGTATGTCTGTTTATGTTCCTTTCTGAAGAAGGGTATCTTTTTCAGGTAAATCCTGACGGCTTCAAAGTGAATTAGGGTAATGATCTTCAGCGTAATAAACGGATATTTGAAGGCGTAGTACAACAGACGGGAAGATTTGAGCGAATAATACTTTCCGGTAAGGTGACTGAAGAAAAATAACTGCCGGTCGTCCGCTTCGTTTACAATCAGCATCAGATCGTCATCCGGATATAGAGTTTTAATTTCAGCAGGGTGTCTGCCTCACTAAACGGGGAAATATAAAACATTTTTTTAAATTCACCGCGAAATTTCCGCGAATTTTCGTCAAAGCTGTCCAGCACATACGATTTAATTTCGCCGAATGTATTGTGAACTTCTGCAACTGCCAGATACGGACGCTCTGCCCCGTCAAACAGAAAATAAAACGTTACCGGATTAAATACATAACCCAGATACCGCAGATTGGCAATCATAAATATACGTCCGGGGCGGTAGTCATATCCCCGCTCTTTTATCAGGCGTATTAACTTTAGCCGGATCGCGTCATCGGTCTTTTCAAAGTGGTCTCTGTTATACAGTCCGAATAAATTAAACCGGTTGTGTCCGATAAAAGGCTGATTTTTAGTCAGGGGTTCCGCCGTCTCATCCAACTCCAGACAAAACATAAACAGACTGTATTCAAAGCGGTGTTCACGCGGGTGTTTCCGGTGATGGACGACTTTACCTTCATAAATTCCTGTTTGCATTTTTTACCCGATAAAAATTAAAAAGAT
Organism: Potamilus streckersoni; assembly: GCA_016746295.1. NCBI lineage: Eukaryota > Metazoa > Mollusca > Bivalvia > Unionida > Unionidae > Potamilus > Potamilus streckersoni. Next base: position 28,224 of record JAEAOA010002069.1, read on the forward strand.
TATGCGCATTGTCTGCCGGTTATAAAACATCTCTTCCCAATAACCTGCGGCACACATGTACAGATGAGCGCAAAGCATCCTCGTGAAACCCATACCCCATATAACTCCCGCAAAAAAAGATACGTTGTTGCGGGTTTTCCTCGTTCAGGCAGTTCGGACTCGGGGAGGCACCCAAATTGGATGTTGTATATAACGGGTGTTCATACTCTGTCTGAAAAAACGGATGGGGAAGCTGTATTTTATCCGTGAAATCCAGAATAACATAATACTGCCGACTGCCCGGAATATGCTGCAGGTTGTTCATCCAGTAGCTTACGACGCTTGCCGGTTCTCTTTCACTTTCCTGCTGATAAAGAAAATTCCACGAACTCCAAAGCGCACGCCGGCGTGGCATATAGGCAGAAGAACTGTCCAGGAAAACCCGGCTCCGGTTATATGTATAACGTTTAAGTACCTGTTGCTGTAATGCGGTCGGGTTGTTCAGCATTTTAAGAGCCTGATCCGCGTGTGCCGCAATAATCACACGGTCATAACGGACGGTCTGCCCGGAGGTATCCTTCACATCCACACCGTCAGCTGCATTTTCTACAGATACCGCGCCGCGCCCGTTATGAATCAGGTGCTTAAATGACGAGATAAGTGCAGTTTTATAGCTTTCACTCCCGCCGCTGACAGTTTTCCACTGATGATGTGTACTGATGCCGAGCAGTCCGTGATTTTTATGAAACGTAAACATACCCGTTGCGGGGAATTGCCCGATTCTGTCGGCGGCGGTTGACCATATCGCGCCTGCCATCGGGTATAAGTATAGTTCCCGAAACCGCGCAGAAAAACGGTGCCGCGTCAGAAATTCTTCCGTTGTTTCTTTGCTGTCCGGAGACTGTTTAATGAAGCGGTGCGCCAGTCGGTTAAACCGCACAATCTCATAGAGAAACCGATAGAACAGGGGAGAGAACAGACGCGATTTATCGGCAAATACCGTGGAAATATTTTTGCCTGCGAATTCATAATCATGCACCCGGTTACAGATACTCAGCGACATGTCGGTGTCGGTTACCGGAACGTGCAGCTTGCTCAAACAGTCGGGTCAGATAGGGATAGTTCTGATGATTAAATACCATAAACCCGGTATCAATACCCTGCCGCACGGCGTCTTCGCGCTCAACAAATACTGTATTGGTATGACCGCCGGTGTAATTATTTTTTTCATACACCGTAATCTCGTCATGCGGGTGCAGAAAATACGCCGCAGAAAGTCCGGCAATTCCGGTACCGATAACAGCCGTTTTCATTCGGATAAATGTAGCCCCGTTCCCGGCAACCGTAATAAAATCACCCGATTACAGAAAAATAAAATTCAAAATTCCCGGATTAAGCTAATCTGTCAGTTATGCTTATAAACATATTTTTATTGTAAATGATTTTACAAAATCACCCAACCGTTTACAGCCGAATTTAATTAAATAAACAGAACCGCAATGATAAAATTCAGCTACACGATTTTATACGTCAGGGATGTAGAAAAGACACTGACGTTTTATGAGCAGGCATTTGGTTTTCTGCGGAAGTTTATCACACCGGAAAAAGACTACGGCGAGCTGGATACAGGCAATACAACCCTGTCTTTTGCTTTGCATCGGCTGGCCCAGTCTAATTTATCCTGCGGTTTTTTTCCCCGCCAACCGCAGGAACGCCCTTTAGGTATAGAAATATGTTTTATAACGGATGATATGAAAAACGCGCTGAAAAAAGCTGCTGATGCGGGTGCTTTAATCATAACACCGCCCAAACATAAACCGTGGGGGCAGACCGTGGCCTTTTTGCGAGACCCGGAGGGCTTTTTGATTGAGCTGGCAACAGAAATAACCGGCTGATGAGAAAATAAAATTAACATCGTCTTTTCACTCCGGATAAATAACCTGTAATTAAAAAGTACCTAAATCCTTACCCGGAGCGTTGCTTGCCTGATCATTAAAAATACTTTATACAATCAGGATTAAGCGTTATGATACACTTTTCACTGCTAACAGCCTCATAACTATTCATGAATACCGAGAAGATTAAGCAGCTTTTTGAACTGGTCAATAACTCTGACATCACTGAATTCAATTACGAAGAAGGTGAGTCCAAAATCGCCATTAAACGCGGACCCGGACAACCCACGCAGGTGATTACACATATGCCTGCATCATATGCTCCCCCGCCGCAGCCTGTTTATGGACAATATCAGACACATGTACCCGTGTATCCGGCTTCCGTGCCGGCAGAAGGGCTAACCGCTCCTGTTCAGGCTCCGGCGGCTGATGCGGCAAATATCCATACCGTTACCTCCCCGCTGGTGGGAACGCTGTACCGCTCATCTTCTCCTGAGGCAGAACCGTATGTTAAAGTCGGCAGTAAAGTGAACAAAGGCGATACATTGTGTATTGTAGAAGCTATGAAACTGCTGAATGAAATCGAGGCAGACGCCTCCGGTGAAGTAGTGGAAATTTTAGTGGAAAATGCCAATCCGGTTGAATACGGGACCCCGCTGTTCAAAATTAAAACATAAGACGAGCCCAAGACGCTAATATGTATAATAAGATTTTAATTGCCAACCGTGGCGAAATTGCTATCCGGATTATACGTGCCTGCAAAGAACTCGGGATAGCAACGGTGGCGGTACATTCGACTGCGGATGCGAATTCCATGCACGTAAAAATGGCCGATGAATCCATCTGTATCGGCGGTCCGCGCTCAACAGACAGCTACCTGAAAGTACCGTCTATTATTGCTGCTGCGGAAGTTACCGGCGCGGAAGCCATTCATCCGGGCTATGGTTTCTTATCGGAGAGAGCGGATTTCGTAGAAAAATGTGTTGATTCCAAAATTGATTTTATCGGTCCGTCCGCCGCAAGTATTATCGCGATGGGGGATAAAATTTCAGGACGCAAAATGGCGGCTGAATCCGGCGTGCCGGTGTCACCGGGTACAGGCGGTATCAAGTCTGATAAAGAAGCCTATGAAGCCGCGAAAAAAATCGGCTTTCCTGTAATCATCAAAGCCACTGCGGGTGGCGGCGGAAAGGGGATGCGGATTGTCTATTCGGAAGGCAGTCTGATTAACATGTACGAACTTGCACGCTCGGAAGCACTTTCTGCGTTTGGTAACGGTGAGGTGTATATTGAAAAATTCATAGAAAACCCGCGTCATATTGAAGTTCAGATACTGGGTGATAAAGATGGTAACGTGATTCATCTGGGCGAGCGCGACTGTTCTATCCAGCGCAAAAACCAAAAAATCATTGAAGAGGCGCCGGCCCCCAATATTTCTGAAAAACTCCGCAATGATATTCGCGAGGCCGCCGTAAAACTTGCTAAAAAAATAAATTATTACTCCGCCGGTACTATGGAGTTTCTGATGGATAAGAATGAGAATTTTTACTTCATGGAAATGAATTCCCGTGTGCAGGTGGAACATCCGGTGACAGAAATGATTACCGGAGTGGATATTGTGAAAGAACAAATCCGCATCTCATCCGGCTCCAAACTGAGTATCCGGCAGGAAGATGTGAAATTTAACGGACATGCAATTGAATGCCGGATTAATGCAGAAGACCCGGAAACGTTTGCACCTTCACCGGTAAAATTACTTCCTACTTTGCGCCGGGCGGATTTGGTGTGCGTATAGACTCGTTTGCTCATCAGGATTGTGTATTGAGTCCGTATTACGACTCGATGATCGGTAAACTAATCTGCCACGGCAGAGACCGCGATGAAAGCATCCGCCGGATGATACGCTGTCTGGATGAGTATATTATTGAGGGCGTGAAAACTTCTATACCTCTTCAGATGAGGATTCTGATGAGTCTGCGGTTTCAGGAAGCGCGCCTGAATACCGGCTTCATTAAGCACTTCATCAACGACTGAAGCAGACAAGTAAGAGACCGGGCGGGGTAACCGTCCTCCGCTTCAGCTATCCGTAAGAGTCTATGCACACCTTTAACTTCAACGGCAGAGGCAGATAATAAAAGACGCAGATTTTTCGATTACTGATGACGGACTTGATTGGCAATACTGAAAAACGAGGTTCGTGAAAATCAGGCGGGAAGAGAAATGCAGAATGTTCTAAAAAAGTTCTGAAGGTCTCAAAGGGCTGAAACTGGTCGAGGTGGCGGGATTTGAACCCACGACCCCTTGCTCCCGAAGCAAGTACGCTACCACTGCGCTACACCTCGCCATAAGGATTAAACTGTAACCAATTTAGCAGTTAATTTCAAGATGCAATCTGATAATTTTTTTGTAACGCGCCAAAATAATTATTTAATACTGCACCGATGGACAACACCCGGAGCCTGAATTCAGCAGAATATTTCAGTCGTGATGATGCTAAAATATACTTCGGAAAAAAACTCGCACGAAAACTTGCACCATACATTACTATCCCATCTGACCGCACCCGCATTGAGTCATTCATTTTCACTTTATACCTGAATACCTGCAATGGGCATGTCTGTGCGCTGACTGACACGACTGAATTTGATGAACTGAATGCCCGAATTATCAAAGAAGATACATCTGAATATCCGTCGCTTTCCCTCGTGAGTGTACGGATTATCTGACGTTATACCCGGATGTATTCGGTGCCGGCGGTGAATTTAAGCCGGTGATTTATGACAGAGGTGCATTTTATTTTCACAAGTATTTCAGTTGCGAACATGCGCTGGCGCAACTGCTGTTGGATAAACTGTCAGACAGCAGAACTGACCAAAGCAACGCATACTTCAGGACAATCAATGAGAAGCTGTCCTTGCTGAAGCCTGATCTTCCTGAAATCAGGCGGCAGGCTGTACTCAACGCGCTGACTTCAAAACTGACTGTAATTGCCGGCGGACCGGGTACCGGTAAAACCTCGGCGGTGATTGATATTCTGCATATGGTATATACTGTTACCGCGCACAAACTCATGTGTTATATATGCGCCCCCACAGGAAAAGCAGCCGCGCGGCTGCGGGAGTCCCTTAAGTGCGGGCAGACCAACATGAGTGTCGTCATCCCGTGCGGATGATGCCGTTAGAATTAGTCCGCAGACAGCCTCACCCCTCCACAGCCTGATTTTGCAGTTTCAGCATTTGAATCCTGTCAGTGAACCGCCCGCACCGTTGTTTGCCGATTATGTGATTGTAGATGAGTCATCCATGCTGGACGTATTTCTGGCACGAAGCTTATTGCAGGCATTTACAACCGGAAACCCGGTTTATCTTTTTAGGAGATATTCATCAGTTGTCATCGGTGGAAGCAGGCTCTGTTTTTCACGATATATATCATGCGCTGTCTGAAGAGCATACCCGTGCTAAAACTGTATTTACCTTCGATCAGAATTACCGTTTCAGTGATAATCCCGGCTTAACAGGACTGGCGCAGGCTGTTTTAAGCGGAGACGCAGACAGTTTCGCGGGATACCTCAAAACCGGTACCGGCTCCGGCATCAATGAACTTTCTTATACCTCGCTGTCCAAAGCAGTTCAGGCTACGGTCAAAAAACTGCCGGTTTAATCAAAAAAATCAGTCCGGAAAACTACCGGGATTATATTTCACACGCAGTGATGCTGACCCCTCTGAAGACAGGGCATTACGGAAGCCGGAGCCTTAACCGCCTGATTGAACTGCATATCCGGCAAATATTACAGGTGCCGGAACACGAGGAGTGGTATCACGGACGCAAAATCATTCTGCTGAAAAATCACGGCGAATTTCACAATGGGGATGTCGGCGTGTGTCTGAAAGAGGCTGACGGTGAATTCCGTATCCGGTTTGACATGCACACAGAGGGATATTCGCTGTACAGCATTGGGGAGTACGAACCGGCATATGCCCTGACAATTCATAAGAGTCAGGGATCAGAGTACCGGCATACGGAAGTTATTTTACCGGAAGAGGCATCTGATATGATGACACGGGAAATGATTTATACAGCGGTCACACGTGCACGGGAAAAACTGACTTTGTACGGCAATTACGATACTATCGTAAAAGGGCTGGCGCGCCATACCTCACGCCAAACCAGACTGAAAGAGAGGCTGACCGGAGCAGTGTAATTACTTTCCGCAGATACTATTGAGAGCGGGGTTAGCTTTTATCATATCTCCTGTCATCGTAATCACATCAGTATAATTATCTGACAAAAATACAGCAGTGGCTTTGCGCTGAATATCAGACGCAAATACGTCATAATTGGTACAACCCAACAAACCCGCATAAGCTGTTAAGTATTCACCTGTCCCTCTGACTGCATCCTGATACAGAAACTCATAATTATCCGCCACAAATGCAGATGCTTCTGCTTCGTTTTGCACCCGGTCTCTGGAATTACACCCGGAAGTACCGGTTGTAACCGACAGATTAGCAGAGAACATTCCATTTGTAGTAACTGCAAGTGTATTACTGGTTATTCCTGACTGCCCTGACAGTATTTGACTGCCCAATCCGCACCCGCTGGTCTTGCCGGCAAATACGCTCGGAACAAAAAATATCATGACACACGACAATATAATCAGGCATCTGTTTTTCATGGCACTAAGATAGGTTAAGTTTATGTTAAATACAGCGGTAAAAAAGCAAATACTTAAAAATCAAACACTTAAACCATGTAGGTTTATGAGAATAAAAAAACAAAAATTATAGTTTATGTCAAATAAATAATAAAAACAGGTACTTAAAAAGCGGGTGTAAATTCTTCTAAAAATTCTTTTAATTCACTAATTTTAAGAACGAAAGAAGTTCTATTATCCGTTAATCTTTTAAGTCTATCCAATCTTGTTCGATCTCCGGTTTTTGAGTCTTTTTGCGAATAATAATCTCCATCACAAATTGCTATAAATACAGTATTTTTTTGATTACAATCCCTTGCGTGTTCTAAGTAATCTTGAATATCTTTGTATTGATTATCTTGCGCACCACCATTGATTTCCGTATATTTGTGAGCCGCAAAAAAGTAAAACTCTTACAATTCCATGTAAAATCAACTGATTTTGTATCTTTTGGTTGCTTTTCTAGTATATTTCCAGTTAGAATTTTGCCTTTTGTTAAATATATTGCATCTTTTCCTCCGGACGGAAGAACCTGAAAATTTTGCACTATATTTAAAGATTTTATGTCTTCAGCCGCCTTTTTCTGATATATATTTTGTCTTGACGGGTTTTTTTGCAAAAATACATCTAAAAATCTTATCCGTCTTAATTTTATTTTCTATTTCCTCAACAGAGTATCCGAATTTATCAGCCTAGTGTGAAATCTTTACAGCCATCCCTTTTGTTCCAATTTCATTAAGAACATTTTTAACATTTTCCCGGACATGCCGTTTATATTCAGCTATGTAATCCATATTTAATAAAGAGCTTCGTTAATAATACTTCTGGCCAGCGCATAATCCAGCCGCCTTCTGTACTTTAATCCTTTCTTAATCCTTTGAAGGGTGTCAAAAACAGATCATAGGTTTCTCTTCTGAACTCGGCAAGTCTGTCATTTAAATTTTTAATGACCCTGTTAATATCGCAGTCAACTGAAATTCTGGTAATGCTTCTGGATGAAGCGGCAATTCTGTCCGGGTCTATTTCTTCGCCCCTGCAAAATCTTATGGAAGGCCCGACAGTATTATCAATCGCAATTAATCCCAGCTTTCCCGTTTTATCATTAAATTTTATTTCCGCATTTTTTTTATTCGCCGGGAGTTTTTTTTCAAATTCACTCAGTGTTCCGATGTATTTTTTATCATCATATATTTTTACATCATCTGATTTCTGCTTAAATAACGCAAGGCATACCGGATGTTCAGTATCAGTGAACATTTTTCCGTTCAGCAAAATATAATGCGATAACCTGTTTCTGAACAGTCCGGAGTTCAGAAAGGATGCCGGAATGATAACCCCCGCATTTTCACAGTTTTGCAGGCATTTGTCTAATGAGAATTTATATAAATCATCATATCGTGTATCAGGATAATACAGTCCTCTTCTTTTTGCAGAATTTTGAGCCAGATAAGGCGGGTTTGTTATACAGATATTAAAATTCTCCGGAAAGTCTTTTAATGTATCTCTGAATGCACAGACGGATCTTCAGGCGCGATGTCATAGGAAATAAATTGTCTGCATAAATTCATTTCCCGGAGCATTCTGATTAGATTATTACTCCCTGCAAACGGTTCTAAAATTACATTATCTTTCAGCCCGCATTCGGACGCCCATTCATGAACCCCTCATTATTAAAAGGGTTGTACTGCGTAAAATATCGACCGTTTATTCTTTTACTGTCAGTTGGAGCAGATAATGTATTTCGCAACACTAAAATAAAATTTTGTTAAAATGTCAGTTTTTCCCAGAACTGCTTAGCAATATCAGTGCCGCCGAGTCTGCGGATTTCCTGTACACCGGTCGGGCTGGTGACGTTGATTTCTGTGATGTAATCCCCGATGACGTCAATCCCCGTAAAGTACAGACCGTCTTTTTTCAGTGCCGGTCCGATAATGCTGCACATTTCTTTTTCACGGGCGGTCAGCTCTGTCTGAACGGCTGTGCCGCCGATATGCAGATTCGCGCGGTTTTCGCCTGTGGGCGGCACGCGAAGTACAGCTCCCACCGCTTCTCCGTCCAATAAAATCACCCGTTTGTCTCCTGTTCTTACCTCCGGCAGGTAATTCTGAATAACTGCATATTCGCTTTCCTGTACGGTCAGCAGTTCACATAAAGACGGAAAATTAGCATCTGAAGCGGATGTTTTGACGATGCCGCGTCCGCCGTTCCCGTCCAGCGGCTTCAAAATAACACTGTCATGCTCGGCGGCAAAACTTTTCAAATCCTGAATTTTACGCGAAATCAGTGTAGGCGGGAAAATACCGGGAAACTGGAAAGGGTATATCTTCTCCGGTGCCTCACGCAGTGCATGGGGAATGTTCAGCACCCGCGTTTTTTTTGCCAGACTCAGGATATGCGTTGCCACAATATAATTCATATTGTACGGCGGATCTTTCCGCATCAGAACGACATCAAAATCATCCAACAGATACAAACTGTCTTCAGCTAAAAACTCCATCGGCTGCTCCGGATTATTCATAAAGCGGAACGGACGGCACCTAATATGCGGGATGCCGTTTTGCAGAAACAAATTTTCAACCGGCGCGTAGTGGATAGTATAGCCTCTGGCGGATGCCGCCTGCCCAATCGCAAAGGTGGTGTCTTTTTCCGGATGCACCGTCTGGGGTGGATCCATAATGATAGCGATATTAATCATTGATGTTCGGTGACAAAAAATGAAAGTTAAATAAAAATATAACGTTTAGAGGGAAGAACTCCCCTGAAACTTTATCTGAATTCACTAAAAATACTTCCTGTTTGCACTTCTAACTTAACGATGCGGGGTTTTATCTTCTGTTGCCGGCACAATCTGCTTTTAAGATTAATTTTTTGTGGTTTTGCATAACGGCTGTGCATGCAAGCATAAATAAAACTTAAACTGCTGTAATTTTTTTCATACTCTGTTAAAATACCCTGTAGTTTTAATTAATTCGAAACAGACATAGTTTATACATTACCGCCAATCTGCCGGCAGGCTTATGCGCGGGCAGTTTTACCGGCAGGATACACGGGGTAATTTATGCCGGAATTACTTTATTATGCGACATGCAAACCTGCAACCCCATTTTTTATGTCCGGTGATAAAAATAATGTTATTTCATTAGAAGAATTCAAACGCAAAAAAACAGAATGCCGGTCAAAAAAACGATGCCGATACCTCTGCCGATAACACTCTAAAATTAATCCCTTCCGGTAAACCTGCCTCTGCGGCAGAAAAGTGCGTGATGATCTGGCTGTACTGCCCTGCCTGTAAAACACTGGAATATACAGCGGTAAAGGCTCCGGCCGGCAGACGCCACAATTGCGGCACACAAGTCTATGAAAAGGAAATAGAGCTGAATGCCAAACGGGAAATCAGTATTGCCCTGCTGAACCTCAATCACCTGAAGCATCTGGAGGCACACCTCATCAAAATTGTTGAAGAAGACGAAAGACAGCCTGCAAAAGAAACATCAGACAGCGAATACAACTCTGCACCAAAACGAACACAACAGGTAAATAATCCGGAAACCGATATTCTGAATGATACAGACAGGAAGGACGGTGGCGATGTTATCCGCCCGGATAAAGAAAACATCACGCTTTACAGACAAATGATAGAACAGCTGGCAACCAAAGAAAATACTTATATCCAGCGGCTGATAAAAGCCTGCAACGGAAAAACAGTGATGCCCTACGAACAGTCGGAACTGGTCAATGACAGCTGTATCCTGAGTGCACCGCGTAACAATTACGGACTGATTATTTCTGAATTTTTTTTCAAACCCGAACGCCATTTCAGCATTTCTGAAAAATCCGTTGCCGGGGACCCCGAACCGCCAAAATCCGATGATTAAAATGTTTTTATGGGTAGGTGCAGGCGGTGCGTTCGGGAGTATCTGCCGTTTTCTGCTCGGGGTATTCAGTCAGAAAATTCTGCACGCAGGGGGGCATGTCGGGGTACTGACCGCGAATATAATCGGTTGTCTGCTGATGGGAATTGCCGTTGCACTGGCAGAAAAAACTGTTGCTTTATCCGAAGACATGCGCCTGTTGCTGATAACCGGTTTTTTGGGCGGGCTGACGACTTTTTCCTCATTTACCGCTGATATTTATCGGCTGTACCGGGATGGGGGATACTTGCTTGCTTTGGGTTATCTGATGTTAAGCATACTTATATGCTCGGCGGTTTTCCTTGCCGCTTATAAACTAACGTCGGCTGTGGTTGTGTGGGCGAATTCCTGATTCTTTGACAATCCCTTCTCTAAATCCGTAATCTTTCCGGAAATTATGAAAAAATACAAACAGCACATCGCTGATATTAACGGCAGACCGCTGGATCTCTATACGATGCACAATGACCACGGAATGCAGGTCAGTTTTCTGAACTGTGGTGGCGCACTGTGCAGTCTGCATGTGCCGGATAAAAACGGGATGGCGACCGATGTGATTTCCGGATACAGTGACCTGACACGTTATACAGAAAATCCGCCGTTCTTCGGTGCGCTGGTGGGGCGGGTTGCCAACCGCATCGCGAATGCTGAATTTAACATTGACGGAAAACACTGCCGCACGGATAAAAACTATGAAGGCAGGCATACTCTGCACGGGGGCGGGCAAAATTTTTCCAATTACTTCTGGCAGGTATCTGAAACAGACAACGGCTTTGTACTTTACGGACTGTTTACACCGGCGTACGACGGCATGCCCGGTATTCTTTCCGGTACTGTAAGTTATACACTGGAAAGTAATGCACTGAACATTGTGTACCGTTTTACAACAGATGAGGTAACGATTGTTAATATTACCTCACACCCTTATTTCAACCTGAACGGGGAAGGCAACGGGAATATTCTCTCACACCGGCTAATGCTCAATGCAGATTTTTATTTGTCCAGCGGCGCAAGCCTGATAAATGACGGCGCGATTTTATCGGTACAGGGAACCCCGTTTGATTTTACTGTCGCGCACAAAATCGGTGCGGATATTCATAACCCGCATCCGATGATGGTGAATGCCGGTGGCGGATACGACCTCTGTTATGCCCTAAAAGACTGCGATGCCCCCGCCGCCATACTGACCGGGGACAAAAGCGGTATTGAGATGACTGTCTTTACCAATCAGCCCGGTATTCAGTTGTATACCTCTAATTCGCTTCACAACGAACCCGCAAAGACAGCCGGCAGGGTTTACGGCAAATATGATTTTGTCTGTCTTGAGACTCAGCATTTTCCGGGATCGGAGGTGTATTCGCATTTTCCGTCTGCCCGACTCAATCCCGGTGAAGTATACAACCGTTGCTGTACGTATAACTTTTCAGTTAAGGATTAAATACCGCCCTATTTACATTTTTACACAATACCTCTAGGCTTAAGTTCAAATTCGCCGGTCTAAAACCATCGGCGTATATTAAATCTCATTGTGGTGTTTAACTTTAGGGATGCGTCAGATCAGAAAGAAAGCCTGAATACAAAAAAAACGAGATAAAAAACGGAAGGTTCTCTGGAGCAAATATTTTTTGCCGCAAGATGGATTTTAGCTCCGTTTTTTATCGGATTGATGGCGGCCGTTGTGGCACTGCTGATTAAATTCGGTAAAGAAATTTTAAACTTATTTGACCGATTGTTTTACGGCTCGGCTCAGGAAACGGTCATTTCCATTCTGACACTCGTAGACATTTCTCTGCTGGCGGGTTTACTCCTGATTATTGCATTCAGCGGATATGAAAATTTTGTGTCTAAGATGGGCATCAAAAATCACGAAGACCGCCCGGCGTGGATGGGTAAAGTAGGATTTTCAGATCTCAAGCTGAAACTTATCGGAGCAATTGTCGCCATTTCTGCGATAGAACTGCTCAAAGCATTTGTGGAAATAGGGGACGGAGGGATTGAACAGGATATACTGATGTGGAAAATCATTGTCCATATTACGTTTGCTGTATCCGGCGTTTTGTTTGCTGTCACCGACCTGATTGTAGCCAAATCCAAAAGCGACGGCGCGCACTAAAAAAAATTGCCGGACATCTGTATCATCTGCTTTCAGTCCGTCATTGCGGGATGATGATTGTGCAGACTGATGAACGTATAATACCGGTAGCGTGTCCGTCCGACCAGCGGATCCGCAACGCGTAGTTCCCCACAAATTCCCCGGTTAACGGCTTAATTCCAACCGGTATATCTTCCGGCAAAATTGTCCGGATACCCGTCAGTTCATCTACACAGGCGGCGCATGGGCAATAGTAGCGCAATTGAAAATAATCGTAGTGCTTCTCCGGACCATTGTTCCAGACAATTGTCAGTTTGTTGCCAAAGCGGATGTCTTTGGGAGCAGGACGGGGCGTAATTTTCTTAAGCATCTTCAGACAACACAAAATCCAAATTCTGAACAATCTCGGCAAACTTTGTGCTGACCACCGAATTGGGGTTATGGAGGGTTACCGGTTTGCCGTTGTCGCCGCAGACACGGGTTTCCAAGTCAATTGGGATGCGTCCGAGAAAATTAAAATCATTGAGATTGCTTTCCTTTTCACATCCGCCCACACCAAAAATCGGTGTTTCTGCGCTGCATTTAGGACAGATAAACGAACTCATATTTTCAATCATACCGATAATCGGCACATTGACTTTCTGAAACATGCTGATGGCTTTCATCGCATCAATCAGTGCTACATCCTGCGGCGTGCAGACAATCACAGCACCGGACAGTGCGGTGACCTGTGACAGGGTAATTTGTACATCTCCGGTGCCGGGCGGCAGGTCTATAATCATGTAATCTCCGCCGGGCCAAACGGTGTCCCGTAAAATCTGATCTATCGCCTGATGCACCATCGGTCCGCGCCAGATAACGGATGTCCCTTCATCTACCAGATTACCGATGGACATATATTCAATTCCGTAGCGGCTCATGGGCATAATCTGATTGCCCACCACTTTAGCTTTGCCCGTACGCTCACCTATCATCAGGGGAAGAGAAGGTCCGTATATATCTGCATCAAACATGGACACTGTTTTGCCCATATTCTTCAGCGCACAAGCGACATTCAGTGCCACCGTAGATTTTCCGACGCCGCCTTTTCCGCTCGCAACTGCAACCACATGTTTATAATTTGATAGATACTGGTTGCGTGTTGGTGCGGCATTTGTGGTTGCTGTCTTCGGGGACTGTGGCGGCAATTCCTCCGGCGGAGGCTGTTTCATACGATTAACCGGTTTGACCGCAACCTCCTTAATTCCCTTCACTTTTTTCAATGCAGTGCTGATAAGTGTACTCAGCTCATCATCATTCCCTGTTTCCGGGAACGTAACTTCCAGTGTGACTTTCTCCCCATCCAGCTTCAGTAAACCAATAACATCGGACTCATATAAATTATTTCTCCCATAAGGTGTGTTTTTCAGTGCCTCAATAATATTTTTTTCAATCTGCTCCATGTCTCTTCAGTATCTTTCTGCGGTGATTTATTCAATGTGGTCGTAGTTAGGCTGTAACCCTAAAGAATAAGCATTTAACCTTTCTGTACGGCTATTATCCGATGGGGTTAAATAAAATATTCACGCGGGCAGGGATTACGTATACTTACGGAACGGTAATTCCCAATTCTTTTTGCTCTGCCTGTGAAAGGTAACGAATCCGGTTGACAGATGTATTTTCCAAAATATACCGGTAAAAGCGTTCACCGGCTTCATTGCCCAGCATCGCGTGGTAATATTCTATGTATGGTTGGTGGGCGGGGTGATCGGCAGGGATTTCTGCCGCGTCCATTTTTTGAATACAACACCAGCGGTTAATACCTACTTTCGCGCCGTTTTCTGCAATGCGGCTTTGTCCGGCAAGAAATAAGTCCAGCCCGTCTCCCGCGATCACAGCCGAAGCAGGTAAATATGTCTGAATACCGCTCCGGCGGATAAGTCTGCCGTATTAAAATTAATCGGGTCATTAAATCCGCCTTTCACCTCGCGGATAACAAGTTTACGAACTTCCGGATGTTGTTTCAGTATATCCCGCACCTGCACATAGGTAATAATACCGGGAATACCCTCCAGATATGCAGTTGCGCCGTCTGCCCACACCCTTGTTGTGCCAATCCGCAACATATCCTCCGAAACAGTAAAGGCTATATCATATGATTTGTCCTCATTGGCCGCGCTGATACTGCCTTTAAATTCGAGCGCGCCGGAAATCTCTTTGACGTCTATCGTATCCTCCGACAGCACACGACTGCCGGACGGATTGGCGGTATCATTCTGTAACAGCATCAAAGTCGCTGCTTGAGGGTTGACGACAACCTGCATGTTACCGCTGTCAAATTTAACGGTAATAATTTCCTCTCCGGCAGATATATCCAGAGAGACCTGCTCGTATGAATATGATTTACCGTTCAGCATCAGCTTTGTACTGCGGAGTGCCTGTATTCTTTCTTCGGCAAAACGTTCAACATCGCTGTCGGCAACTGATCTGTCATCATAAGGCTTCCAGCATTTTTCCGCATACCAAATTCCTTTTTCTGCCGCACAGCTTTCTGCACTTAATGCTTTATCATACGTAAGACCGGGGGAGCATGCCGTCAGTAAAAGCAATCCGGCAAACTGTATATAACAGAAAAAAGATAAGCGGGGCAGTAATGATCTTAATACGTACATATATCGCTCAAATACCGGCAACGGTTAGGTTTTAAGAACGGTTATAAGTCAGCATAACTATGAGATTGCCTTTAATACTTCTTTTTTTGCAACAATAATATACAAATCACCATAATATTTCATCTGACCAGCGACACCCGCGGCATATTCGCCGCGCCCCCAGAATATATCGGCTCGGCCAAATCCTTTAATTGCCCCTCCGGTATCCTGATTGACAACAAAACGGCTGATAGGTTTGGTACCTTTACAGGTACCACTCTGGTCACAATCCGGAATTTCGGTTGTAACGAACCCCAGCATTGCTTTAGGAAACAGTAACGCGTCTGTAGCAATTGAGCGTTCGGGCGTCAGCGGAACATTGAGGCTGCCGAACGGGCCCTCTTTCATATCCTGTCTGGTAAAAAACGTATAACTTTCGTTAATGCTTAGTATTTTATCCACCTCTGCGGGGTTTTCTGCCAGATATTTGCGGATGGTCTGCATCGTTACTTCCTCACTGTTAAGCGCGCCTTTTTCAATCAGATGCCTTCCAATACTGGTATACGGACGCCCGTTCGAGCCGGCATAGCCCAGCCGAATCATTTCTCCGTCCGGCAACTGCACAATCCCTGACCCCTGTATCTGCATAAAAAACAAATCCACCGGGTCTTTAAACCAGGCAATCACATCACTCTTGCCTTCTAATGAATTCTTCCGCGTTATTTCCTCCCGGCTGTAATAAGGCACGATATTTCCGCCCTCATTTCGGTAAATAATTGTTCTGCCGACTAAATCCGGACGGAATGTCTCCAGAGACAGTACACTCAGGTCGCCGGGAAGTCCGTGTGCGGGAATATTATACAGCCCGTCTTTTTTCAAAGATGCCCGGGCGACCGGTTCATAGTATCCGGTAAACAGCACAGACTGATTATCGGCAGAACCGGGTGATTTGAGAATTAAGAAATTGTCATTCAGATTTTTCAGAAACGTCTTTTTATCCTGATAACCATCCAGAATTTTCTCAAATAAATCATAAGAAAATAAAACTTCCTGCGCGTTGTAAGAATACTCGCCATAGCGAAAAACTTCAGACTGTATGCTGGGTTTTTTTAGATAGCGGCGTGACATGGCAATTGCATCCTTCAGACTTTGCAGGGGAAGGTCATCCGATGCGAACAACTGATTGGCAGACACTTCCAACAGTTGAGGGGCCTCCTCTTCCTGACTGACGGGCTGGGTCGGTGCCGGGTGTTTCTTTTCTTCAATGACCGCCGGTTCCGCCGGTTTCCGGGCTTTTTTATTGGCGCAGGCAAAAACAGTGAGGGTTATAAACAGGAATGCAAATATTTTAACGAGATTTTTCATTACAGATACAATTTTGATTTCTTGTGATACACAAATACTATCCGCCGGTTTAATACGGTCAGTCAAACGTAAAAACCGGCGAAATAATGATTAGTGTTTCAGTGCCGAGAGGAATTTGGCAAGTCTTTCAGATGAGGGATTTTCAAAAACCTGTTTTGGCGGGCCTTCTTCCTCCACTTTACCCACGTGAAGGAACATAACTTTGTCCGAAACTTCACGTGCAAAGGACATCTCGTGCGTTACCACCAGCATTGTACGTCCTTCCTGCGCCAAAACCCTAATCACCTGCAGCACCTCATTTACCAGTTCAGGGTCAAGCGCAGAAGTTGGCTCGTCAAACAGCAGGGCATCCGGTTCCATCGCCAGCGCGCGGGCAATCCCTACCCGTTGCTGTTGACCTCCGGAAAGGTGTGCGGGATAATAATCCTTACGCTCAAAAAGCCCCACCCGCTGTAAATAGCGCAGAGCGCGCTCTTCCGCCTGTTTTTTTGACAGCTTAAGCACCTGTATCGGTGCTTCCATTACATTTTCCAGACAGGTCATATGCGACCAGAGGTTGAACTGCTGAAACACCATTGAAAAGCCGGCGCGGATTTTCATCAGTTGTTTTTTATCCGCAGGCACACGCCCGTACGACGCATTGTTAAATTTTATTTCTTCGCCTTTGTAATAAATGTTGCCTTCTGTCGGAACTTCCAACAGATTCATGCAGCGCAGAAACGTACTCTTGCCCGAACCACTCGAACCGATGATGCTGATAACATCACCCTTGTTGGCGGTTAAATCAATTCCTTTGAGGACTTCTGTCTGGTTATATTTTTTATGGATATTGACCGCTTTTAATGTTTCCTGCGTCATATGTTTTTTATGGAAAAGGTACGGAGTATGGGACGGTTCTGAAGAACTGACCCGGCCGATGTACAGACAGCCTGCCTGCAAATACACTGTCTTAATCTGCAATTATAAACGCTCCAAGAATATAAAATTCTTTTTGGTTTTTCAAATTTATTTTTTATTTTAGTATCGGCATTGACTCAATACCATGCACAAAAACGCTCTGTGTAAGGATTGTAAGTGTTTGAAAAAAATACATAAAATAAAACTTCCTTAAATACAAATTCCTGCATGAAAATTATTGAGAGTTAGCTGTTATGATATGCCTCTGTTGTTTTTAGACACAAAATATCTAAAATGGGGTATTTTTTGCATTGTTTGCTCCGGAGACCTAAATCGGCACGTGTCATTAAGGGTTCGCATGTGTTTAATTTATGGTTCCAATCTTTATCTTTTGCTTAAGCTGAATTGCATAAATTGTTTACTTAAGTCAGTATTTTATTATTTTACAGTCGGACTTACTGCGTATGAAAACCCGTTCCCCATTTGGCATTATACTGTTGTGGCTGTTGACTGCAACTGCCATCTATGCACAGACAAATACCCCTACTGCCCTTCAGGAAAGCAAAACAATTGCTCCTGAGGCCTCCCGTATATACCTGAAAAACGGGGAAAGTATTGAGGGAAAGCTGATTAAGGTAAACGAGGACTCAATTACAATTGAGTCCAACAAAAACTACGGAATATTGACCATTCCCAAGCGGGATATTCTGCTGATTGAGTTCCGGCATACTGAAGTTAAGCTGAACCGCCGTTATGGACTGGGTTATATCTCTAAAACGTACATTATCAGTGCGGTTGAAAATACACTGAATTACAACGTCAATATGATCAGTCTGAAGACATACTTCAGCGATGATAGTTTTGCTTTGCAGTGGTACGGCGGGTATGGGTCAGCAACCGTTACAGTGCTTGACCGCACCAGATCAGGTTGTACGGACAGAACACAGACCGGTTGTACGATTAAGAGGAACTATAACGTTTTTCAGGCGGGGCTGCGTGGTGCCTTTACAGCACAGAAACAGCAGAACGCACTTCTGTATTACGGTTTGGGGGCAGGTATTATCAGCCTGACTAACGATGCAGAAAATGTCAATGAGTCCGGCGGTGCATTTTCTTTGTTCGTCGGCGCAGAATTATTCTTAAATGAAATTCCGAACTTCGGGTTCTCCGGAGAAATTGCACTGGATTACATTTCAACCCCGAGTGTTTCCCGAACGGATATTAATGTCAGCCCGATTCCGACATTTTCAGTACACTATTATTTCTGACCCGGTGTACTGTCCGCCTCTGTGCGGACAAAACGATGGTGTGATACGGCTTCAATAGCGGAAGTTTGAAATACCGTACTGACTTTTTCACATTTTCAGACTATTCTTCATGATTGTATTCACATAAACATGAACACAGTCACCCGGCGGTGTCTAATTTTATACACTTGCCTCCGGACTGCTTTTGGAGAATTACTGTCTCAAGCATCAAGCCATATAGCAATAAACTCATAGCATTTTGATGGAAATTATTCTGAACAATACCCGCTGCAATGTACAGAGCGGCATCAGCGGAACACAGCTCATAGCAGAGCGCGCGGAACTGAAAAACAGATCTGCTGAAATCGTAGGTTTACGTATTAACGGCAAATCCCGGGATGTTTCAACACCCCTGCAAAACGGTGATACAGTGGAGACCCTGACGTTTAATGATGCGGACGGGCAATATATGTTCTGGCATACCTCCGCTCACGTTTTGGCACAGGCAATTCTCCGGCATTATCCGGACGCCCGGCCGACCATCGGACCGCCGATTGAAAACGGCTTCTATTATGATTTTGCTGATTTGATATTTTCAGAGGAAGACTTTGAAAAAATTGAGCGGGAAATTGATAATATCCTGAAGGAAAATTATCTGACTGAGCGTATTGACTATCGCGACAAAAGCGAAGCTCTGAAGATTTTCCAGAGCAATCCCTACAAAAAAGAACTGATTGAAAGTTTTGACGAGGGATTGAGCGCATATCGGCAGGGGGAATTCTTAGATTTATGTCGCGGACCTCACATTCCGTCCGTCGGTATGATTAAAGCGTTTAAAATATTAAAAACTTCAGGTGCTTACTGGCGGCAGATCAGAAAAATGCACAGCTGACACGGATATACGCCGTCTCATTTCCGGATAAAAAACTACTGCGGGAATATATCTTCAAAGCAGAAGAAGCCAAAAAACGCGACCATCGCATATTGGGTAAAAAACTGGATTTGTTTTCCTTTCAGACGTACGCACCGGGTATGCCGTTTTTCCATCCTGCCGGACTTAATATCTGGAAATCACTGATGAGTTTCTGGTATGAAAAACACCGCGAGGCAGGTTACGAAGAGATTAAGACCCCGCTGATGATGACGCGGGACCTGTGGGAAACCTCCGGACACTGGGCGAATTACAGGGAAAATATGTATACTACGTCCATCGATGAGCACGATTACGCCATCAAGCCGATGAATTGTCCGGGCTGTATGCTGTTCTTCAAAAGCGGACAATATTCATACCGCCGGCTCCCTCTGCGCGTGGCAGAGGTCGGCAATGTCCACCGTCATGAGCTCAGCGGAGCGCTGTCCGGATTGTTCCGGTACGCAGTTTTCATCAGGATGACTCGCATCTATTTATGCGGGAACAGGATATTGAGAGCGAAATTATCGGCATTCTCAATCTCTCAAAAGAGATATACGGTGCTTTTGGCTTGAGTTACGCAGTAGAACTGTCTACTCGCCCGGCAAAATCTATCGGTACAGATGCACAATGGGAAATTGCCACGAACGGACTGCTAAACGCCCTGAAGAACAATAATATTGAATATAAACTGAACGAGGGAGACGGCGCATTTTACGGACCCAAGATCGATCTGCATATCAAAGACGCTATCGGGCGGACGTGGCAGTGCGGAACGATTCAGTTGGATATGATGTTCCCGGAAAAGTTTGACCTGACATATGACGATGAAGACGGACAGAAAAAACGTCCCGTAATGCTCCACCGCACAATTTTGGGGTCTATTGAGCGGTTTCTGGGGATTCTGATTGAACATTATGCAGGGCGCTTTCCGCTGTGGATTTCTCCCCGTCAGGCGGCAGTGGTATCCGTATCTGATCGCAACAGTCTGTATGCCGAAGAAATTGTCCGGGAACTGCAAAACGCCGGATTTAAGGCAGAATCTGATACCGGTGCGGACTCAATGGGCAAAAAAATCCGTAATGCCCAAACCATGCAGTACAATTACATGATTACAGTCGGTGACCGCGAATGCGAAGAAAAGAAGCTTGCTCTGCGCACACGTAACGGAAAAATTGTTGAAGGACTGCCGCTGACAGAAATTATCAGCGCACTCAATTCGGAAGTCAGCTCCCGCAGTGATACATCAGCCTTTGACAAGTAAACTTCAGGACACATTTTTATGTTTCGTTTCCGTCTGGCAAAACTTTTGAATTTAAAAGCAGAAGAGGAAAAAATCCGACTGCGCCGGCTGAATGAGGTTTTGGCAAAAATTATGCTGTTCGAGAATGAAATCAGCACCGCCCGCGCCAAAATTAAACAATCGCGGGAAAGCCTGCACAAGAAGATTACCTCCAACCGGGCACAGGTGCCGTTTATTGACATGCAGTCTGCATACGAACGGAACATGGGGCAGGTTGTCGTACAGAAACAGACGATCATCGCTAAACTGCGGGAGTATGAAAAAATCTGCCGCAAACAGTACGAAGAGATATATTTCCAGCGTAAAGCATTGGAAAATCTGCGGGAAAAGCAGTTAGAAGCATATACTGAAGACAAAAAACGTAAAGAAACCCGGTATTATGATGATATTACCGTCACCCATTTTGCCGTACAGCGTAAAAATGAAAACGTATCTTTGTAAGTTCAATAAAATTACCGCGCGGGTTATACTGCCGGCGGTCTTCTGTCTGCTGTTGCCCGGCATTGTATCCGCGCAGGAAAAAAAAACCGCTTGAGTGCCGCCTGACATTATCTCCGCTCAATATAGAGTGTCTGAACGATGAGGAACTGAAAAAAGAACGCAAACTGCGTGAAGACGTCTTCGTTCCGGAATCCCAGATTGAAGTGTTTAAGAATCTGGAAAAAAAAGAGCAGGAACTCAACAAACAGGGCGAGCAGCAGAATATTAAAACAGCCGAACTCCGCCAGATTGAAGAACGCATTGAGCGCAAGCTGAATGATCTGCGCAAAGAGCGCGAAGAGTACGAAGCCCTGCGCAAACAGCGCATTGAAATGGATCAGAAAGATATATCCAAAATCATCACCTATTACGAGCGTATGGACCCCGAAAATGCGTCCAAATTCATCAACTCAATGGACTTGGACACCGCGTCCCACATTCTGATGCGCATGAACCCGCGCAAAGGGGCCAAAATTATGGAACTGTTGGATGCCCCCAGAGCCGTACAGATTACCGAGCGTGTAGCCGTTTTCAAACGCAATCTGGCAGAAGTTTCCCGCTTGGAAAATCCCAACCGTACTGTCCCGGACGCCGTCAATTAATTTTTGTCTTCACGGCATACCTTCCGTGAAGATTGCCCGCATGTTATTCATTTTTCATAAAATAATATTGACAGAGATATTTGTGATCCTGTGTAATTAAACATTTTTGTTGAGATCACTGAAAAAGTTTTACGTAATCACTTTTTATGTACGCGATTATACAGGCTAAGGACAAGCAGTACAAAGTTTCCGAAGGGGAAAAACTGATTGTTGAAAAAATTAAAGACGACGTGAACGCGCAAATCAATTTTGAGCAGGTGCTTCTGGTTAGTAAAGACGGTGGCGCGTGTGCAGTCGGTGCGCCCTTCGTCAGCGGGGTGAGTGTATCCGCCACTGTAATTAAGCATTTCAGGGGCGATAAAATTATCGTGTTCAAGAAAAAACGCAGGAAAAATTACCGTAAAAAACAGGGGCATAAACAGCATTATACCCTGCTTCAGATTAATAAAATCAACGGCTGAGAGGCATCATGGCACATAAGAAAGGACAAGGAAGCACAAAAAACGGCAGAGACTCAAATCCCAAATACCGCGGTGTCAAACGCTTCGGCGGTGAACTGGTGAATGCGGGGTCTATCATCGTCAGACAGGTGGGTAATAAGTTTCATCCCGGCGAAAATGTCGGACAGGGCCGAGATTTCACACTCTACGCTCTGCAAGAAGGCAAAGTGAAATTTTACCGCGCAAAAAACGACCGCTCCTACGTCTCCATCGACCCGCAAACGGCCTAATCCGTTCTATTGACAGCGGAAAACCAATCACCGGCAAGCGATTAGTTTTCCGGAAATGCCTGCTCGGGCGGGTAGTAGTATATCGGCAGTTCCTGCCCCTGCTTCAAAATCACGTGATTATTGGTAAAAATCCGGTACCAGTGACTCCAGTCGCCGTTTGACCACAGCACACGGACTTCCGCGCGCTCGGCGGTGCCTGTCCCGATATGAACCGGTACCAGTTTACCGCCGGCATGCCCGCCGCCAATTGCAACTTCGCGCCGTACAATCTTCGCGCCCATTTTCACTTCCACCCACGCGCCGGATACATACCGGTTATAACGTTCCTGCACCATACGGATTTTCAGCCAGTTCCCGAACGGCAGGGTTTGCTTCGGCGTATCCGAACCGCCCAGATTTCGGTATATCTCTACGGGTTCACTGCGGTTGACCACGACAATATCGGGCAGTCCGTCATTATTCAAATCCGTCACAGAAGCACCCCGCGAGCGCGCATAATTCGCAATCCCCGCTTCCTTCGCGATGTCTCTGAACATATTACGTCCGGTATTGATGAACAGGTTATTGGGGTCCTTCTTGGTGAAGTCAGACATCGCTTCTACGTTGCCTTTGCTAACGAACAAATCCATCATTGTGTCATTGTTGAAGTCCGCAAATTCGGGATGCCACGCCGTTGAGGGGAAAATTTCTCCCTCCACATTCGGGCGGTGCGCAGTGATGCCGAATTTACCGGCACTGTCTTCATAAGACGGGCGGACACTGCCCAGATTTTGGTTCGTGGTCAGACTCTCCAGTTTGCTGTCCGCCATTGAAGTCAGGTAATAATCCGGATAACCGGTTGCTGTCAGGTCGTGGGATGCGATGCCCATTCCCCATATCTTTAATTTGCGCCAGCCATCTCCTGCATTATATTCGTACAGCGGTAGAGCCGGCGACAGACGGTAAAGTTGTTCATAGCCGTTGCGGTAATACTGCCGGTCATTGCTGATGCGTAGATCGGGGATGCCGTCCCGATTCCAGTCACTGAACAGTATAGACAGTGTGCAGTATCCGGGGCGGATAGGTTTGCCGGGTCCGTACTTGCCCTGTTCATTCGGGCGGTAAAGAATATTGTCGTGGCAGTTACCAAAAGGCCCGCCGGATTTACTGCGGTCAACATAATTGCCCACTACAAGAGTCGGGAAGTCCTGCCCCTTTTCCCAAACCGCGCTGAATGCCGTTGACCATTCTTCGCCGCTGATAAAATTAAATTCACGGTTTGCCTGCTCAAAACGACAATTGCCTTTTCCCTTCAGAATGATATTTTCACCTACCCGAAGAACGAATAAATCAATAAACTCATCATTATTAATATCAATCGGGTATGCGCCGGTGACCTGATACATGTCTGTATCGGAAGATGTACGTTGCCTGAAGGACAACTCACCGCCGAGCGTGCTTTGGTTGATATACAGAGCAGAAAGGGAGCTGCCGCCGGCAAAAACAGGTCGGGATAATCATCCTGATTGCAGTCAAATACAGCCACACCGCCGCCGACAAAAAATTCCCAGCCGCCGGTGTACTGATGTTCAACTTTTGCTTCCCGATTAAATACAGGGGTATAGACCGCCTGTAAATTATTTGGAATAAAAAAGAAAAAATGAAGTATACAAAGGACGGTCTTAAATAAGTAATTTTTCACTGAAACTAAAAATTAATACTTTGGATTTTAATCTTTTGCTTTAGCAACGAAGATAAGACAAAAAGTAGTTTTTCAGATATAATAACATTTTACTGTTGCCGTTGGACTTCGTCGGCGAGGCGTTTTTTATCTTCTTCCGGCATCATGTCCGCGAGCTTCATTGCCATCTTTACCGTTTCCTCCGGGGTCATATTCCGAACGCTGTCCAGATTGACTTTTCCCGCTTTCACTCCCCATTTAATTGACGCGCTGATAAATTTGCGCTGTGAGTTTTCTGAAAGCGGCATGTTATTCCCATCCCCGCCCATCTGTGCAGACTGCGGATTATTGTACGGCATATTTCCCTGATTGGGTGAGGACTGCCGGCCTGAATGTGAAGACGGATAACCTTCTCCCCCGTCCAGATTGAGTGAATCTATACTGTTTACTCCCTTCATCTGTTCTACTGCACCAATCAACCGATGAATGTCCTGAGGCGAAAGGGAACTGTCTAATACGACGCGAAATGATTTCATTATTTTTCAGACGGTTAATTTAATGATAAAGGGCTTATTCGTATACATGAGTCAGATTTATCTGTCGCCCGTTCAGAGTGCTGATGTTTTATAAATCAGATAATTCATGGCGTCTGCCAGTGCCATATAGGATGCCCGTATAATATCATAATGCACCCCCACGGTTTCCCATTTTAGGTCACCGGCTTCAAACTGAATGAGCACACGGGTCATCGCGGCAGTGCCTTTGTCCGAATTCAGAATGCGCACTTTGTAATCCGTCAGTCTGACTGTACTGACCACTTCATAAATTCCCACCAGTGCCCGCTTCAGCGCATTGCTTAGCGCATCTACCGGGCCGTCCCCGCCTGCAACCGTATGAATCAGTTCGTTTTGGGGAGATATAATCCGGATGGTTGCCTCGCTGATGGATTCGGACGCGTCTCCTCTTAAATCATTCTTCTCGTCAATAATCCGGTAACCGGCAAGCGTATAATACAAAGGCAGTTTGCCTACCGTACGCAAAATTTCAAGATGGAGACTGGCATCTGCGGACTCATAAACAAATCCGGCTTTTTCTTTGGCTTTCACACTTTCCCGGACGGAGGTAAGTTCTGTCTGACTCAGCGTAAATCCGAGGTCTAATTCATCCAGTTTAAATTTGATATTGGAAATACCGGACATATCACTGACCAGCACCCGGCGTTCATTGCCAACCCTTTCCGGGTCAATATGTTCATACATAGCAGGAAATTTCATCACCGCAGAGGCATGAATCCCCCCTTTATGCGCAAACGCACTTTGCCCGGTATAAGGTTGGTTCTTGTTTTCGTGCATATTTGCTTTTTCGCGGATATATGCGCTGATGTGCCGCAGACCGCTGATTTTTTCCGGGGGAATACTCCCGATGCCCATCTTGAACTGTAAATTTGCAATAACGCTGATCAGATTACAGTTGCCGCACCGTTCACCAAAGCCGTTCACCGTACCCTGCACCATCTCTGCCCCCAGCCTAATGGCAGTGAGAGCATTTGCGACACCTGTCTCGGAGTCGTTATGGGTATGGATACCCAGCTTCGCAGAAATATGCGGACTGATTTTACGCATCATCTCCTCCACTTCCCACGGCATCGTACCGCCGTTTGTATCACACAGCACAATAAAATCTGCTCCTGCCTGATGCGCCGCCTGAAGTGTCTTCAGTGCTTATTCCGGATTGGATTTGTAGCCGTCAAAAAAATGCTCCGCGTCATAGACTACTTCATTCAGGTGTTTTTTCAGATAACCGACACTGTCGGCAATCATGTCCAGATTTTCCGCCGGCGTTGTGCCTAGTCCTTCCGTAACATGGAAATCCCACGTTTTACCGAAGATACACGCAACCGGGACGCCGCTGCGGACGAGTTTCTGAATATTATCATCTCCGTCGCACTGCACGCCTTTCTTGCGGGTAGAACCAAAGCAGGTCAGCTTCGCGCGTAAGCGGGGAACTTCATGCCGGATTTTGGCAAAATATTCCTCGTCTTTGGGATTAGACCCCGGCCAGCCGCCTTCAATATAGTGCATGCCAAAGTCGCTGAGCTGACGGGTAATTTCAATTTTATCTTCGACTGAAAATGAAACATCTTCAGACTGTCCGCCGTCGCGCAGAGTCGTGTCAAAAATCAGCACTGACCTGTCAGAAAGGAACTCCATATACCCGTTGAAAATTTGAAATTACCTGCATTCCGGAAAACACCAAATACTGCATCCGCACAGTAACAAAAATAACAGCCTATCATGTCTACAAAACAACGTAAACATTAAAACCCGATTATCCTTTCTGTATTGACAGATACCCGGCGACATGTTATATTAATATCTTTTTTTGAGCGGACACCCAAAACCCTGTAATCAACTTTTTTACCGGATGATAAAATGATACACACTAATTCGTCAGATTTTAATGTCAGCCCTTCACCCGCTTCGACTGAAGTCAGTCGGGTGTTCCGCTGTGTCCGGCTTTATGCTTTTATGGTTTTGATATTCTTTGCCATTTCCTGTAAAGCAGCAAACTCACCGGAGGAGGATGAAACCTCGGACGTTGCACCGCGCTCATTGACTAATATAACTGAAACTGCCGGTTTTTCCGCACGGTACGGTCATGCCGCTGCAGTGTTTGGCAACGCACTGTGGGTTATCGGCGGCTATAACAATACCACCCGTTTCAATGATGTGTACAAAAGTACCGACGGCAATACCTGGTCACAGGTCACCACCTCCGGTACTGTTTTTACCGCACGGTCCGGCCATACCGTAGCAGTGTTTAACAATGCGCTGTGGGTCATCGGCGGCTATAACAATACCACCCGTTTCAATGATGTATACAAAAGTACCGACGGCAATACCTGGTCACAGGTCACCACCTCCGGTACTGTTTTTACCGCACGGACCGGCCATACCGCCGCGGTGTTTAAGGGGGCGCTGTGGGTCATCGGCGGCGATACCGGTTCCGGCATAGTGAACGATGTCTATAAAAGCACCGACGGCAGTTCCTGGACATTGGTAACCGCCAACGCCGGTTTTTCCGCACGTGACAGTCATACCACCGCAGTGTTTAATGACGGCTCCGGCGAGGCTCTGTGGGTCATCGGCGGCTGGAGCGGTTCCATAAATAATAACAATGTGTACAAAAGTACCGACGGCAGTGGCTGGGTAGCGGTAACTGCCAACGCCGGTTTTTCCGCACGGTCCGGTCATACCACCGCAGTGTTTAATGACGGCTCCGGCGAAGCTCTGTGGGTCATCGGCGGCTGGAGCGGTTCCAAAAATAACGATGTGTGGAAAAGCACGAACGGCATAGACTGGACATCGGTCACCACCGGTGCCGTCGATTTTCCCGGACGGAACGGTCATACCACTGTGGTGTTTGACAGCGCGCTCTGGACCATGGGAGGCGACAGCGGGAGTTCCGGAATTAAGAACGATGTATGGAAATACTAGTGATGCCCGGATATAACCCTGCCCCCTTGAACTCTTAATCCGGCGGTGTCCTGCTGATCCCGCCGGACTTTGATCGGTAAAACTGTCCGGTCTCTTTACCCGGAGTACCCGCACCTGTTATAATATATCAGTTGATTTGGAACATATAATCAACCGTATTCCTGCCGCCCAGATTCACCGCCTGCCGGTCTGTTTCACTGCTGACAGCAATGTAAAATTGTCCGGACAGCCCCAAATCCTGCATGTTAATATTCAGTTCATAATTTTTGCCGTCCAGCAATAACTTTTTGACCTCCTTCATCTCCGAGTCATATATCCTGACAGTGGCGGCAACAGAAGATTTGTTTGTTTTTTTGAAGATGAAACTGACGGGGTTGGACACGTCCGCGCGGAACGTATCATTATCGGAGCGGGTACGCAAAGTGCCGTAAACCGGACTGCCGGTACTGACGGTATTGAATTCGTAAAAAGACTCGTTGGGTTCCTGCTCCGCGTAATATATAAAATTATTTCCGGGTTTACTTTTTTGATCACCGGCTGGGTTTTGCGGGACAGTTTACTCCGGTAGCCAAGCGTGACGAAGCTGTCCTGTTGAGACAGAAGCTCCAGAGAGAATATCGTGTTTTCCGCATTGATACGGGTAAGCCATGTATTGATGTCCTGACCTCTTAAGCCAATCACCACCTTGCCGGGTGTTGCTGAGTCGGGCATATCAAAAAACGTACTGCCGGTCGGCGAGAGCGCATACGATAAAAATACCGGGAGGTTTTCCCGATTGAGTCCGCTGACCTGTGCAATCATTTTACCTGCCTGATATTCAGCGAGGGTATGATATTTTAAAGTAGTCAGATTGAGGCGGGGCAGGAGCTGTTCTGCGCGGTCAGGTTCAGATTGGAGGGCCGTATTGACCTGAAAAGAAAACTCGTTGACCGGAAATTTTTGTCCTTTTGCGTACACCCTGATTCTGTAGCGGCCGTTGTCTTTCACGGATGAACTGCGGACAGTCTCAAGAAGAAGGGAAATGCCCGGATGCTTTTCAAATACGCCCCCCAACTGTTCCGGAGTGATTTCTGCCGATTTTGTATCCGTCGCCGCCGGTTTGATCCCCAGCATTTCCAAGTGCCGGAGGATGTTATATACACCCGGATTGACTTCGTAAAATATTATCTTCAGCGGTTGAATCCCGACAGGCAATCCCATTCCTTCCAGCCGGCTTTTAAGAAGGTCGGGATTATAGGAGCCTTCAATTGACACTTGTACCACTCCCTTGCCGCGTTTTTCAGAAGTAATGGTCATGTATACGAAGAAATCCGCGGCATTATCCAGAATTTTGCGCGCAATTCCTGCCTCAAAGTAGCGGGCGGCATCGTCCGGGAGAATTTTCTTAATCTCGCGGCGGATAATGCTCTGCTGGGCCGACAAAATAGCTTTATTGCGAACGGACTCTGCACTTCCGCCGTCAGCCTGCGCATCACCAATTCCTTTTTCTGTCAGCAGTTTGAGGGACTGCGCACCGGATTCTTCTGTTAATGAAATGCAGAACAGAAATAAGACAGCTGCCCAAAATACAGACCTATTTATCTTCATAAAGCTGCGGTGCCACATAATAACGCTCAAACCATTCATCCGGGTTAAAGTCGTCCGCCTGTGTGGCTAAGAGATGATTTTCAACAAATGATTTGAAATAAGAAGAACGGATGAACAGATTAATAATTTCACCGTCAATTTTTTTTTCACGCACCATCTGCCCCATAAGGTCCATAAATTCCGACACCTTAAACGGCTTACGGTACGGACGGGATCTTGAACTTAACGCTTCTATCATATCCGCGATCGCAATAATACGGGCTTTGATCGGTAACTCACGCCAAGTCAGCTTCTTGGGGTACCCGCTGCCGTCAAACATTTCATGATGACTGCCCGCAATCATTCCGATACCGCGCATATCTGTCGGTAACTGCAACGACAGGATAATATCCCACGTCTGCACCGCGTGGCTCTGTATTACCTGCCGCTCGTTATTATTAATTGTACCTTTTCGGATCAGCATATTGTCTTTGTCTTCATCCGAAAGAAGCGGCATGAATAAGGGCTTCTCTGACGGGTGGACATCCTTCACCTTAAGCAGATGTTCCATTTCCGGCTTAAAATAGCTGCGGTGAACGCGCCGTGCGGCATCATGCACGATATTGACCGCTTTATCGGGCATATATTCCCCTCCGTAGTTATTGACCGATAACACGCTAAGCTCACCCGCCAGTTCCGCTTTTTTCTGCCGCAAGTCCTCTTCTGAAGACTGATTATAACTTTCGTATTCGGCAGACAGCTTATCCCCCAGATGTTCCTCAAGATACTTAATCTTGTTTTCCAGACGCTCAATGATATAATCCTTATACAGCGAATTATAGCGGTCGGCCACCAGTTCCATCCGATCCATTATGCACTGCAATTTAACTTCTTTACTGAGGATATGTTCAGGAGTGGAGATTTTGCCGACGTCATGGAGCATGGAAGCGGTTTTTATCTCTTCTATATCCGCTTTACTGAAGTGAACATTTCCGTAAACCCCGCTTTGACTGTCATTTAACGCACGGGCAATTAACTCACTGAGCAGGGTTACACGGCGGATGTGCTCCAGTGTATGGGGCGATTTTTCTTCAATACTTTTCGCCACCATATCAATCAGGGAGTACAGCAGTTTTTTGTTTTCTGTGTACAGATTGTGGGTGGAAAATATCATGCCCATAATCACCGCCAGTCCGGATACATTCTGCTCGTCCTGAAGGGTGAAGGAAATCGGGTTGCCCTGCTCATCTTTCTTATTAATCAGCTGGAAAACGCCGATACATTCACCCTCTCTGCCCTGAAGCGGAAAAACCAGCATAGACACCGACCGGTAGCCGAATGTATCATCGTATCTTTTTACTCCCGAAAAATCATAATCATACTGATTGCTGTACACATCATGCACGTTAATCAGTTTATTACTGTTGAAACACGCGGCAGAAACGTTTTTGGTGTTGGGGACACCGTCAACTTTGACAGGTACGGGGGGGATTTCAATTTTATTCAGGTCACTGCGCTCATACCGTTTCATGGTATCGTTCTGCATAACCTCAAAACTCAGATACTCGCGGACAACATCAAACGGACGCAGCAGATTATCGGAAAATTCAGTCTGTTTCAGATAGAGCGTACCCCCGTCACAACCGGTTAATTGGCGTGAATTTGTCAGCGCATTCTCCAGCATTTCATACGATGGATTACCGTTCCTCGCTTCCTTAAGGGAATTTTTTATCCGCTCAAACCAAACTGTCATGTAGGATACACAGAGAAATTCTAAAAATATACCGCCGGCATATTGCCCGCTGCCTTTAACAAAACGCAGAAGTTACTTTTTAAGTTTGAACTATACCAATTTTTTTAACGTTGCGTCAAAAAAACGGATTTTATAATTAAAATTTTTATTATACAGCACTCCCGACAGATAGATCAACCGCAGAATGCCGCGGGGGTTAAGCAAAATATAACCGGTACTTCAGAAACCGGCGGCGTCTGACGGGAATAATTTTAACGGCAGGGGCGGTGATACGGACAGCACAAAAAACTTTACCGGAAGGGGAGACACAGCATCAGGGAGACGGTGTGCCTTATCTTACCGGACAAAAGACCGGACTGTTATACTAATGGAAGTCCGGCGGGTCAGCGACAGGGCTGTATCCGGGCGTTATTAGTATTTCCACACATCGTTCAGGAAGCCGGAGCCGGGAGGGGGTCCGCCTTCGCCGCCGATAACCCACAGCGCATCCTTAAACTTTACAGTGGTATGACCTTCCCGTGCAGTAAAACCGGCGTTGGCGGTTACCCGTGTCCAGGTAATGCCGTCGGTGCTTTTCCACACATCGTTCTTGCGGGAACCGTCAAAACCGCCGATGACCCACAGCGCACCGTCAAACTCCGTCGCAGTATGGTTGTTCCGTATTTCAAAAACAATGCTGTCGGTGATGACCTTTTCCCAGTCCTTCCCGTCGGCACTTTTGTACACATCGTTTTTTTGTGAACCGTCAGAGCCGCCGATAACCCACAGCGCATCCTTAAACACCACGGCGGCATGACTTTCCCGTTGGGTAAAAACGTCGCCGGTGAGGCTGACCGGCTCCCAGTTCTCGCCGTCGGCACTTTTCCACACATCGTTCTTGCGGGAACCGTCATAACCGCCGATGACCCACAGTGCCTCACCGGAGCCGTCATCAAACACCACCGTAGTATGATTGTATCGTTTCCCAAAAACAGCGTCCTTAGTCAGATCATCCCATTTTTTGCCGTCGGGGCTTGTCCACACATCGTTCAGAGCTGTGGTACCGTCAAAGCCGCCGATGACCCACAGCTCATCCTTAAACTTTACAGTGGTATGACCGTCCCGCGCAGGAAAACCGGCATCGGAAGTTACTTCAGTCCAAATCTTCCCGTCGGTACTTTTCCACACATCTTTAAAAACAGTGAAACCTTGGAAACTGCCGCCAATGACCCACAGTGCCTCCCCGGTACCGGATTTAACATCAAACACCACCGCACTATGATTGGTTCGCCGTCAAAACTGTCGTCAGTGCTGTTGTCTTTCTTTATTTCATACCATGCCCGTACACCGCCCCCCGAGCCGGCGGAGCTACCCCCCCCCCCCCCGAAGAATCGCCACAGGCAAGGGTTGTAAGGCTAAAAACTGCCATAATGCACATCCGTGCTAGGTTTGAGAGAACAGGAACATAAGTGACACTAAAAGCAGATGAATGGGTTTGGGTCATTTTATCCTCCGGTAAAAAAGGTTTTGCGTGCAGTAAAAACGGGTTGAATACAAGGGTTTTCGGTCTTAAGACACTTGCCTGCACCCGTATCAATAATAATAATCTTATAATAAAAAAAATTATCTGTCCGGTAAAAAAAACTGCACCGGTTTTATACGGATAAAGGGAGCAACGGCACAGATATACAGCCGTGTATCCGGATATATTATTTACTGTGCGTTTTTCAGGTATTGCGGGATGTAATTTTGGAGATAACGGCATGGGTTTTTTCCAGCAGTTCCGGGATACGGTCAACCAAGCTTTCCCAACCGGAAGAAATCGGCTGGAATGATACCGTGTCATTTTTAACAATGAGAAATGCAACCGGAGTCAGGGTAACGCCGCCGCCACCGGCACCGGTATCCCGCTGATCTTTCTGCGAGCCGCCGTAGGCAAAGCCGACTTTTACCGAGTTCACCGGAATAATCGTAATTCCCTCAATTTTGTAAGGCTCACCGAATACCGTTTCATTCTGTAAGAATTTTTTGAGCTGCGGAAGGAAATTATCCGTCAGGTTATTTTTTTCTGATGTGCGCTCTTCGCTCATTTTGCAGTACCTGTATGATTAGTCGGTTTGTTCCTGTGGGTCAGCTTCCGCAACAGCCGGGATGAACGCTGTCATCAGCCGCCGGCAGTTTTGACAGTGAAGAATACTGCCCGCCATCATCTCCTGTAACTGCCGGTCGGGGAATGTTCCCAAACATGCGGGGCAACGGCCTGTTTCCGCCAGTACCGCCACCGGCCGGATATTCCGGCTGCTGATTTGGTCAAATGACTGGAGGATTTTTGCCGGCAGCTTCAGACGCAGTGTTTTTTCTGCTGCGCGCAGTTCCGTCAGTTCTTTGCGTAAGTTGTCGTGTCCGACAGACAGACTTTTCTGCCCCATCTCGAGTTTAGACTCAAAATCATTTTTTTCCTGCACCAGATCCGCAATATTTTTATCCAGTTCTGCAATTTTTTCAGTATGCGACTGCATAACGTAATGCAGCTGCGTCAAATTTTGCGGGTCTGGTCTTCATAACGCTTGGCGGAGTTGTGTACTTTCTGATCGCGGGTTATTTTAAGCAGACGGGCAGTTTTGTCCAGATTTTCC
This sequence comes from Potamilus streckersoni, assembly GCA_016746295.1. Taxonomy (NCBI): domain Eukaryota; kingdom Metazoa; phylum Mollusca; class Bivalvia; order Unionida; family Unionidae; genus Potamilus; species Potamilus streckersoni. Next base: position 62,050 of record JAEAOA010002069.1, read on the forward strand.
TGTTCAATGGATTCCAGTCGGGTACATTCACCTACTTTTTGCAGCACCCGCTCTTTTTTTGCGTGAATCTGGTCGATCAGTTTTTGCAGACGCAGTGATTCCTTATGAAATTCAGCCAAATCTGCGGGCAGATAGTCAATCAGACTTTGAATCTCCGCGATACGGCTCTCTATTCTGCTGAGTTCCAGGATTAACTCCCGTTCCTTCTTTTCAATACCTTGCATAACAAGCGGAGAACATACAAAACCGGCTGACACTGTGAAACCCACAGCGGCCGGGCGGCGACGTTGCCGTAAAATTGGGGTGGTGGGCCCACCAGGACTTGAACCTGGGACCACCCGGTTATGAGCCGGATGCTCTAACCAACTGAGCTATAGGCCCGACAAAACGGATAATATAGCGGATACTAAAATTAAGGTCAACAGAATAAAATTAACTGCACCAATCAAAAATAAAACAGCTTTTTAATACGTCGGAAAGTAAGTCAAATACCGGATGATGACAGGATAAATCATAGGCTATAAGCCGGCGAGCGCAAAGATGTATGCGCTTACTTCGCGCGCGAATTCGGGCGAGTCCGCCATTACAGAGAACTCGCTGTTTTTTTTGAGAGCGGCGTCAGTCATATTATGGCTGCCGATTAAGACCCAGCGGTTGTCGATTACTGCCAGTTTGGCATGTCCGGTTTTGCCGGGAGAGTCAAAATATACCTGAATACCCTGTTGCGTCAGTTTATCTGCGGTTTTGCGGTTTATTTTGTTGAGCGAACTGCTGCCTTTTACCTGCTCCAAAACTACAGACACTGATACGCCGCGCTTTACGGCTTCTGCAAGCAGTTTCGCCGTTTCGCCCACTTGATTTTTCCCCCTGCCGGTACCCTATGTTAAATACGTAAGCAGAGATTAAAATACTGTCGGCCGCATGCCTGATTTTGTCATGAAGGGCCAAAACAAACAGTTTGTCGGGTAACAGATATAAAGGGACAGCGCGCGAATAAAGCGTATCGGGAAAGCCGGTTTTGGCGGTTACGGGCTGTAAAAACCCGGACAGACAAACAAAAACAACCGGGATGAATATGAACAGGGAAGAGCGTTTCATACCGCTGGTTGTTAAGGTGTTTTACGGAAGACGCGTCCTCCCGGATTTCTGAAGGAATGCCGGTACAGATAATCAGCCCGGGTTATCAGATGTGGTAATGCACACCAATTCCCTGATAGTTTGCGGACTGATATTTGAGATCGTTCTTCTCCATTGTGGTCAAAGAGAGGTTGTAATTAAATTCAACCGATACACGTCCGAAAAAGATGCCGGCGGCGGCGTTGACTCCATAGATAAATCCGGACGGCAGGTCAGCACCGGAAGCAGACAGTGATACATTTTCAGCATGCACACCACCGGAAACGAACAGCAGATCAAATGATTTGAAGCCTTCAACCGCCAGCGTATAACTGCTGTAATCCACTTTAGTATCGCTCGATTTTGAACCCTGAAATTCTTTTTGCAGGGTATAGTCTATAACCGCGCGGATATACTCACCTCTTACCCCGCCGGACAGCGCGTAATTTACTCCGCTGTAACTAAATACAGTATCTGAGGACGTATTTTTTATTTCAAATTTTTTATAGCCCGTTTTTCCGCCGACAAAAAACGTAGAGTTAGGGATTGCCGCGGACACTTCCGCAACTGCAAACACTGACAGAACAGATAACAAAAAAATAATTTTTTTCATGGTTTACTTTTAAGGTAAAGAATTTTTTTAAAAACAATTTTTAAACATATACCTCCGCAACAGGTATTTCAACCGATTTCGTTTTTTTGAAAGAAGGGGAAGAATTAAATACGGATAAGTGCTTGGAACTCCTAAAGTCTGCGACTTTACTGGCACAAGAATATACGCAAATCACAAAATCAGCCGGACGGCGGAACGGAAACTCAATCTCCGGGCTGACAAGCCATTGATCCGTTGAGGGGACGGATGCATTTTTCTCTGTACGAAGTCAACTGCAGCAGGCGTTCAGGTTTTTTGGGTGAGTTTGTTGTAGAGCGTTTGGGGTGAGATTTCAATATCATCAAACCCCAGCACCTGCGCGACAAATTCTGAACAGACCAACCGTCCGGATTTCTTTTTGCCCGGCAGGCGCAGTCCGGTATGCAGATACAAAAACTCTCTGACGCCGATATAAACCGCCTCCAGATAGCCGTAGGGAGTGGTTTGAATATTCTCAAGGGCTTTGTCGCTTATATCCTGCCACAGTTTGGGAGCGGGTACGAAATCCATCAGCCTGTCTTTATAGATTGACGCATTGACAACCCGGACGCCGCCATGCTCGGAGGATTCAACCACCAGCAGGCGGTTTTGATACCAAAACAGAATTGCCGCATGTGAGTACCGTCCGCCCGTCATCAGACCGATTAAACGGGAAAACAGACTCTTTGGGTCGGGAGCTAAAAAAAGAATATCTCCGTCTTTCACCTGACTGCGCAGTTCGTTGTATGTTTTCATGTACTAATTGGCTGAAGGGGTTTATGTAGTTATAGTGCGGACAAAATTTTGAATACCGTTGAGGAACATTTGGATAGAAATCGCCAGCAGCAACAGCCCCATCAGTTTTTCCATCGCCTGCATCCCCTGTTCCCGCAGAAATTTTTGCCACAGCGGGGTACACAGCAGAATGAGTGCCGATGCCAGCCATGTAAGTATAATAGCTGTGAATGACATCAGTATTCCCGCCTTATCACCGCGTAACAGGATACAGTAGGCAATCGCGCTGGGTCCTGCCTGCAAGGGAATTGCCATCGGAACCAGATATGAATTTTCTGAAAAATCTGAGACGTTATTGTTTGCAGACTTAAAGTATACCATGTGCAGGGATACCAGAAACAGAATCACCGCGCCGCCGATTGTGATCGCATTCTGACTCAAGCCCAGCAAAGACAATATCTGTCCGCCGAAGATAAAGAAAAACAGCAGGATAAAAAGGGCCGCAACCAGTTCGCGCAACAGCACCTTCAGGCGTTTCGTGGGGGCTATTTTTTTCAGCATGCCCGCGAACAACGCAGCATTTCCAATAGGGTCAAGAAGTACCAGCAGAGGCAACCCGAGCCGGATGAGGGTATCGGTCATTGTTTATTAACAAAAACTTTGTGTAAAAAATATAATATATCAGCAGGAATAACTTTGAAATAACTTTTTCTGACCGGACAGTTAAGCATAGAATTTTGTGTCATCACCCGGCGGGCGTGTGCGCCAACGGGAGTTAAACCACATATAATGCTCCGGATAACGCTCCGTCATCAGTTCCAATTCATGAAAGTATGCAGACGCAATATTCATACAGGTTTCCTCTTCCGTCTGCCCGTCTGCCCAGGTCAGTTTTTTAAACTGAAAATGATACCGGTGATCTTCCGAGCGCAATATGAACAGCAGGTATACCGCACAGCCGCTTCTTACGGGAAAATAATATATTCCGCGCGGCGTAGATGCCGGTGTACCGAAGAACGGAATAAACATGTCGCTTTTCGCAACATCAAAATCTGCTGCCATGGACAGTATCTTTTTACTCTTTAGTGCTTTCATAATTTGCAGGGCATTATAAGCGGATTTCTTATACAATGTTATTTTTTTGTCAAAACGTTCACGAATTTGCTCCAGTATACTGTCTACCAGAGGTGTCTGGGTCGTAATATACCCATACATGTTTTCAAAAATCAGCCCTGTATAACATGTGGCTATGGAGTTTCCGAAGTGATACGTTAACAGCAGAATGCCCTTCTCCTGCTGTACTTTTTTGATTTCTTCATAAATTTCCGGTGTATCAATTTGGAAGATGGCATCAATTTCTGCCCGCTCAATCTTCCGGAAATACAGGATGTCAAAAACAGCGTAACTCCAATGACGGTATACCTGTTTTGCCAGAGATTCTATCTCATCGGGTGATTTGGTTTTGCCGAAGGCAATATTCAGATTAACAAGCACTTTCTTCTTACCCAGTCCGAGTTTATAAAATAACCGGAATATTTTTTCTGACCATTCCAGTCCCTGCATGCGGTTTTTGGGCAGTATGGCGAGTACCAGTGCAAGCAGAAATTCGTCTGCTTTTTCCTTCAGTGTCCGCCGTTTTTTGATAAACGGGAAAGTCGCGGCGTACAAGGCAACACTGATAATAAAAAATACAATAAGGACGGGGCGGGCAAGCTTGTAGAGCATACTCTTCAGAATTTTTCAGGCGTAAAGAGCAGAAACATACTATATCCGGAGGCTACGCATAAAAATTCCGATTGTCGCCCGGCGGACGTGTACGCCAGCGCCGATCAATCCACATATACTGCTCGGGATTTAGGGTAATCATCTCTTCCAACTGCTGAAAGTACGCACGTGCAATATTTTCAGATGTCTCTTTTTCATTTGCACCGGGTTTGTATTTCAGCGGACGGTAGTCAAACCGGTAGCGGTAATCCGGCGTCCGCAGAACAGATACCGTATAAACGGGACATCTGCTGCGAATGGCAAAATAATATATTCCCCTGCCCGTGGAGGCCTCTGTACCGAAGAACGGGATGAACATATCTGTGTTTTTGATATTAATATCGGATGCAATTGATACAATTCCTTTTTGTTTCAGTCCCCGCATCACACGCAGCGTACCATTGCCGGGGTCGCTCGTACGGATAATAGTGAATTTTCCAAACCGGTTGCGGATTTGTTCAAAAACATTGTCCAGTAAAGGAAACTGCATTTTGAAATAGCCGTATACATTGCTGAAAATCAGGCCCTGATACACCACCGCCAGCGGATTGCCAAAGTGATACGCTAAAATAAATATTCCGCTGTCGGTTTGTTTCTGTTTAATTTCTTTGTATATATCCGGTGTTCCTATAAAAAATATATCTTTAATTTCATCATCCGAAATATGCGTGAAATATAAAATATCCGCTACAGTTGCGCCGGTACTCCGGTAAATCTGTCGGATCAGCGTCTTAATTTCCTTATCTGTTTTAGTTTTGCCAAATGCGAGGGTCAGGTTTACGTGAATAACTTTTTTTCCGAAGCCAATTCTATGAAAAAACAGGAAGAGGCCTTCAAACAGTCGGATGCTCTCCATGCGTTTTTTGGGAAGCACCGCCATAAACCTTGACAGAAAAAATGCCTGCAATTTTTCCTGATTAATCCGCCCCCTTAATACCCGATAGCCGACTGTATATACAATCAGAATCCCCGCCATGACGAAAATGAGGCATATCAGCAGAATTTTGTTCAGAACAGCCTTCAAAGAATTACCCGTGTGTGCAGAGCAGTAAAAGTTTCAATCATAATTGCAGTAAACTACCATAAATCTGCATTATGTGCAAGTTCCTTGCAGTTAATCCGTATGCAGAGAATTATTGCGTATACTTTATCGGAGTACCGCTCTTCGGCAAATATCCGCTTTCAGTCCCGTATGATTTTATCATAAAAAATACTGCCGGATTTTTAGAGATGCAAAACAGTCGTCTGACCGGAATCATTTTAACAGCAGGGGCGGTGATAGGATAACGCGCAAAAAATTTTGCCGGAAAGGGGAAACCGGTGCGGTGCGTCAATAATATATCCGGGTATCAGGGATATTTCCACACCTCATTGAGGTATTTGGAACTGTCCCAGCCGCCGGCGACCCACAGCGCGCCGTCAAACACCGTTGCAGTATGATAGTACCTTGCAGTAAAACCGGCACCGGTTACTTCAGTCCAGTTCTTCCCGTCGGCACTTTTCCACACGTCACTGAGACTTTTGGGGTTGAGACTGTCCGACCCGCCATAACCGCCGATGACCCACAGCGCATCCCGCGTACCGTCGTTAAACACCGTAGCGGTATGGGCGTACCGTTTGGAAAAACCGGCGTTGTCGGTTACTTCAGTCCAGTTCTTTCCGTCAGTGCTTTTCCACACATCGTTGAAGGCACTCGAAAAGTCATCGCCGCCGATGACCCACAGTGCGTTGCCGGACCCGTCATCAAACACTGCGGCCGTGTGACCGTCCCGTGCGGCAAAACCGGCGTTGTCGGTTACTTCAGTCCAGTTCTTCCGTCAGTGCTTTTCCATACATCATTCTTTACTGAACCGTCCCAGCCGCCGATGACCCACAGTGCATCCCGCGTACCGTCCTTAAACACTGTGGCAGTATGACGGTACCTTGCGGAAAAACGGCTGCCGGCATTGACCTGTGTCCAGGTGATGCCGTCGGTACTTTTCCACACATCGTTCAGCCTGTTGTAGCCGTCATAGCCGCCGATGACCCACAGCGCGCCGTCAAACACCGCGCCCGCATGATGGGCCCGTCCGGAAAAACCGGCGGCGGATGTTGCCTGTGTCCAGGTAATTCCGTCAGTACTTTTCCATACATCGCCGTTCTCTAAACCGCCGCCGATGACCCAAAGAGCATCCCGCGTACCGTCTTTAAATACTGCGGCAGTATGACCGTCCCGTGCGGAAAAACCGGAAGATGTGTTATCGTTGCCGCCCGAATCTCTCCCCCCAAAAAATTCGTTGCAGGCAAGAGCAAAGAAGCTCAAGACCGCCAGAGCATACAGTCGAAAGAGGTACACAGTCCTCCCCTCCCTGTAAAAAAATCTGTGAACACACATACGCAAACGAAGCGGGTACCGGACTGAAATCCTGTAGATTGGTACGGGTTATTTTATCCTCCGGCAGAAAAAGGGATTAGCTTTTCAGATGCAGGTTTGCCCCGTATCTGTAATTTTTATTAAAAAATCAGATGGTATTCTGATAGTCCGCCGGGTATCTGTCAACTTTATAATATATCTGATTTCAATAAAATGAGGTTGGGCGGATACAGTTCATTACTATTATATCGTTTCTGATAATGCGGTAATAAATAACTTCTTTCCCCGAGTTTTTTATGCTGTTTTTTGCCATGGTATGTAAATTTTGTGTATTTTAGGGATATAATAATTTTTTATGTTGCGGAATCAGCAGATTATTTTGACGGTAAGGGGTTATGAAAAGTGATAAATACAGTCTGGTGGTGGTTACACCGGTATATGAAGACAGGGAGGCATCTGCCCGGCTTTTTGCCGAGCTGGAGGCTGTCTTCGGTAAGTCTGTATATATTGTTGCGGTGGATGATGGCTCTGTGAGGCTGCCGCTGGATGCTTCTGTGATTGAACAGACCGGATTGGACGGTGTCGTGATCAAACTGCGCCGGAATGTGGGGCATCAGCGAGCAATTGCAGTAGGGTTAAGTTATGTGGCGGACAAAGCAGCGGAAATTCCGCAGGTGGTGGTGATGGATTCTGACGGGGAGGATGTTCCTGCGACTGTTCGTGAACTGACGGACAGTCTGAAAGATGCAGATACAGATGTAGTTGTGGCGCGGCGAAAATCCCGTACGGAAACCCTGCGCTTCAAAGCATTTTATGTGCTGTATAAATGGCTGTTCCGACTGATGACGGGGCGCGGGATTAGTTTTGGTAATTTTATGGCACTCAAACCGGCGTCTGTCAGGCGGCTGGCGGCGATGCAGGAATTGTGGATCCACCTTGCCGGTACGGTGCTTGTGTCCAAGCTGCGTATCAAATACAGATATATCGACCGGGGCGCGCGCTATGCCGGGGAAAGCCGGATGAATTTTATTTCACTGGTTCTGCACGGTTTCAAAGCCTTGATGGTGTTTGCAGAAGATGTGCTGGTCAGGGTGGCAGTTGCATCTGCATTTATCGCCGGGTGTGCAGTGTTAGGGATTATCACCGCGGTGGTCCTGAAGCTGATGAATTATGCCACGCCGGGATGGTTTTCCACAGCACTCGGGATTCTGATTTTATTGTTCATGCAGACAGGTGCTTTGGCCCTGATGACACTCATTCTGACCGGGGTAGTACGCGGCGGCGTGATACAACAGCCGTCATACATGGATTTTATTGATACAGTTTTTCCGACCGGTGATACTGCGGATAAAGACTAAAGGCGATAAATTATAATTGTAATGCAGGTAATTCGGAAAATATTAAATAAATTAAAGGCATTTTTGACCGGACTGGTGTTATTCCCGGCGAAGGTTTTGATGATGCTGTTGGTTGACATCATCTATACGCTTGTGTTGTTTATTACTTATTATATCCATGCGCAATATTTTACGGTAAATGTTGTGCTTTACAGCGCAATCGCGGACGGACTGATTGCCGGCGCGGTTATTTTACCGGTATTATTTTTCAGCCGTTTTTGCAGAATATTTAACGGATTTGAAAAAATACAGATTTTACTGCTCTGCCTTTTTGCAGGATATATATTTGCGATTACTGTCCCGGCGGTCATTGACCGGTCTTTGTCATTATATATACTTGAAAAACTGCAGCAGCGTGGGGGAGGTATCGAGCTGGCGCAGTTTGAAAAAGTATTTACCGAAGAATATGTCAAAGAGCACCGTCTGCTGGATGTCAGACTGACGGAACAGCAGGAGTCGGGTACGATTGTTATTCGGAACGGATGCGTAAAACTGACGGAACGGGGGCAAAAGCTGGCAAGTATCGGGCGTTTTTTCCGGCAGAATATCCTGCCAAAGAAGCGGTTACTCATGGGGGAATACAGTGATGACCTTACCGATCCTTTCCGGGACAGTCAGCAAAATCTTGGATATGAATGCAGATAAGGTATTAAAGATTTTTATGACAGCAATAAAAATATATTCCGCACTTATTACAAATAAAATTCTCGCCGGGCATAAATTATCAACGCGGTTATGCAAAAAATATCAGTCTCTGTTATAAAATTATTTCGGCATAACTACGCATTTCCTTTGTTTCTGCTCGCGGGAACATTTAGTTACATCCTGCGGGCGGTGGATTATTTCAGAGCAATACCCGGCGATTTGGGCGACTCCCGTTTCAACAGCTATATCCTTGAACACGTCTATCAGTGGCTGACCGGGTATGATATAAAATTGTGGAGTCCTCCGTTTTTTTATCCGTACGAAGGCACACTGGCATTCAGTGACAATCACTTCGGCACCGTCATAGTTTATGCGTTCTTTCGATTGATCGGGTTAAACCGTGAACTCGCTTATGACGGCTGGTATGTTACCGGTGTTCTGCTGAATTATATCTTCTGTTATATTGTTCTTCGGCGGATGAAAATGGGGTCTTTCGCCTCAGCCGCGGGTGCATTTATCTACACATTTGCTCTGCCTGCTCTGGTAAAGGAAAATCATGCTCAACTGACATACCGCTTTGTGGTTCCGCCGGCATATGCCGCATTTTTAAATTTTATCGAACATAAACAAATAAAATATCTTGGCCGGGTTGCATTTTGGACAGCCGTTGAATTTTATTGTTCATTCTATTTAGGGATATTTTTAACGTATCTGTTAGTCGCCGGTCTTGCAGTTACATTATACCTAAATCGCCGGAATATTAAATCTTATCTGTATAGTTATAATACAGCAATCATTAACCATAACCGCTCTCAAATTTTATCAGGCATCGCAGTTATAGTATGTTCAATGGTCTCGGTGATATGGTTACTTTATCAGTATCAGCAGGTAGCTAAATTATACGGATTTGGCAGAAGTATTATATCGATATTTGGCGGACTTCCCAGAATAGGGAGTTATTTTTTGGCGGAAAGTTCTTATTTATATAATTTTTCAGGAAATTTTTTTTCATATAGTGAAAAATTTTTAAGAGGTGAACAGCAGCTTTTTTGGGGCTTAAGCATATGGATAATATTTGCCTTTAGTATATATGTATTAACTAAAAATAAAGTATTTAATCATACAAAACTTGTTTTACTGAGTTTATTTCTTTTATTTACTTTTACGCTCAGAATATGGGGATTTTCACTGTATTTACCGTTTGGATTTTTGCCGGGGTTTAGTGCCGTTCGGGCAACCTCAAGGATTATCCTAATCATGCTCTTTCCTGTCGCGATTATAAGTGCCGCAGGTATAAATTATATATTTACACAAAAAACAGTAAACACACTAAAAAAATATATATTTGGGTTAGCAGTAATTTTGGGATTGAATACAGATGTTTTTTCACACCGAACAGGCGGGATGCCCATTGAAACTTGGCAAAAGAGGCACGAAGCGTTAAAAAAACTGTTGCCTGAAAATATACCTGAAGATGCAGTTTTATATGTAACAGGAGGGGCTAAAAATTTTTATATTCATGTAGATATAGATGGTATGATATTGGCGCAGGATATGGGATTTGCTACTCTAAACGGGTACTCCGGAAATTTTCCCAAAGCTTATCCTATTATGCACCCTTGCCGGTCATACCGTGAGCGTATTCAGCACTATGCAAAATTTGCCGGATTATCAGAGCAAGAAACTGAAGAAATTGCTAAACGGGTTGTGATTATTCGGTTGGAAGACTGTCCGACAGGCAATCCGGATTAATGCGGTTCATAACTGCTCGGGTTTACTGAAAACAAAAACTTATACACAAGCCTATCCACATGTCATCAAATCATTTGACTGTAAGCACTATCAGCCTGTACCCGCTGAAATCCGCCGGAAAAATTGAGTTAATGTCCGGACACTTTGGCATGACCGGCCTCGAATATGACCGCATGTATATCCTCGTGAGTAAAACCGGTCGGTTTATCACTGCGCGCAATCACCGCAATCTGCTTAAGGTTGCGGTGCGCAGGTTTGATAACGGATTTGAGTTCAGCTATGCGGGAAAATCACCGCTGTTTGTTGCGGATACTCTTGCGCCGGACGCATCCGACATTTTCAAAATCTGGAGTGACCATGTAGAGATGGATATATTCCATGCTTACTCATCCTGGTTTGAAGACATTGCAGGAGAAGAGTGTATGCTTTGCCGCTGGAGCAGGAATTCTTCACGCACTGCATCCCGTCCGGGACATCCGGATTTTCCGTTACTCTTTACAGACGGTGCGCCGGTGTATATTGTATCTGAAGCATCTCTGAACGATTTAAACCGCCGATTGTTTCAGCCCGTCAGTATGGACAGCTTCCGCCCTACTTTGGTTGCCGGGGGTGCCGGACCATACGAAGAGGATATATGGGATGTCGTATGTGCAGGCAGTGCAATATTCCGGCGCATTGAAGAGTCCGATAAATGTCCGATGGTTCGCTTAATTCCCGATACCGCTGAAAGTTATCCGGACGGAGAGCCGACCGCAACCCTGCGTACTTACCGTAACTCTGAACGGGGTGTGCTTTTTGGCTCCTATTATCGTGTGGAACAGTCGGGTACTGTTACCTGTGGGGATACGGTGTCTGTTAAGTAGAATTTTGTTATATCATTCATTTTTTGCTGATGACTGCCTGTAATTTTTGTCGCGACCAAAAAATACTGCTGACGACTGTCAATGGGATTATGCACGCGGAGCGTTGCCGACACTGTTCTGCGGTGTGTAATTTGTGCGAAGGAACCGGCAAACTTCATTATCAGAATGAACAGGCATTGTGGTTTTCCCGGTCATGCAGCTGTCAGGAAACTGACCGCAAAATAGCGTTGCTGCGTCTGCTGAAGCTGCCGGGTAAATTTTTTGACGCTGACTTTGATAATTTTAACCGTAAACTTCCGAATCAGACTGATGTCAGTAAATTTGAGTCAGCACTGGACAAGGGCAAGCAGTTTACTGATACCGTTGCCCGTGAATATGCAGAAAAGAAAAGCGGCTTTGGTATAAAAGGGTTATTGTTTCACGGCAGTCCCGGCAGCGGAAAAACGCGTCTGATGGCGGTTATCCTCAAAGAACTTATTTTGCAGAGCAGTCTGACCGTACGTTTTACAGAGTTTTCTTCTTTAATCAGTGAAATTAAGAAGGGATATGACAACGGTGAATCGCAGAGTAACCTGATTGATCCTCTGATTGAAGCCGATATTCTGGGGATTGATGAATTGGCGAAGGGCAGGCGTTCGGACTGGTATCTCGGGATTACCGATGAGATTATTACCGGGCGCTATAACGCCGGGAAAATTACACTGTTTACCACCAATTATAATCCGGGCGAGGCAAAACCCTATGCCCGCAGCGAAGTGAAGGAGGATGATATTGAACTGTATACGCTTCAGGAGCGGTTAAACCCGCGTATATTTTCCCGTCTGATGGAAATGACAGAGTTTGTAGACATGAACTTTTTTGATTACCGTCAGCTCGAACACGCACACAATCTGCAAAGTACACGTACACCCGGAGTGAATGTCATTCGCAACTGACAGCCGTAACTCTCGAAATTACAGTAACTATCTTTTTTTCCGGTGAAAATCTATAATCCCCGCCTGCTGAAATGGTCGCGCAGAGCAGACCTGATTATTAAGGTTCTGTTTTTTTGGCAGTGTCTTTTTCCGCGTCGCCCGATTTCACAAAATCCGCCTCGTTTTATTCTGATACTTGATTTCCATCTGATTGGTGATATTGTGATGCTGACGCCCCTGCTGAAAGAAATGCGGGCGCGCAATCCGAAAGCACATATCGGACTGGTTGGCGCCCCGCACGCAGAAGTTATTCTGCAAAATCATCCGGGATTATACGACTCTTTTTATCTGGTAAATGCGCCTTGGGTTAAGCGCGAACGTCAATGGGCAAATTTTTTCACACTGATACCCTTAATCATCAGATTGCGCAGGGTTAAATGGGATTGGGGGATAGAAGTACGCGGTGATTTGAGGCAGATTGCTTTTCTGTGGCTGACAGGGGCAAGAAGTAGAATCGGTTATACATTTACCGGAGGAAACTCATTGCTGACCGATGCAATTCCGGATGACGGGTGGCTTAAGCATATCGTTGACCATCATTTTCAGATTATACAGTATCTCTATCCGGACTGCCGGAAGGAAACATTTATCCCTGAATTGTGGTTATCTGACGAAGAACAGAACGCGGTTAGTCATGCAGAATTCATAATAGGATTACATCTGGGGGCTTCTTTGCCGTTAAAACGTTTGTCTGAAAAAAAAGCCGCAGAATTGTTATCTTTTCTGCTTCGAAACTATAAATCCAAACTGGTTATATTTGATTCACCTGACCAGAATGGGTTACCTGAAAAACTTATAAACAGCCTGTCCTCTGAAGAGCGTGTGCAGGTTAAATTGATACAGACTTCTTTACGCGGTTTTATTACAGAAATCAAAAAATGCAGGCTTTTTATTGGGATGGACAGTGCCGGAGGGCATATTGCTTCTGCTTTGGGAGTTCCTGTTATCAGCATTTTCGGTCCGGCATACGCTTATTTTTGCGCACCGGTGGGTGAGCAGGTTAAAGTTCTGATGCTCCCGGACTCTGATGTTCCCTGCCGTCCGTGCGGGCAGGTTAAGTGCGTACACGCACAACATCACTACTGCCTTGAAGCACTGCCTTTCAAAGCGAGCGATTTTCTCGAGTTTTACCGTGAAGCGTAAGCTGTTGCTGGTATGCCAAAATTTTATCCCGACAGCACATCGTCAGGACAGCTTTTTTCCGCGTTGGCGGCTGAACTGGTGAAACGTAACCGGCCGGTATCCGTTTTATGCGGTTTTCCGGCAGATAAATTCCTTAGAAACCTTCCCCGTTGTGAAATTCGCAACGGCATTCATATCCGCCGTTGCGGACTGCGCATTGCGGGCAAGAAAAATATACTGTATCGCGCGCGGGCATATGCGTCTTTCATGGCGGAAGCACTTTTCAGACTGCTGTTCAGTCAAAAAAATACAGACTGGTTCGGCGTAACAAATCCTCCGTTTATTGTATGGGTATTGGCGTTGGTTTCGTGCATCCGTCGGCGGGGATTTCATTTTATGTTTCTGGACATACACCCGGAAGGGTTAATCCGTATGGAAAAACTCAACCGCAGGACATGGTACGTCCGCTTGTGGCAATGGCTCAACCGCCGGTCATATCATCGCATTTCTTTTCCAATCGTGTTGGGCAGGGATATGGTACCGCTGTTGTCGGCTGTATATAAAATTCCGGAAGATCGGTTTCACTATATTCCCTTGTGGAGTGCAGTTGAGACCGTCAATCCGATTAGTCCTGAAGGCTCTCCTTTTTTTGCTGAATACAATCCCGATAATAAGTTTATTGTTCAATATTCAGGCAATATGGGCTTATGGCATGATATGGAGACGTTTGTATATGCTGCGAATTTGATGAAGAATGAAGCGGTCAGATTTGTATTTATCGGAAATGGTATCAGGCGTAAAAGTGCGGAGGAATTAAGTCAAAAATTGGCACTGAACAATATTACATGGAAGGATTTTGTTGCACTGGGAGACCTCCCGCAAAGCCTCGCGGCATGCGATGCTTCATTAATCACACTCAATAAAGGACTACAGGGAGTTGCTGTGCCGTCCAAACTTTACGGGATTATGGCATCAGGCAGGGCGGTACTGGCAATGGTGCCGGCTGATTCTGAAATTGCGCTGACACTCAAAGAGTACGATTGTGGGGTTGTGATTGAGCCCGGGGATGCAGACGGACTGGCAAATGCAATTAGACTGCTGATGGCTGATCCTGCACGTTGCCGGCAGTTAGGAGATAATGCCTGTCTTGCTTATCGTAAAAACTATAATCTGGCAGTTGCCGCAGATGCGGTTGAAAAACTGCTGGGTCTCTAACCGCTTAACCCCGCTCGTTTTTGCTGTAAGCACACAGCACTCCGTATAAAAACGGCAAATGATTTCACCGGTGACTTTTTGTGTGCAAAAGCGCATAATAAAATTTTGTTCTATAATTATACCGTTTTGAGATTATGTATATTTCCGCACTGGAACTGTTTTCTGTCGGGATTGGTCCGTCCAGCTCACATACCGTAGGACCGATGCGTTGCGCAGGGCATTTTATTCGTGCGAAGGCAGACCTCATCGGGCAGGCAGATACGATATATGCGGAATTGTACGGTTCTTTGGCTCTAACGGGGATGGGGCATGCAACTGATAAAGCAGTTATTATCGGACTTTCCGGCGGTCGACCGGAGACCATTCTGCCGGAAGATGCGGACAACCTGTACCAACAGGCAAAAATTAACGGACAAATCACCGTGTTGGGCAAGCTGTTTGAATTTGTGCAGGGAAAACAGCTCCTGTTCCGAATGAACGAATTTCTGCCTTTCCACGCCAACGGTATGAAGTTTAAGTTGTATGGCGGAGAACAGTGCCTCGCGGAGGAAAAATATTATTCAGTCGGCGGCGGATTTTTTCTGACGGGGGCGGAAGCGTTGTCTGCAAAAAATACCGGCGGGGAGACTGCCGATAAAGAAGCGCGGTGTGTGCCATATCCCTTTGACAATGCAGAGCAGTTGCTCGAACTGTGCCGAAAGAGCGGATTGGGTATCCCGATGCTGATGATGGAAAATGAAAATGCACTGCGTCCTGAAAAAGAAACAACCGCACAGTTATGTCATATTTGGGATGTGATGAACGACTGTATTGAGCGGAGTACATCTACAGAAGGGATTTTGCCCGGCGGACTGAATGTCAAACGCTGGGCATCGCGTCTTTTAAAAGCGTTGGAAGACGAACGAGCCTCCGGTGATGTTGAGCCTGCTTCAGTAAAGGATTGGATTAGTCTGTACGCTCTGGCTGTCAATGAGGAAAATGCTGCCGGAGGGCGGGTTGTGACTGCGCCCACCAACGGTGCGGCGGGTATCATTCCGGCAGTATTCCGCTATTATTTGGATTTTGTTAGGGGAGCACAACGTGAACATGCTGTAAATTATCTGCTGACTGCCGCGGCTGTCGGCAATCTGTATAAAAATAACGCGTCTATTTCAGCCGCAGAAGTGGGTTGTCAGGGTGAAATTGGTGTTGCGTGTTCTATGGCAGCGGCGGGACTGACGCAGCTGCGCGGCGGAAGCCCGGAACAAATTGAGAATGCCGCTGAAATTGCGATGGAACATAATCTTGGGTTGACGTGCGACCCCATCGGAGGGCTGGTGCAGATTCCGTGTATTGAGCGCAATACTATCGGTGCGAATACCGCCGTTACCGCAGCACGTCTGGCATTACGGGGGGACGGCACTCACGTGGTTGGATTGGATAAGGTTATCCGCACGATGTTTATTACCGGAAAAGAAATGTCCGCAAAATATAAAGAAACCGCGCAGGGCGGGTTGGCTGTAAACTTTACAGAGTGCTGAATTAGGGTAATAACTTTTATCTGGATTTTATCTGAAAATTATTCTGGTTTAATTAATACATCTATTGTATGTGATAAATCAGACAGATCGGCAATATTTAGTTTGGTTAAACTTGGCATTAAATAAAAATTATAATTTTTATGAATTAATGATTGAGCAATAATCATAAAATCATTCCAATTAGGATTTGATTTTCCCCATCCCAGTTCTACAACAAATACAGGCTTGTAATCTTCCCTAATAAAATCTAAAAAAGGTCTTAATACATATAATTCAAACCCTTCTACGTCTATTTTTATAAAATCGGGGTAAAATTTTTCTATAAATTCAGATGTTTTTGATATTCTTGCAAGCAGTGAGCTTTGATTATCTGTCTTCTCTTTAACTGCTGTAATCCAACCTATATTTTCATCATTAGGCAGAAATAATTCAACTGCCCCAGAATACTCACCTAATGCAGAATCTACAAATACTTTATAACCATTCGTATAACTAGAAATATTTCTGACAGCAATGCTCAGAAGATTTGAAATTGGTTCAAACAAAATCAACTGACCTTTGAAACCTTTTTCAATAGCGTATTTCGAAAAATAACCCGCATTTGCACCGACATCAAACATTATTTTTGATTTAATCAAAATATCAGAAACAGCGGATACATTTTCCAATATTATTTTAGGATTACTAAAGAATTTTTCAGCTTGTTATCCGAAACATTTATAGGAGTCAATCTATTTATTTTTTTATATAAATAAAAAATACCGCCAATATTTAAAGAGAATTTTATAAGGGATTTCACAAAAGACATATTTTAATATAATTTAATTTTGAAATAATAAAAACATGTAATTTTAACTATTGTTTCAGCCAGTTAGGGGATACTGGCGCGCAGCACCGAGTTCAATCAGTTTTTTTAATTCGCCGTCTGTATGATTAAGCTGCGGGATTTTTTTAACAATTACTTTACGTTCCTTTTCGGTCAGTAACAGTGTATTGTGATAATCCGCCTCCGCCAGCCAATAGGTGCGCTTCGTTTCGCGGGAAATCAAATCCATTGCACCGTTGCACAAACAAAACAGGTACGCTGCACCTTCCTGATTGTAATTCAGCGGACTGCCTTTGCTGTCGGTGAATACCTGATTGTCTTCCAGCTTTTGGAAAAAAGACACGGAATTCATCATTTGATTGACATCAGTTCTGTATCAATTACATATGGGGAGGCGATACCGGGTCCGATAACAGACGTCAGTGAGCCTGCTTCAACATTGAATATCCCGGAAAACAGCCGGCTGATTTCAAATGACACCACTGATTTGGGTCCAATTTTGAAAATACAGTTGTCCGGCATTTTTATCGTCACCGAACTGTCCGGTGCGGTGACTATCTTTGACTTCGGGTAGATACGGTTGCCTGCAAGCACCGGGTAGCCGTTAATAAATGCCCGCCCTTCTGTATTCAGTACCGCAGAGTTTTTAACCAGTAAATCACGTCTGGAGAACCCATCATCCGGCGTTGCATCTGCATTTTGTGCGTACAGCAATCCCTTCAGCTGCAAGGCGACAAGTCCGGCAAAGGAGAGCGGTACAAAACGTCCGCCGGAAATCAGGAACCGGCGTCTGCTGAATATCATCCGTTTAGATTGAAGCGGGAGTTAAATGCCCCGGCAATGGTGACGGGGTCAGTATATTCAATATCAGAACCGGCGGGCATACCGATGCCCGGACGTGAAATTCGCACGCCTGTATCCTTTAACTGTTCACTGATATAGTGCGTCGTGGCTTCACCTTCCAAATCCGTGCTGAGTGCAATGATAATTTCGCTCACACCATCTGTTTTTGCGCGTTCAACCAGTTCAGTGATTTTCAGTTTGTCCGGTGTAATGCCGTCCAGCGGAGAAATGATGCCATGCAGAACGTGATACAGACCACGCTACGATCCGGAAGTTTCAATATGGAAGACATTTTGCGGAAAACGCACGACTGTAATTACCGATGCATCGCGATTAGGTGAACGGCAAATCATGCACAGCGACTCTTCTGCGATTCCAAAGCACCGCTCACAGAGGCTGATCTGTTGCCGGGCGTTGGTAATAGCATTTGCCACCCGCAATGGGAAATCATCGTTGCGGGAAATAATGTTAAATGCGATGCGGGTTGCCAGTTTTGACCCGACGGACGGCATCCGGCGCAATTCGTATATCAATCGCTCAAGGCTTTTAGGGTAAAGCACAGATATTTACTTAAATAAATTCATGCCGGGTAAATTCATACTGCCCAGCACACTTTTCATTTCGTTTTCAAATATTTCGCGGGAGCGGCGGTTCGCCTCATTGACAGCCGATCTGACCAAATCCTCCAGAGTCTCAATGTCATCCGGATTCATCAGATCGCGGTCAATCTGCACAGAAAGTACCTCCTGCCTGCCGTTCATAATAACCTTCACCATTCCGCCGCCGACAGACACCTCAACCGTTTTTTTGGCGGCTTCCTGCTGTTTATCCGCCATCATCTTCTGTGCGTCTTTGACTTTTTCAAAGAGTCCGGAAATATTAAAACCGTTATCAGACATAAACTTTTATTGCGGCTGAATAGTTATTGCCGTATCCGGAAAGATACGGGTTAGCATTTTGACTGCGGGCATTTCATAAACGTTTTCCAACACTGCTTGGTATGCTTTGGATTTCAGTTTTTGTTCAAACCGTTCCGCTGAAAGACCGTCTTCCGGCGGGTGCGGCCGGGTCAGTATTTTTACCGGATGACCCAGAAATTTGCTGAGCCAGTCCGTAATTTTTTGCTGAACCTCGGGGGCGCGATCATTAAAAAATGTATCCGATGTAATTCCGATTGTAAACGAGTCCTCTGTTTGGTCAAGAGGAACCACATATTTCAAAAATCCGCGCAGGATAAAATGTTCCTTGTCCGCAAAAAAATGGCGGTAGCAGTAGGAGATAAACTCAATCCAGCGTTGTTCGCAGGCGGATAATTTTTCCTCTTCAAACACTGCCTTCATCAGTTCATCCGGATAACCGCTTTTATAAAGGGCTTCTTCCCGGACAGATGCGGGGATATATTCAGTGTCCTCTTCCCGTTGGGGAGAGTTTTTTTTTACCGGATGAGCCTCGTTCGTTTTATCGGGTAAGGTTGATTGGCTCTGAACAGGGGCATATAAGTGATTTGTGTTATTTGACGGACTTTGAAAAGAAGCCGGGGGGGCTTCTCTTTCTGCCGCAGGGAAGTCATCCGGGTTATTTTCAGTATAGGCGTCAGCCGGCGCAAACCGTTCACTGTCATCTGCCGAGTGTGTATACCGGTTGTCAGCCGGATGTTCTTTATGGATAAGATTAGCTCCGGGGTCTATATTCGGTGATGATTTTTGGACAGTGTTTTCTGTAGATTCTTTAACAGACGGTAAGTGTTGAGTGTCTTGAGTTGTACCCGAAGCAGAAGCGCGGTAAGTTGAGTATTGCCGGCTGTCCTTTACAGGTGTGGCGGTTGTGTTTTTAGGAGTCGCAGAATTTACGGTGTGCGAGGCAGCTTCAGGATTTTTTTTTTCTGTTTCTGCATCAGCAGAACTGCGAAAAGTATCCGTCTGTTTTGAGTCGGCAACAGACTGATTTCCTGCAAACGGGTGCCGGTCATCACTGACCGAATTGGCCTCTTCGTCGTCCCTTTTATGCTTACCGCCGGATGAGCCGGGGTGTGCAGATGTATCAGACAGAGGTTTGAACGGTATATTGAGTGCTTTGGCATCGTACTGTCTGATAAACGATACAATTTCATTCAGCCCGGTCAGCCGCTCCGCCCGACAAATTTTCAGTACCGCAATTTCCATACATACCATCGCATAAGAACTCTTGCGCATTACCAGCTCGCATTCCAGCAGAATATTAAAATACTGTATCAGTTCCGATACAGAAACCTTATCCAGTAAGGCATTGAAACGTTCGCGATCAAAAACGGTATCAGGAAAAATTTTGGGCGGAAACTCCTTAAACTGCGTCAGGTTTTTAATTAAAATCAGCAAATCGGACAGTATCTGGTTTAGAGACAGTCCCCGGGAAGTCATTCCGTGCAGGACTTCTAATGCTTTATTGCCGTCTTTTTCGGCCGCCGCTTCAATAATCCCTGTAATCTCGTCCGGGTCGCTCCAGCCAAGCAGGCTGATAATTTCATTATCATTGCTGCTGCTGTCCGCGAAGTTGAATACCATTTCCAAAGATGTGAGCGCATCACGCAGTCCGCCCATTGAATTAACGGCAATCATGTGCAGTATACGCCCGCTGATGTGTACTTGAGACTCTTTGCAGATATTCTCCAGATATAACTTCATGCGTTCAGTCGGGATACGGCGGAAGTCAAAATGCTGGCAGCGGGAAAAGACCGTGCGCGGGATTTTGTGCGCATCTGTTGTCGCGAGGATAAATTTGACATGCGGCGGCGGTTCCTCCAGTGTCTTCAGCAGCGCATTAAATGACTCCAGTGTCAGCATGTGTGCCTCGTCAATGATATAAACCTTGTACCGGTACTTGACAGGCATATAGCGGGCATTTTCGCGCAGGTCGCGGATATGCTCAATTCCCCGGTTGGACGCGGCATCAATTTCATAAACATCTGAAGCATTGCCCGCGTTGATTTCACGGCATGTCTCACATGTGTTGCACGGCTCACCGTCTTGAATCTGTGTGCAGTTTAGTGCTTTGGTCAGAATGCGCGCGCAACTGGTCTTGCCCACCCCGCGCGACCCGATGAACAAGAAGGCATGGGCAGCCTGTTCGCGCCGGATAGAATTTTGAAGGGCGCGGGCAATAAATTCCTGCCCGATCAGTTCGCTGAACTTTGTGGGGCGGAGTTTGCGTGCTAGTACCTGATATGCCATGAACCGAAGTATACTGAATGAATATTCAAATCAGATAATATGATTGCCGCGCATAACTTTCTTATAAATTGACTGAAACAGGTAATCTATAACAATCACGGCGTTATGTAAACAGAAGATACCCGGATACTGTCGCCGTTTATATCAAATCAGGCAGATGCGCGGAGGCACTTTTCAAATGCGGACAGTGTCTTATCGATGTCTTCTGTCGTGTGGGCAAGCGAGACAAAACCTGCTTCAAATGCTGACGGTGCAAGGTAAATTTCCTCTTCCAGCATTTTTGCAAAGAAACGGTTAAATCGGGCTGTATCACATGCGAGTGCCTGTTCGTAGCTGTGTATCGGAGAGCCGCTGAAGAAAAAGCCAAACATAGAACCGCAATGGTCAACCGTCATGGGCGTACCGGTTTTTTGAGCAATTGTACGGATGCCTTCGGTGAGGCGACCGGTTGTACGCGCCAGTTCATCATACATGCCGGGTTTAAAGAGTTCATTGAGTGTTGCCAGTCCGGCCGCCATTGCCAACGGGTTACCGGAGAGTGTGCCTGCCTGATATACACTGCCCAGCGGTGCCACCATAGACATGATTTCTTTTTTTCCGCCGTAAGCCCCCACCGGCATACCGCCGCCAATAATTTTACCGAATGTTGTCATATCCGGAATTACACTGAACACTTCCTGTGCGCCGCCTTTTGCCACACGAAATCCGGTCATCACTTCGTCAAAAATCAGTATAATTCCTTCTCTGTCGCACAGCGCACGCAATTTTTTCAAAAAATCCTGCACCGGCGGGACAAAACCCATATTACCGGCGAACGGTTCGAGAATAATGCACGCAATCTCGCCGGGATATTCCTCCTGTGTAATCTGAATGATGGTGTCAAAATCATTGAATTCACACAGCAGTGTATGTTCTGAAAAGGATTGGGGCACACCGGCGGAATTGGGTATGCCCAGCGTGGTTGCACCGGAACCCGCTTTTACGAGCAGGTAGTCCGCGTGTCCGTGATAATGTCCGGTAAATTTGATGATTTTGTCACGTCCGGTATAGGCGCGGGCAACCCGGACTGCGCTCATCGTAGCTTCTGTCCCTGAGTTGACCATGCGGATCATTTCTACAGAAGGGTAAGCGGAAATCACTTTTTCTGCGAGCAGAATTTCGGCTTCTGTCGGGGCTCCGTAAGAAAGTCCTTTACCTGCCGCCTGTCTGACCGCTTCCACGACTGCCGGGTGCGCATGCCCCAAAATCATCGGCCCCCACGAGCCTACATAATCAAGATAAGCGTTGCCGTCTGCATCGTGAATGTAAGCCCCCTGTGCCTTCGTAATGAATAACGGCTTCAGTCCAACTGAACGGAATGCGCGCACCGGACTGTTCACTCCTCCGGGAATAACAGTTTGGGCGTGTTCAAACAGGCGATCAGATTCAGAACGTTTCATGAATAAATGATTGGTAAAATTATCGGCGGCAGTACAGAAGCGGTTGAAAAAAATCTGTACGCAGGTGCTGATTAAAAAGTATAGTTCATTCCAAAGTTCATATGCATGTAATCTTTACGTTCAGCTTTGTCAGGGGTCATGCTGTCGTTCTGGACGTAGGCATCTCCCGGCACGAAGTACACGGTATCGCTGTAGAATGCGAGATTGGGTTTCATTTTATAACGGAAGCGCAAGCCCAATTCCGCCGCTAAATCTTTCACTTTTTCACCGACTGTATTCACGACCGCCTTTTGACGGTGGTAGCGGTAGAATGCGGAACTGAAATCAAACTTTCCGCCCGGGGAGGCATATTTATAACTCAAGCCATAGTATACCAAGTTGGATACTGAATGACCTTCTCCCGCGCCGGTATAGGCATTGAAGTACACCAGTCCGTTATTTTCATATGTACCGGAGATAATTTCAGCGTAATTGATGAACCCCCGTCTGACGTACTGATTAGCAGTATCGGATGACGTATCCGGTGCATCCTGCCCTTCGCTGTACAGCAGATCAAGCTCTAATTTGTGACTGTTGCCGATGAAGAATTTATTTTGCAGGCGGTACACTCTGCCGTATATATTTACGTTCTCCAGACGCTCTCCGGCGGTGCCGGCAGAATATACTTCGTCAGATTTTCCGGCATAAAACGTGGTGCTTCCGCTTCGTGTTACGTGTTTAAACGCAAGCATATACCAGTAGTAATACCAGTCCAGATTAACCCCCCAAAATTCCTGATTGATGTCCGCATACAGATAACGCTGACTGTCATACCGGAGATGATACGGAGAATGTCCTTCGTGGTATTTCTCTATATTTGCGGCAGTATCATTGCTTACGTCTGTTATCAGCCCCGAGTCCGGTCCCCATGTTTCATGTCCGGAATAGGATACGGGTGAATTTTTAGTGTTATGATATATGCGGTAAATTTCTATATCCAATCCGGATTCATAATAGCTGTTGTACTGCCGCTCCGAATCTTCAAGGGTCAGGCTTTTGTTATACTGTCCGTTGTTGTAAACGGGGTAGCGCAGTTCCAGCCAGCGGATGGACGACATATACTCCGGACCGATTTTGGCAAATCCGATGTCATACGGCCACGTGCCGATGGTACACTGGTTGCGGACAGCCCAGTTTTTTCCACGATAAACAATCCCTTCACGGTCACCGAGTTCCAGTGCCTGCTGACCTGCTTTGAACAGGGTGCAGGGATTGGAGTAATAAGCGATATAAGCCTGATCGAAAATTACATCCAAATCATTGTCATTTTTTTTGCCGCCTTGTGTACGCTCCGTTTCATTATACGAATAAAAATTATCCCTCGCAGTACCCACCAGATAAGGTCTGTTGGTTAAGGAAGCAAAGACGCTGACATCCCGGTTGACTTCAGAGGCGATATTGAGTACCAGCCGCTGACGTATAAACTCATTTTCTGTTTTGCCTGTGACAAAGTTTCGCGCTGAGTATGGAAAATGAGTTCGTATTTACCGCTGATACGGGCGTCCGGAACAAATACGGGCTTTTCGTAATATTCTTTGATGTCTTCTTCTGATACCAGTTCAAATTTGCCCTGCGCCCAAACCGCACAGGAAAACAAGAAGATAATTCCCGCGCTGAGGATACCTCTGCGACATACATTACTAAACAAGGTCATATAGCTCAAAACAAATATGTAAGACGGTAAAAACTGTGAGAGGCAGACGTATAAATCAAACGTTCCGGGTACAGTATCTTATGCAGAGAATATCAGGAAATGTGGCGATAGGGTGACTCGAACACTCGACCTCGCGATTATGAGTCGCGCGCTCTAGCCAGCTGAGCTACATCGCCAAAAACTGTTAATAATTAAACAAACCGGGTAAAACTGTCAACAGGATTTTGACTGAGTATATTTTTTCATCCGGAATATTTTTCAGTCTGTTACCGTGCCGTTTCTAAACACAACTACTTTACGTTCCGGTAAAGGGGTCCATTCTTCATCGGCAGTGAGGGGGGGTCGTGGCGATAATTGTACAGACATCGCCCGGGCGGTTGGTTTTGGTAAAATCTATACTGACATCTTCATCCACCAGACGCACCGGATGGAACGGATATTCGCGTTTGACGGCGGACAGCTTGGTATAACGGTGTGCGAACATCAGATCGCCGTCAGACATGATAAAATTAAATACGCCGTATGTACTTAACTCATCTGCCGCTTCCTGTAAAAGCATCGTTAAACCTCTGACAGATACGGTTTCAGGAGTATAATGGCTGCGGATACGGTTCATAATCACACAAAACGCCCGCTCGCTGTCGGTATCGCCCACCGGTCTGAAACATTCGTACGATTGGGGTTCAAAATTGTACAGGTCACCGTTGTGCATGAATACCCAGTTTTTACCCCACAATTCACGGCAAAAGGGCTGATTATTCTTTAGGCATACACTTCCGATATTGGCTTTGCGGATATGAGCCAGCACGTTCATGGACTTGATGGAATACGATTTCAGCATTTCGGCAATTTTAGACTCCGCCGCCGGCAGATTATCAAGAAACATGCGTAATCCGCCGGATTCATAAAACGCCACTCCCCAGCCGTCTTTATGGTGTCCTGTTTTGCCGCCGCGTGAGCAAAACCCCGTAAATGAAAAACAAATATCTGTCGGTGTGCGGCAGTTCATTGCCAAAAGTTCGCACATAATTTTATTTTATCTGTATTCCTTCGCAGGTAAAAATAATCTTAAAATTTTTAATCATTCGGATGCAAATTCTGTCTGATTTTTCCTGACTTAAATTACACTCAAATTAGAGAGTATCCGTCCGGATTTTCCAGATACGTCAGGTAATCTGCGGCGGCAGAACGCAGGCTGTGAAGCGGTTTATTATAGCCGGTCTGCCTGAATTTCAGCGTGTCTGCCTCAGTAAAATACTGATACTTCGGAATAAGATAATCCGGCATATCTGTAAATTCAATATTTACCTTCAGGTTCATGGCTTCAAACAATGCCTCCACCAGACTGAGGAACGTTTCTGCTTTTCCGGTACCGATGTTATAAATGCCGTTGAAGTTGGGGCTGTCCGCCAGAAACAACAGCATATCTACGGCATCTTTGATATAGATGAAGTCGCGGCGTTGCTCGCCGTCTGCAATTCCGTTGCGATATGATTTGAACAGCGTCACTTTTCCGTCAGTTTTTATCTGTCCGTAAGCTTTGAACATTACACTGCTCATGTCTTTTTTGTATTCCTCACCCGGGCCGTACACGTTAAAGAATTTCACGGACAGCACCGAGTTGAGATAACCTTTCTGTTCTGCCCATATATCCTGTAACTGTTTGGAATAACCGTACACGTTGAGCGGCCGGAGTTGTGAAATGTCACAGCGGTCGGAATAACCCTGCGCGCCGTCTCCGTAGGTCGCTGCACTCGAGGCATATGCTATGCGGTGAGATCGGATCAGCCCCCACTCTGTCAGTTCTTTGGTGAAGGCAAAGTTATTGTTCATTATGTAGTGCGCGTCTGTTTCAGTGGTTGCGCTGCACGCTCCCATGTGCAGCAGTACCGCCCCCGCCCCAAATACCGCAGGTTTTTCCCGGATGAGCGCGCGAAATTCATGGGCATCATAATAATCGGTAATCCCGGCGCACATCAGGTTTTCCACTTTTCATCTTTATGCAGAACATCAACGGCAATCACATTCCGCACCCCGCGCTGACGCAGGCGTCGTACGATATTACAGCCGATAAAGCCGGCAGCGCCGGTGACAATATAGGTATCCGGTGTATTCATTGATTTAGAGGGGTTATGTAATCAAAAATTATTATCATGCTGAATATAATTATTAATATCCTGATTTATCTTCTGCGTCCGTTAAGAGTTAGCCGTCTCTTATGATTAGCGGGTCAAATCTACAAAATGATGCGGGGGGATATAACCGTAAAGGTCTTCCTGAAAGCCAAGCGATTCTTTACGGTCAACATATATGGGTACATTAAGTCCCTTCAGTTTGCGCAGATTTTTAATAATATCAATGTTCACTGTCTTCAAGCCTCTCACCGGCACCAGAAAGAAATAATCTTTTTTGTTCAGCTTGTCCTTGAGCAGCATAGACGACAGGATTCGGTAGCTAAGGTAATTATTCAGTTTTTTCTTGTTCTTGATAGCGTCAAATCCGTTTTTAAAGAACACCACCAATTTTTCAATCTGCGTTTCTCCCAACCTTGCACGGAGCTGTTTATAACCGATGTCCCAAAACCGGTGGACGCTGTTGAGTTCATTTTCAATTTTGATAACTTCAAGATAATTATTCCAAATCTCATAACATAAGCGGTCTAAGCCCTCAATTTCACGTGGAGTAAGCTGATCGAAATCGGTATTCAGAATATCACTGATTTGTTTTACTTTGAATCTAATCAGTTTTAGTGCCTCCGGTGCGAATTTAATATTCGGAATCATAGAAAAATCCGAATTGAATATTGTTGCCAGCGTTTGAATTTCTTCAATTTCTTCAAATATACGGGTATATATATTTAATCCTTCATTAAAAGAAGAGAAGGACTCATGCACCCTTTGCAGTTCGCTGTTCTGTTTTACTAAATCACTAATACGGATTTTGGCCAAACTCTCCGGAGTGCAGATCAGCATTTTTTGTACAGCGTCTATTTCTGCAAACCCTAAATCCTGAATATTAAAATTAATCGGCTTTATATCCGTATGGATTTGCGATACAATTTCGTACGTCAGTAAAAGTCCGGCCAGTTTCTGCATAGAGCAGACATATTTATTAATCCGTATAATGTGTTTGTAGACAGTCAGCAGGCGTTCAAAATCGTATTTATATTCAGAGATAATCAGTTTATCCAGCAGTTCTAAAAAGTGCTGGCTGATTTTATCATCATTTTGTTTAGTATTATAACAAAAATAAAACCGCATGATCTGCCCGTTCAGGTCTTTAACGACATCCTTCGTGAAGTATCTTAAAAACTGATATTTTTCGTTTATACATATAACAATATTGTTGTTATTTCTTCTCTTAAACAAGGTTTGAAGTTCTTCGCAGAATATATCCAGAAAATCCAACAGAAACTGTGAAAATATATTATTTTCTCGAAATTCATTCAGCGCGTTCCGCTCAAATTGCTTTAGACTCTCAATAATTTTCAGCAGGCTTTCCCGTTCACTTTTATCAATGAAGCTTTTATTAACAGATGACGTAATATCAGTCATCTCAGCGTGATAATGTTTAACCACATTGCTGATTAATGTATTAAACTGCTGATAAATTATGTCTTCTGAATTTTCTTTATCAGATGCGATATAAAAATCATTATAATAAATGTAATCTTCGGGATGTGCCATATTTCTGACATATCCATACTCCTCAAGCTGTCGTTCGCTTATATACAGTCTTTTCTTTAAGATTTCGTAGAACTGGGAGTAACCGATGACACAAAACATTTCAGTAAGCACTTTTTCATATATTATATTAAAAGTGTTTTTGCCAAATTCAGCATATACCTGTCCTATATCACCCCCGGTGATTTCTTTAAAGATTTTTATAACTGTTTTTTCTATAAAAAGATTATGCGCTTCAATGATATTTGGGAGTGCCTTTTTTTCAATGCTTATCTTTGAAACCGGGTACTGCCATATCTTATTATATTCTGTCGGAATTTTATAAAATGACTCTGAGGTAAACTGCTCTTTATCATTTTTAATAAATTTAATACCTAACTGGTATTTGCCCAATACCGTCAGAAATTTTTCTGCGGCAGAAAGCTCACGCTCATGAATAAATATGTATTCAAATTCAGAAATTATTTTTATTTTTTTCTGGTGATGCGCATGGAAAAGGCGGTACAAATTTGAGTTTTCACTCTCTTTCAGCATTTTTTCAAACTTATTAGAAACAGAGCTGAAATAGAGGTGGTCTACGATATAAGTTTCACGGAAAAAGTTGAACAGATGTTCCATTTCCTGATAATCAAAATGGATGTTCAGTACAATGCGCTTGAACCCTTCAGGTTGCCAGTATATCGGATTTTCATTGAGAAAATTGACAATCTTAATAAACACGCGCGAGCGAAAGAACGGTATTTTAGCGTTTTGTATAAATTCACGCATGTTAGAACCGTAATCTGCCCCATAACGCTTTATCAGAAATATGATCTGACGAATAATGTTTTTTGTATCTTCTAACGACAGCGTCTTATTGTAATAATTGTTCTGATTCGGAACCAGCATCCCAAAGTTTACAATAAAGCTGCGGATTTCCTGCCGTTCCTTCATCTCATGTTCAGTTAGGGGCGGCAATATATTGTCTTTTAGTCTCCGGGCAACCGCAGGGTCAACTTTGATACGGGTTTTAATAAAAAAAACGGTCAGGTTTTTGATAAACTCTGCCATGACCCGGTCGCGATGGACCTGTACTTCTATCTGTTTTAAGACCTCAAAGAAAAAATCTGTGAGATTTATATGCGCCGAGGATTCATTATATATAATTTCAGGAAGTCCTGTAAATATAGGAGCCAGCATTTCTCTTTTTATATTAAAAAATATAAATGCCAGAATGCGGGAAATATTTCGTTTATTGGTGTTCAATTCGCCGGTGAGCATTTTATGCAGCTCCCCGATTGGGATGCGGTAGCGGGTAATAATAATACTGAGGATGTGGATATTCAGGAACAGAGCGTCCGGATATTTATTTTTGGTCTCTTTAATATCCACAAATCCGCGCTCTGTCCATTCGGTAATGCTGTTGTTCAAATCCGAGACTAAATCCGGCGGCAGAAGGTCCGTCCAGAGAACATTCCTGTAGACGGTATTAAATGCCTGAATTTTTCTGACTTTATCTAAGAGTCCTTCATAGATACCCTCACCAATTTCGGATATATTGGGCATTTCATTTATATTTTTCCCCGGCTGAATGAACATACGCTGATGTGATTCATTATCCAGTCCGCATATAAAAATTTTTATTTTTCTGGAAATCAGATACTGCAGCAACGGCAGCATGAAGCCGGATATAAATATTTTAGGGAAGAAGAGGACCGCCACGTTATATTCTGATGTGGAGGAAATCAGACGGGCAAATTCAGTGGTATACAGCGCACTGCTTTCAATATTCTGGATTCCTTCATCATTTATTGAACGCAGCGGCTTCATACTCGGCACAATATTGTAGCACTCCATCGAGGACAGCAGATCCTGAAATTCAGGGGACAGTTTGCGTTGTCCTTCGATGTTTCTGATATTACTGTATATATTCAGCTGATACATGAGTGCATGTTAAATTGTTTTTTGTGCAGTACAGATACCGCAGAGCCGTTGTGTACTCTTCAGACAGAAATATGCAGATGTTTTTCAATACGTGATTTTAGTTCATCTGTGGCATACAAACGCTCCAGTCGTTCACGGTAATGCGCGCTTTGTTCTGCATCCAGGTCTTCCCGCTTTGCCAGCAGACTGTTGTAATAATACTTGAATTCTTCCTGGTTAAGTTCGCCAATATCTGTTTTAGTCAGGGTATCGTCTGTCCGCTCATTTGAAAAATCTGAAAAATCTTTACCTTTAAAGTTAAGATACTCGCATTTACAGTCTGCACAGAGTGCCGGCGGAATTTTATTCTTAAAGCTTTCACCGTATAAGCGGTTATGTCGGAGCAGACATCCGGTTGGTGTGTCTTTAGACAAAAAACAGCTAAAACGCCGCGCTGTGACGGGGTCTAATCGGTGTTCTTTTGTCCGGTACTGGCGTGTGACAATTTTTTTTTTGGAAACCGCGTACCTGTAAAGCATATATAAAATAATCGCGACAATAATCAATTTTGTCATTTATACCCTTAACTTAAATTGAATAACTGTGCGGACATATTTTCTTGTAAAGTTTAATATCATATTTAAGGCGGATTTTTTACAGGGAGCTGATCATAATTTTTACTCCGGACGATTTTGTGTTGAGTAAAGCATCAGATATGCAGACTGATCGGCAGCGTATTCGTTGGGGACAGCAGTGACAGACGGAAACAGGGCCCCGCTTTCGGCTGCCGGCAATGTAATTAGGTTATCCGGTACCCATTCTTGCAGGTTAAGCGTATAAAATGATCTTATCCCGCCTCCGTTTGGTGCGTACCCGTAAGCCCGGAACCTTTTGTCGAATGTCATTGTGCTGTGAATATAACGTTTTGTTCCGTCAACAGTAAAATTCATGCTTTCAGTCGGGATAAAATAATTGCCGTTGTCCAGCTTGGAGATGTATTCCGGAATTTTATCTTCCGTACGGGCAAACATGACCCAGCGGTTTTGATACAGGCTCACGCTGTAGTTTTTCAGCACCCGCTCCGGTGAACCGAATACCGGTGCTTTATATTCAAACGTAAAACCGTCCGAAGAGTCTGCATAATGCAGGCGGGTACCGCTGCCTTCTACCGTAACCGTTGTACTTAAGAAGTACAGCCTGACACCCGAATCCGGTAGTTTCACAGCATATGGATAGCTTGCCTTCCGTTCGCCCGGAATGCCTTTGATGTAGACATACTTATGATACCAGCTTTTGCCGTTGTTATCTGATACTGCCGCCGCGACAACACTGTATAGGTCCCCCGCTTTATACGCCAGATAATAACAGATAACAGTTTCGCCCATGTATATAACCGACGGATAAGTCCCGCCGTAAACAACAGGCTTTCCTGCCGGTTCAAAGGTAAGTCCGTTTCCGGATACCGCAGTTAATATTTTTGAGCGGAATAACGCGCTGTTTCCTTTTCCGTTTACCGGTAAAGAATTTACTGTCAGGGGGGTAAACTCATCCCGTTTACGATCGCGTAGCTTCTGTTCAAAGCCGACATCCCGATAGCTTTCTGCCAGTATTTTATTGTCTACAGGATTTTTGGCTTGTTCTGTCCCGGACGAGTTAAAAAAACTGCACCCCGCCCATACAAAAATACCGATAAACCAAAAAACAGCAATTAATCTGCGCACTTCAATCGTTTATTTATATAAAGTAATTTTAGGTATATGTATCAGTATACCTGTTTAGGGTGAGTCTGTCAGGACTTTTAACAGATTTTATTGAGCAATACGGTGATTAAACGTTTGCAGCTTAAAAACAATTATCTTAACCGAGGGTTTTTAAGTGAATTGGCTGAAAAAAATAATCGGGGATTGATAAAAAGAGCAGTGCATGGGCTTAATGCCCATGCACAATATGAAACGGGGATTTGTTACTTGCGATAGCTTCTGACTACTGCTTTGACACCGTCATTGGCGAAGCTCCGGTTGACGTCTTCCGCAGCGGTACGTTCATTATAAGGACCGGCAACTACATGAAAATTACTGTTGGGCGGATTATCTACAAAGAATGTCAGACCGGAATAACGCCGTGATATTTCTTCTTTGTAATAATCTGCACTCTTCTGATTATTAAACGCCGCAAGCTGTACTACTGTTTGTTTATAGGCTTCAATCCCGATACTAGGGTCAAAATTACTTGGATACTGCACAACTTCCAGCTCTACGTTAGCGGTGCCGCGCCCGACCATGTCAATCTGCTCAGCGGCGGCTCTGGATAGGTCGATGATACGTCCTTTGGAATATGGCCCGCGGTCATTAATCCGCACAATTGTCTGTTTTCCGTTGTCGATGTTGGTTACACGCACCAGAGTATTAATCGGAAGATATTTATGCGCGGCGGTCATTTCATGCTGATTATAGATTTCACCGTTGGCAGTTTTAAGTCCGTGAAAATTAGGACCGTACCAAGAAGCGACGCCCTGCATTTGATCTTTTGGCTGATTAGCGGCTTTGCCTTGTGTATCTCCGCTGAATGATGCAGGTACTGCTGCACTCTTATTGGGAGTTCCGGATTTATTATCCTGTATGCCGTTGTTTGCTTTACCCGCCACCATACTTGCGGGCTTATAGTTTTCGCGGACAACCGCTTTGCCGGGTAATTCACTGCCTTTATTAATCGGGATTTGCCATTCTTTCGGCGTATAAAAACGGGTGTCGCTTAACGACCGGATTTCCGGATATGCTCCCCGACTGTTCGGAGAACACGATATATAAAGCAGAACCGGCACGATACAAAAAAGAAAGTGTACTTTACGCTGAAGGTTAATTTTTTTTATCATAGTTGCTATCTGTATTCAATTGCAGTTATCCTAAATCATTTTAGAACACACGTACTCATAGCAATATCCATACCTCTTAAATTTTTCAGCTTATGAATAAACAAAATAAAAATATTCTTATTACCGCCGGCGGATTTATTGCCGTTTTTGTACTCTTATACTGGGGCGTGATGTCCATGCAGAAAGAAAACACCGCAGACTCCGCATCAAAAAAAACGGCAGGTTCAGGGGTAGTTTCTGTCTTCAGTGGCGATAACCCCGTGATTGCGGTATACAAGGGCAGGGAGATAAAACTGAGTGATTTGAACAATCAGCAGTTTAGCGGTGTGATGAATCAATTTTATGAATTTCTGACTAATTCGGTTAAATCTAACATTATACAGTCAGAGGCACAGACACCGGAATTTCAGGCGGGAATAAACGGCATTCAGTCAACAGAAGCGGAAGCAAAAGAATTTTATGACAGAGAAAGTTTGCAGGAACGGGGCAGTTTTGACGATTTGAAAGCCAATATTATACAGTATCTGGATCAACAGAAACAGCGCGACTATGCTAATCAGATGCTTACTGACGCTGTTAATAAAGGTGATTTGGTATTCCGTATTAATAAACCGGCGGAGCTTGCCGTAACCACCGGAGTGAGCGATGCGATAAAAACCAGACCGGCGCAGGGACAGGTGGCGATTGTGGAGTACAGCGATTATCAATGTCCGTTTTGCAAGTCGGTTCAGAAAACACTTAAGGAATTAAAAGCAGAGTTCCCGCAGGTCAGTTTTTACTATAAGCATTTTCCGCTGAATTTTCACACTGAAGCCGATGAAGCGGCGATTGCATCTGAATGTGCCAACCGTGAGGGTAAATTTGAGGCATATCACGACATTTTATTTAACAATCAATCCGCGCAATTTCCGGATAATCTGATGCAGTATGCACAGGATGCGGGTATAACAGATATGAACCGATTTAAGAGTTGCTATGCGGAAGACGGATTGCGTGAAAAAGTGAACCGCCACATCGCAGAAGGCGCGGAAATAGGTATCAACGGCA
Source organism: Potamilus streckersoni (assembly GCA_016746295.1). Lineage (NCBI taxonomy): Eukaryota > Metazoa > Mollusca > Bivalvia > Unionida > Unionidae > Potamilus > Potamilus streckersoni. The sequence continues at coordinate 95,648 of JAEAOA010002069.1, forward strand.
CTCCGGGCTTTGTAATCGGCATCTACAATGCGGAACAGCAGTCCGTTACTGGTGATTTGCTGTCGGGAGCATTGCCGAAAGAAAAATTTGCGGAAGCTGTTAATAAATATCTTAACAAATCCGCGAACTAAAACAGTGAAACGGATACACTGTTGGCAGTATTACAGACAGGCTTTGATATTTGGGATTATCACAGGGTTAATGCTTATGCCGGGAAAGGGATTTTCAGACGGACACAACCCCGGCAAAAATCTGTTTGTCCCGACTCCAAAGGAACGTAGCGGCAAACAGCAGGACGCGTTTTCTGACGGTGTGTCCGTCCGAGCGCCCCACAAAAGATCAGCGGCAGCCGGCAATCAACCGGTCTATACGGTCACGGCGTACGTTAGTGTGCCGGCGGGTAAACATATTTATTCAGTGTCTCGGCAGACAGGTGTTGTCGGAACGCAGATTCGCTTTGCAGACCCCGGCGTAAAACCGGTGGGCACACTTCAGGAAAGTCCTGCTGAAACGATATACGATGATACACTGAAGAAAAATATCAAAGCCCACCGCCGTGAATTTCAACTGACCGGGCAGTTTACCGCTGAAATGCCGCTTCCGGAGGCGGTAAAGATGTCCCTGTATTTTCAGATATGCGATCAGAAAATCTGCTCCCTGCCTGCAGAAAAACCATTCATGTCTGTCCGCACTCCTTAACCCGTCAGTTACTGCATGCCCTTGTCATAAGTATCCGGTGCCGTATTTATTTTCCAAGAATGTATTTTGCAGATTGACAAGAATAAACCCAAACAGCTAAAGTAAACTCTTTTAAATGCGTTAAAGAAATGCCTTATCCGGGGTATAGCGCAGTTTGGCTAGCGCACCTGCTTTGGGAGCAGGGGGTCGCAGGTTCGAATCCTGCTGCCCCGATGGGTTTGAGCCTCTTAAAACTCTTTAGAACATTTTAGAACATTTAGAACATTCTGAATGCCTTTCCCCTCCTAATTTCTGAACATCTTCGCTATTCAGTCCGCTTTTTAGAATATACAAAACATTTTATCTTTAAGCAACAGCCGAAGGCGTGCTGACGTAGTCAGAGACGCGGACGGATACAATTTTAGATACGCCCGGTTCGCCCATGGTAACACCCAGCAGACAATCGGCAACTGTCATCGTGACTTTGTTGTGTGTGATAATGACAAAACGCGTTTTTTGTGAAAATTCAGACAGCACGTTGGAAAACCGTTTGACGTTAGCCTCATCCAGAGGCGCGTCCACTTCATCCAGCACACAGAAAGGCGCGGGTTTGATCAAAAAGACTGCAAATATCAGTGCGAGGGCGCAGAGTGCTTTTTCTCCGCCGCTCATCAGATTCATATTCTGTAGTTTTTTGCCGGGAATGAGTGCAGTGATTTCAATTCCCCGCTTACTGTTATCCTCGTTATCCTGCACCATAATCAGTTTTGCGTTGCCGCCGCCGAAGAACAGCGGGAAAACCGTCTGTAAATTCTGATTGATGCGCGCAAATGTTTCCTGAAACTTTGCTTCAGTTTCGGCGTCAAGCTGTTCAATAGATGTCTCCAGGGCGGAGATACTATCGGTTAGGTCCTTCTGTTGCCCGGTCAGGAACCCCAATCGCTCTTTCAGGGTTTTGTACTCGTCAAACGCCTCCATATTGATGTTCCCGATTTCACGCAAAATCTCTTTCTGCTCTTCCAGTTCACGGGAAGCGGCAGAGAGATCAAATTCTTCCGGGCGGGTGGATTTCAGAACTTCTTTGGGGAAAAATCCGGATGCCTCGCGCAGGCGTTCTTCCGTCAGGTTCATTTCCTTAGTGGTTTCGGCGAGCTGGAGACTGAAGGTCTGCTTTTGTTTTTCGGAGCGGTTAATTTTTTCAAAAAATATATTTTTATCCTTTTCTGCCTGTAAAATTTCCTGTTTTTTCAACTCCACAGTATTTTTCTGCGCAACCGCTTCCCCCGCTGACTCTTCATATGAAGAAAGCAGCACGGGGATTTCTGCACGCAATTTTTCTATAGAAGTCAACTCTTCTGATGCACCGGTAAATTTTTTCTGATAACCGGAGCGGGCATCCTCCAGTTTTTGTGTGATTTCTTTAATGTCAGCCTGTAGTCTTGCCGTTGTTTCAGCAGTGCGGGAACGGATATTTTTGAATTCCTGCAGCTGCAGCCTTAATTCCTGATAGTCTGTCTCCTGCTGTGCGTTCCGTTCAACTGTATTACTTAATGTGTCATTATCAGATTGGTGCTGTGCGGTGAGTACATCTGCCTCTGCATTTAGTTGAGCGATCAGCCGGGCGGTTTCTTCGGTCTGATTTAGCGTCTGTGCCTGCTTTTGTGTCAGTTCAGTATACCGCTTTGCTTCCTGATCCTGCCGCCGCCGTTGTTCTTCGTATTGTTTCTTCAGTATATCCTTCTCTATTCTGGCTTCTGACAGTTTAAGCGAAATAATTTTCAGTTCTTCTGATACCCGTGTCTGCATATCCTGCTGTTCATCACAGTCAGCGCGCAGCATTGCCAGCTTTACTTCGCATGAATCGATATGTCGGTTAAGGGTATCCGTTTGAGCCGGAATATCACTTAAGCGTCGGCGGGTCTGTTCGCGCAGAGTATGAGCAGGGTCTGCATCCGGATTGATAAAACGTACCAATCCATTGCTTTCGGTCAGCAGCGTATCGCTGTTAAAATGAAACAGCGGAATATCGGTATGTGATCGGGAAGGGAGTTGCGTCCCATCGGTTGTGCAGATAATTCTTTTCAGTAACGGAACGGCGATAGGTTGCGCCGTACGGGCTATCAGATAAGCTGAAAGCGGGTTTTGAGGAGGCACTTTCTTCAGAAAGAAAATTATCTGCACTTAATTCACCCGCGCTGTCAGTAAAATAAATTGTGAGGGAGCCGATACCGGCGTTTTCAGGCTTTGGCTGATATGAGAGGCGCGTGTGCCGGAACTGAATACCGCAATCCCTGCCAGCATGTTCCAAAGCGCGGAAACCGCAGACGGGATGTCAGCACTAGGGTGATATAAATCTGACAGTAAACCCAAATATCCGCACGTGTCCTGCGGTATCGGGGTGTTCTCTAAAATAATTCTGCGTTTTTTTGGATATTTTCATCACTGAACTGATACGTATCCATGACCCGCGGAGCGCCTGCTCTTCAGCAGTCAGTTTCGTCAGTTCTGATGAGTATCCGGACTGCTCCTTCGTCAACGCGGAAATGTCTGCTTCTGATTGGCGGATGTCACTGTAATTTGCTCCAGTTGTTCCTTCAGACCATCCGTTTGCTGCTGTAAAACCGCAATATCTGTAATTTCTGCCGGGTTAAGTTGTACAGACGGGGATTCCGACAGGACTTCACTCAATTTATTATCAGATGCGCGTGTCAATTCTTCTGCATATTCAGTGCTTCTTTCGCGCAGTCTTATCAGATTGGCTTCAGCGGCAGACAGTTGTTCGCGAATTTTAGCCAGTCTTTTTCCGGCAGCAGCTGCCCGTATCCTCTGATTCTCCTCTTCGTTTTTTATAACCCTGCGTGTTTCTTCTGCATTCTGTAGGTCTGCTTCCGCATATTCGACCTGTGCTTCGGCAGTTTCAATGCTTTATTTTCTGTATCCGACAAGCGTAATTTTTCTGCCAGTACAGCAGTCAGGCCTTCTATATCAGCAGTTTGCCGTTCCTTCCATTCATGCAGGTTCTTCAGTCGGTCTTCGCGGATTTTAATATCATTTTCACGGGACGTAATCAGTATCTTCAGTTCTTCTGTATGCCGGCGTGTATTTTCTAAATCTTCTTCCGCCTGCAGTAACTCAATCCGAAGCCTTTCCACAGATGTTTCGCTGACAGCCAGTGTACCCAATATGTTTTTCTGTGTCTCTTCTTCCTGAGTGATTTGGCGGTTCAGTTCATCCGCCTTATTCTTCAGCGTATACCAGCGGTAGGCATGGATATGGTTAGACAGTCTTTCACTGACGGATTTTGCGGTCATATACTTCTCCGCGCGCTCCACTTGCCGTCCGAGCAATTGTTCACGTTCGTTCAGTTCTGCTGTTAAATCCGAAATGCGGGTCAGATTACTGCGCGAAGTTTGCAGACGCTGAAAAGCCTCCTGCTTTTTAACTTTGAATTTGGAAATTCCCGCCGCTTCTTCTACGATACGCAACCGTTCTTCGGGTTTACTGGTAATAATTCGCCCGATCATTCCCTGCTCAATGATGGAGTAGCCCTTGCCGCCGACACCTGTATCCAGAAAAATATCGCGTATATCCTTGAGTCTGGCGGGTGTATTGTTAATCAGATACTCTGAAGAGCCGTCCCGGTGCAGTTTTCTGCCGATGCTGATTTCACTGAAACTGCCAAACTTAAATAGTCCGGTATCCGGCACGCGGTAATTTTCAAAAAACAGTGTAACCGAAGCTGTCGCAGACTGGGTACGGGTTTTTGAGCCGGCAAAGATGACATCCTGCATATCCTGACCGCGCAGATGCTTGGCACTTTGTTCACCGAGTACCCAGCGCAGGGCATCTACAACATTACTCTTTCCGCATCCGTTGGGACCGACAATTCCGACAATTCGGTGATCTTCAAACGATATGCGGACAGGGTCGCAAAACGATTTAAACCCTCTGATTTCAATCCCTGACAGCCTCATAGTGGGTTGCTGTGTCAATCATAGAGTATCGGAACAGATGAAGTAAGTGGGTGATCATGCCTGCAATCCTTTACCGGCATTGGTATTATTTTAAGCGGTAGCCGTTTTTTTCAATGGCGGAAACAATTTTATCCCGCAGATTTTTGGCTTCTTCGGCGTCCAGAGTCTTTTCCGGGTCGCGGAAGGTGACCGTCATAGTCAGCGATTTTTTATCAGGCGTCTCGGGCGGGACATATTCATAGACATAATCTACGCGCTCCACGCGACGGTCAACTGCGCTGATGAGGTCAGCGAAAAAACCGTAACTGTCGGTTCGGTTGACCAGCACCGATATGTCAAAAGGCACCGCCGGATATTTGGGCAATTCACCGAGTTTTCTGACGGGAAGACTTTGATGGATACTGAACAGCAAATCTGCATCAAATTCCGCCATAAACAAATTCCCGTTGAGATCATGATCATTCATGAACAGGCGGGTAAAGGTAAATACAGTACCTAACAGTTTTCCTTCCGTGCTGACAGAAGCGGATCGGTGCGGGTGCATATAAGATTTCAGCGATTCTGACGGTGCGGGGGTCCACTTTGGTTTCAGTCCAAGTGTGGAAAACAGGCGGTTGATGGTTCGTTTGACATTCTGAAAAAGTATTTCGGGCTTTTCATCCGAAGAAAAAGATAAAAATAGCCGCGAATCTTCATAACGGGTATTGTCTGCGCGTTTTCCGTATATTTTACCCAATTCAAAATAAGAAAAGCGGATATCCGTTTTTTGTCCTTCCTGCACCGCATTCAGAAAGCCCGGCAGGATAACCGTCCTCATCTGGTGCCATTGTGATACCACCGGGTTGAGTAATTCATTGGGCCTGATGCTGTCAAATTCCAGCTTCAGCTCGTCTGCACGCGCGTTCATCGGGTAGGTAAATACCTCCAGCATGCCGCAGGAAGCCAGAGTATATTTTATGGCGCGTTCAAACAGCCTCTGCTGATTGGGAGCGGGTTTTTCAATGGGGAACAGTGGCGGTGTCTCGGCAATATTATTATAGCCGTACATGCGCCCGATTTCTTCAATCAGGTCTTCCGGGATAGATACATCCTTAGTTGCACGCCATGAGGGGACAGTGATGCTGTAACCGTCCGGCGTTTTATTTACGCCAAATCCCAGTTTGGTCAGGATTTTGGTATTCTCTCGGTCTGATGTGGTGATACCGAGCAAGCGATCGATATGCTGTTTGTTCAGTTCGATCACCGGCAATGAGGGATTGCCGGCAGTACGGAAGTCAAATAAATCCCCCTGATCTGTAAATCCGGACAGGTAAGTGCCAGAATCTCAAGCGATTTGATGATCGCGGGCAGGGTCAGTTCCGGGTCAGACGATTTTTCATAGCGTTGCGATGCTTCCGTGCGGGTATTGATGCGTACGGATGTATTCCTGACGCGCTGGGCGTCCCAGCATCCTGCTTCAGCAGGATTTCAGATGTAGAGACGTTAATCCCGCTCCGCTCTCCGCCGATGATGCCTGCGGTTGCCGTTACACCGTTTCCGTCGCATATCACCACATCTTCCGGCGTAAATGACACCGTTTTGTGCTGCAGCGTGTGGAGCGTTTCGCCGGGTTGCGCACGTCTGATGTCTAATTTATTGCCGGGTATCTGCCCTGCATCAAAGGCGTGCATCGGCTGCCCGCAGTCCAGCATCACATAATTCGTGATGTCCACAAGGTTATTAATCGCTTTTGAGCCGACACGGTAAAGCCGGTGTCTCATTTGACTTGGGGACGGTGCGACCCGCAGTCCGGTTACTTCTGTGGAGGTAAAGCGTTTCGCCTGCGTTTCTTTATCAATACAGATATTAATTTTCGCTGTACCGTTTCCTTTAGGCAGTTGGTTTTTCTGTGTATATGGCTTAAGCACACTGTCAAACACAGCTGAAAATTCGCGGGCAAAACCATAATGTCCCCACAAATCCGGGCGATGTGTAACAGACTTATTATCAATCGTCAGGATACAGTCGAGCATATCCGGATAAAGCTCTGCCATTGTTTTGCCAATCGGGGTATCCGGCGGGAGTATCATCAGCCGCTGTGGTCATCGGAAAAACCAAGTTCATCTTCCGCGCATAACATGCCTTCGCTTTCAATGCCGCGGATTTTAGATTTTTTGATTTTCAGTCCGCCGGGAAGGGACGTGCCTACAGTTGCCAGCGGTACGATGTCACCTTCTTTAAAGTTGTCTGCGCCGCATACAACAGAATGATCCTGTTTCCCGTCCGTCACTTTTACCAGCCGGAGTTTATCCGCATCCGGGTGTTTGGCGTATGATACCACGCGGACAGCAATCACATCCTTCAGATACAGTCCGGTTTCTTCATACTCCTCCACTTCGCAGACCTTCAGCGTGACGGCGACAGACAAATCCTTTGGACTGACAGCCGGTATGTCGGTATAGTCCTTAATCCAATTAACTGAAATTTTCATAGCGGTTGTAAATACTTAAGCAAAGAAGCGGTGAAATCTGAGATCGGGGTATGAATATAGCGGATGTCGCTGATGCCGTAGCGACTCATCACGAGGCGTTCAATCCCCATCCCAAATGCAAACCCTGAATAGACGGTTGGGTCAATCTTACTGTTGCGCAGGACGTTGGGGTGTACCATTCCGCAGCCCATAATCTCAATCCAGCCGGTGTGTTTGCAGATGCGGCACCCCTTCTTTTTACAGAAACTGCACGCGAGTTCCACTTCAAATCCCGGTTCCACAAACGGAAAATAGCCCGGGCGCAGACGAATCTCCGTGTCCTGTTTAAAAATACCGGACAGCATAATACGCGTGAAATAAATCAGATTGGCTACGGAGATATTTTTATCCACCACCAGACCTTCAATCTGATGAAAACAGCATTCATGAGTGGCATCAATGCGCTCGGCGCGGAAGACTTTGCCCGGTCCGATGATACGCAGGGGCGGCTTATAGATTTCCATCGCGCGGATTTGGAGTGTGGAAGTCTGCGTACGCAGAACGTCACCGCCCTCAAAATAAAACGTATCCTGCATATCCCGCGCGGGATGACCCGCAGGAATATTGAGTGCTTCAAAGTTATAATATTGGCTGTCTATGTGCGGACCGTCCATAATCAGAAAGCCCATCGAGGTGAAAATATCCTCCAGCTCATATTGTACCACAGACAACGGATGAAGTGCGCCGGCGCAGAAACGGCTCTTTGTCGGCGGTGACATCTATCCACTCGTTCGCGGTGGCAGACGACAGCTCTTTCATGCGCAGAGTCTTCCCGGCTTTTTCAAGTGCATCTGTGAGTTCTGTTTTAACGCTGTTGAGTATTTTGCCGAATGCCGCCCGCTCCTCCGGTAAAATCTCACTCATTTTTTTAGAGGCGGCAGTAAATTCACCGTTGCGTCCAAAGACTTTGGTATGCAGTTCTTCCAGTTCTTTAAGCGACACCGTTGCGCGCAGTTTGTTCAGTACACTATCTTTCAGACGGATCAGGTCATCAGTCATACAAAATCAGCAGTGCGAAATTACAATTAAGGCAAAACAGTTAAGATACCTGTAATTTACGATTTTGATAAGTATTTTAACCCGGTTTTATGACTGACCTTCGTCAGCATAACTCCGTCTCAATGCCTGTTTTGCATTTCCGGAAATCCGGCGTTTTCGTTATAAAGACAGGCGTGTTATAAAGTTGACAGATACACGGCGAGCTGTTATAATATTAAATATCGTCTGATTTTTAATGAAAATAACGGATACGGGTGTAAGTCTGTATCTTAATACCAACCTTTTTTGCGGGAGGATAAAATGATCTGTACCAATCCGCCGGTTTTTAATGTCAGTTCTGTTTCCGCTTCGGCGGTGTGTTCCCGCATTTCTGTACCCGGCAGGCGGTTTTTCCGCCTTGTCCGGCTGTATGCCTTCGCGGCCCTGAGCCTCTTTACCCTTTCCTGCGGAGGAGATTCAGGGGAAGGGGGAGTATCCTCAGGTTCAGGCTCAGGGTACAGCGGACCTTGGACACAGGTAACCGGGTCAGCCGGTTTTTTCCGCACGGTACGCTCAGAGCAGCGCGGTGTTTAAGGACGGCACCCGGGATGCGCTGTGGGTCATCGGCGGTTATGATGTTTACGGTCATCTGAACGATGTGTGGAAAAGCACCGACGGCATCACATGGACACGGGTAACCGCTCCCGCCGATTTTTCCGGCCGGTTCGGTCATACCACAACAGTATTTAATGACGGCTCCGGTGATGCACTGTGGGTTATCGGCGGGCAAAGTTTTGACGGCTATCTGAACGATGTGTGGAAAAGTACCGACGGCAAGAACTGGACTGAAGTAACCGCCGACGGCAGCGTTTTTACCGTACGGTACGGTCATACCGCCACAGTATTTAATGACGGCTCCGGTGATGCACTGTGGGTTATCGGCGGCTGGGACGGTTCACTAATAATAAGGAACGATGTGTGGAAAAGCACCGACGGCAAGAAATGGGAGGAAGTAACCGCCAACGCCGGTTTTTCCGGCCGGTTCGGTCATACCGCCACAGTATTTAATGACGGCTCCGGTGATGCACTGTGGGTTATTGGTGGTGGCGACGGCCTGAAGGATGTATGGAAAAGTACCGACGGGGAGAACTGGACTGAAGTAACCGTCGCTGGTCCCGTTTTTACCGCACGGAACGAACATACCGCCACAGTGTTTGATGACGGCTCCGGTGATGCGCTGTGGGTTATCGGTGGCGATGACGGTTCCAATAAAAACGATGTGTGGAAAAGCACCGACGGCAGGAAATGGACTGAAGTGACCGCCGCCGCCGGTTTTTCCGTCCGGCTCGATCATAGTACCGCGGTGTTTAAGGACGGCACCCGGGATGCGCTGTGGGTCATCGGTGGCAGCTTTGATTATTCCAAATACTTTAACGATGTGTGGAAATATCAGTGACACCCGTCTCTCTTCTCCGCGCGACCGGGTTGAGTGGCTGAACAGTGCGCGGAAATATCCCTGCCCCATGAACAGCTCTTCTTTCTGCTACTCAGGCATACCGTCCCCCTGATACTGTGTCCCCCCCTGCGGGCAGAGTGGTTTTCTACTTTCCGGTAAAGTTTTTTTTGCGCGGTATCCGGTTTTATGAGCGGTTGTTTCTGTGTTTTGAAAATCGGGTTATATCTTTCTTAAAATCAGAGGTGCTTTAGAGTTGACTTGCCGGCCCAATACCCGTATAATGTAATTAAAATTATAATGATACCGGAAATACAGTTGCATTTTTCAAAACGGTGTGCTACGTTTTCCTTATTTTTTGTAACTAAATTCGCCAACTGCCATGACTACAAGCATCAGAATTGTACAGAATCCTTATCCCGAGGGTATAAAGAAGGGTATCTGATTAATGTTTACACCAACGAGCGACGCAAGAAACAGGCTGAACTGACCCGTGAGATGATTCATGCCAACCGTGTCGATCAGATGGAAGCAAACCGCATTGCGCATCGGAAGACGTATACTCCATGCAGGGCGGGACGTCATATCTGGTGAGGGCTTAAACTAATCCCGTACTGTTGTTTTACGTCTCTTTAATATCGTCTGTCTGCGTGCAGACGTGTGTGATCCTCTCAAAATCAGTTTCCCTGTCTGTCAGTAAATGCCTGATGAAGCGTCCGCAGCCAAAACCGCAGATAAATTGTGGTTTTATATAGATGAGGAAGGCGCGCGGGGTTTTGGGCATGTCGGAATTGTATTTGCCTATTCGGACGGCAGTGCCGAGCGTTTTTATCAGAGTGCGGTCAACCCGCAGGACAAACTCTGGCGGCTCGTGATATTAAAACAGCCCGTCAAAGTGATCCGCCGGGAAATTCAAAACTTCCGTTATATCTATCAGCTTATTGACAGCAAAGAGTGTTTCTGTGTGCATACCCGGTACGGCGATGCGGTACGCGCCCGTGTGGATGAGTACATCCGTAAAAACGCGCCCTACAGCACATTCAGTAATAACTGTGCGCATTTTATACACTATATCCTTAAGCCGGCAAAAGATATTAAATCGCGCCGGCATTTTATTCCAAGAAATACTATGCACTCCTCAGGCATTTAAACAATCAGAATAAGCGACGGCGTAAGCGGGTTAAACCCGCTAAATCCTGACAGAATATGGTTATGGCTCTCGGGCAGTTATGAAAAAGCCGGTTGTCGCACGCGTAGAATTTACAGAGATTGCAGAAGAAGAATTTGAAAACCTGCTGGTAAAAACCACCGGCAAAGGCCGGCTAATGAAGATTGCCGCCACAGATAACGGCGGTCAGGATATTTATCAAACCGCAGATGCGGCGGTCAGCAGAAAAAGAAAGCAGCAGATACCGGTGCTAGATTTACACGGTAATACAGAAGCGGAGGCACTCGGAAGATTAGATTTGTTTATGAATTGTTGTGTCCGGCGAGGGTATCTGCGTATAAGAGTCATTACCGGCAAAGGATACGGTTCACCGGGCGGCGTGCCGGTAATACGTGAGTCTGTCCGTCGCCTGCTGACAGACTGTATACCCGGACGGGTAGTTTCATTTTCTTACACAAAACCCGCAGACGGCGGGTCAGGCGCATTTGATGTCCGGCTGAAATCAGTCAGTGCAAATAAAAACCGGAAGATGCACTGACAATGATTAAGTATGGTTATCTGTTCCTATCGCGGATTTTAAGCTGTTCAGTGTTTGGTTAAAGTTTAGTCCGTCCGAGAAGTATGTAAATCCCAACTGATATTTAATTTCATCGATCAGCATCTGCTTATTCAGTCCTCTGTTTTCCCAGTCACGGAAGATTTTTTTGATGCCCGGGTCAATATCACTGCCGTCCGGATTTTTCCTCATTGCGTACAGCAATGCCGCTTCGGGATACTGTTTCACAAAGGCTGAAATTTTATCCATATTCATCGCCTGTCCGTCATTGAACAATGATTGTGTTTCTTCTTTCAGTCTGTTATCCGCTACGTTTTCATACAGCAAAGATGCACCTGTCTCCGGTTTTGTTTGTATGCCGTACGCCTTTTCCTGTTGGTTAATTACCGGCGAGAGCAGGAACACGTATATAAATATCGCACCGGCGATACTGAATGACAAAACATAAATAATTCCGTTATAACTGTTTCTGTAAAGGTAAGGGTCGGTAATCAACTGCACCATCGATCCGTCGTTTCGGATGACGTTGACACCGCTGGAACTGAACATATTTAAGAAAAAGAACAGCGCAAACAGCATCAGGACGTATCCGCCAATGATACTGGTTAGTAAAACCCCCGAGAACGGCGTACTTTTATTCATGGTATAAACATGCGAAGACTAAAAAAGGAATCTTTGTGAATCTTATCGGTGATGCCGGGCAATTTTGAAGTCCAACAGTACTTTTTTTCTTATTTTTTTGAAAAAGAACACACGATTTTTATCAGTATGAGTGAGTCTAAAGGTAAAATTGTATCGGCGACACTGCGACTGCTGGCGTTTACAGCGGATGTCGCCATCATCGGATTTTTCTGCCGGCTGACGTTAGTGCCTTTGTTTCTGCCGCCTGACTGGGATTTGCTGTCCGTATTCGGAATTTTGAGCAGCGTTTGGCCCGCATATCTGATTGGTGCAGTATTGCTTGTCTTCAGGGATATGCGGCAGGGTGCCGGAATGGGCAAACGCTTTCTGAATATGCGCGTTGCGATGCTGGATAACAACTTATCTGTACCCGGTCCGTCCGTTATTCTGAAGCGGGGTTTATTTCTGTTATTGATTCCGGCAGAAGCTTTCATTATGGTGTTTGACCGCCATTGCCGCCGGCTGGGGGATAAGTTTTCCGGGACGGTTGTGATTGAGCGCAGATAATCAAAATTTCCGCTTCATGACGGTGCGCGTCATTGGAATGTTTAGTGTAATCGGCGGTCTCTGGCTGGCTTATATCCTAACCTCCCCGCTACAAATTCAGAAAACGGCATTTTACCGCGCGGGCAGTGAATATCTGACAACTGTACTGAAGAATGAGCCGGACGGCGGCACTGTCAGCGGCGTTTCGGAACTGAACAGAGACGGAGAGAATATCCTGCTGACCCTGAATGTAAGCGGTAACAAGGGTGAGACAGAGCGGAAGTGACAATTACGCTCCGCAGGACAGAAAACGGATACGAAGCTCTATCTCATCAGGACGGAAAACCGGAAATGCCTGCGGCAAAACTTAAAACTGAATAAACGCTCTGATACGCATTACTTTTGCCATAGTACTCTCCAGCTCCTCCGCATCGTACGGAATGTTATCGCTTCTGCCCCAAACCGTAGCTGGAAAGGCAATATCATTCTGCCTGCGTGCGATAATGTGTGCGTGAAACTGTGGAGTGATATTTCCAATCCACGCGGTGTTTAGTTTGTCGGGCCGGAATATTTCTGCCATACCTTTTGATGCGGATTGCAGTTCCTGCCAGAACTGCGTGCTGTCCGCCGGATTAAGCCGGTAAATTTCCCGGAGCCCGGCAATACGCGGTATCAGTAAAATCCATGGATAACGGCTGTTATCACATAACCTGACATCGCAAAGCGGCCACGAAAACACATAGCGGGTATCTTTTTCAAACGGTGCAATCCAGTCTTCTGATGCTTTTGGGGGTTGGCTGTTATCGTGAATGGTCATATGATGAAATACTGAATGGTGTTGATGAATTAAGATCAGCAGATTAATATCAGACAAATTGCATTGCTAACCAATTGATTTTACTGTAATTTTATGTATCCGATTATTGCGCCTTCCGTTTTATCCGCTGATTTTACCCGACTGGGAGAACAACTGGACATTTTTTTTAGTGCCGGAATCAATACCATTCACGTGGATGTGATGGACGGGCATTTTGTGCCTAACATTTCCATCGGCGTCCCGGTGCTGAAGAGTTTGAGACAGTACACCCAAAGTGCCTGTTTGGATACTCATCTGATGATTGCTGAACCGGAAAAGTATATCGATGTTTTTGCCGAAGCAGGTGCTGACATTATTACATTTCATCAGAAGCTACAGTACATCACCATCGTGTACTCCGAATGATTCGGTCGCACAATATCAAAGCCGGTATTGCGCTTAACCCATCCTCCGAATGGCTATTGTCAGACGAACTGCTGGAAGAGACGGATCTGATTTTGGTCATGACAGTGAATCCGGGATTCGGCGGGCAATCATTTATCCCGCAGATGCTCAAAAAAATCAGCCGCCTCAAAGCGCGGGTCAGGCATATTAACCCGGACTGTCTGATTGAGGCGGACGGCGGCATCGGTGTGAACAATATCCGGCAGGCGGCGGACGCCGGGGCGGATATTCTGGTTGCCGGGAACGCGCTGTTTAATCCGCCGGATCACATCCTGCAAAATATTACGTCCCTGCAGGCCGCGTTAAAAAACTAACCCACTCCCTTTGCTTTCATTAATTCTGCGTTCGCACACCGCGCAGGGAGTTAATCGGCAGATAAATAAACTGCCAGTTCACCGTCAGCGTTTTTTCCGGAAAATCATCAGGTAATGCCGGACGTTCAAAAGAACTTATCAGCGACTGAATAACTTTAATTTCCATTTCAGAAGTTACGCCGGATTTATAAATTTTATAGTCTATCAGCTCACCCTGTTTTGACAGTTTGACGCTGACCCACACGCTGCCCCCCTCCGGTACTTTCCCCGCGATATAATCCGCCGGCGGACGCCACCACTGTTGCAGTGCATCCGCCCACTGTTCCGCATAATACTCAAACGACCACCCGTAATTGCTCAGTGTGTAGCTGATGGAATCATTGTTGGTGCGTTCAGGTTTCCTGCCGCGCAGGGTGGATTTGATTTCTTCCGGGATATATTCTGACGGGTGTTTTTTGGAGAGCGGCGCGTTTATAACAGTCGTGGGCTGTTTAAATATGGATACATCTGTTTTTGATTGGTTCGGACGCTTCGTAACTTCATTTTTATCAGAATTGGCTGTGAAGGCAGAGAGTCCGCCGGTATTTTTCTTCTGTCTTCAGTGAATTAACAGGCGCGGCAGGCTCCGCCGGATTAGCCGGATTTTTATTCGACTCCCGGCTGTTTGCCACAGATTTGTCCTGATTTGTTTTTTAGAGTATCAGAAGGCTTATCCTGTAAGCTTTTATCGGTTATTTTCAGTGAAGTGTCCTGATCGTCTAAATTCCGGCGCGGATTATCAAATATACGTTTAACCTGCTCCGACCGCAGCGAGTCTTCAGATTTCTGTTCCGGTTTTTGAGCGGGTGTTATAACTGTAGTGTCTTCAGGCGGTGCCGGAGGAACTAATGTAATGTTCAGACGTTCAGGCACCGGTGAAGGTATTTCCGGCAACGGCAACAACAGCAGTATGTGCAGTAAAATCACCGGGATGACCGGCAGTATCAGGGAGCGGTATTCAGCGTTTTTCACGGACTCCAAAGCTGATTTGCAGATAATTATAGCGGCGCAGGGTATCAATCATGCGGATGGTAAATCCGTGTGGTACCTGTGTATCAATCAGCAGTTCAGATGTAAGTGCCGGGTCATATACAGACTCAGAAAGTGTCTGCTCAAACTGTTCAAAACTAACCGCCTTTCCTTCAATATATATCGTATTATCTTCATCCACACTGACCGACAGACTGCGCTTTTGAGCGGAAACTGCTTCGCCTGTTTGTCCTTCCGGCAACGTAATACTGATACCGGCAGTCCCGGAAAATTCCGTTCCCAGAGAGAAGAAAAATAACCACCACAAATAAAATATCTATGAGCGGAGTGATGTTTATGCCGGAAGATCGCTTTTGCGACAGATATTTTTTCATATGCAGCCGTCTTCTTTTCTTGTCCTGTCGCTGTGCATTAGAGTTACCCGCATCACGCTTCGGTAGATTTCAGAATATCCTGAATATCGTCATCCAGAGCAATCAGTACCGCATTCAGCCGCCGGCGCAGAATATTGTGAAAAAACAGACAGGGAATCGCAATAAACAGCCCGGTAATGGTAGTAAATAACGCCTCAGAAATTCCCTGTGAAATAGCGGTAACGCTCCTATATCAGTTGCGCGCCCTTCAAAAATGCGGATGATGCCCAGTACCGTTCCGCCCAAGCCAAACAGCGGTGCGATTGACGCGATATTTTCAATATAATCAAGTATACTCTCGCATCGGAAGCGCAGTTTCGTGAGTTCTTCCTCAATGCAGTCCGACAAATTATCCCTGTATTTTGACTTCATCAGTGTACTCAAAATTATATCTCCGTATGATTTCTCGACAGGAACACCCATAGAGTCACCGGCATCTTTTTTAGATTGGATATGATCTTTCCAATTATTGCGAGAAACCGCAGGGAATACAAAACCACGTCGGTAAATATAGAACGCCCGTGAAATCAGATAAACAGCACATACAGAAAGGAAAAACAGCGGATACATAACAATCCCGCCTTTATCAATCAGCAGTTGAATAGAAGTCATTATTTGAAATCTTTAATACAGGTGGTATGAGTGAAAAGAGCAACGGTATTTTTTATGTTTCAAACCTATCAATCAAAACTTTGCGGTTATGGTATCAAAATCAAATTAAATCGTATAATAAGATAACTCTGTTTGAACGTTTCAGCGGAATAAGCTATTTATATTATCTTAGAGGGTAATACTGAACATCTCCGTGTTTCCGGTATGGATTTTTTGTTAATAAAAATTGCCGCGTATGTCAGATAAACAGCAACAATTTCAGCAGATTTTTGAGAAAGTTCTCTCCGGGCAACACATTGAGGAAGCCGAAGCGATGCTTACCGCCGAGATGATTTTTGAAGGTGAGCTGAGCCATATCCAAACCGCCGGAATACTCACCGCGCTTAGAGTAAAGACGGAAACTGCCCTTGAAATTAAGGCATTTGCCAAGATGATGCGGCAAAAATGCAGTCGGGTGGATACCGGCGGTGAAGATGTCGCAGATATAGTGGGTACAGGCGGAGACCGGTCCGGGACAATTAACGTTTCTACGACTTCTGCGTTGGTGGTTGCCGCCGCCGGAGTAAAAGTTGCCAAACACGGTAACCGCTCTGTATCTTCTCTTTCCGGCAGCGCGGATTTACTGGAAAACTGGGGGTCAATATCAGATTGTCACCGGAGTCCGCGCGTCCTCTGTCTGCAACAGGCGGGAATTACGTTCATGTTCGCGCCGCTGTTCCATCCGTTGATTAAGAATGTGTTGCCCGTACGCCGTGAATTAAAAATCCGTACCCTGTTTAACTTTCTTGGACCACTGACAATCCCGCCGCCGCCACTATCATGCTGCTGGGCGTTTTCAGTCCCATGTATCTTGAAATGATAGCGCGTGTACTGCACGAGCTGGGGTTAAATCAGCTTATGCAGTGAGCAGTTTGGATGGGCTTGATGAGGTTTCCCTCAGCGGAGATACAGAAGTTTTCCGCATCCGGGACGGGAAAATCACGCACACGATTTTAATCCGGAAACCTGTGGCTTCAAAAAGCACGATAAATCAGTATTTCTGGCTAAAAATGCGGATGAAAGTGCGGAGACTGCACGCCGTATCCTGTCCGGTAAACTGCGTTCACCGTTGACCGACCTGATTATACTGAACGCCGGGTTTGCACTGTCTGCCGCGCATCTTTCTTCACCGGAAGAGGGCTTTGCGCTGGCTGAGCGGACAATACTTTCCGGTGCCGCGGCAGACAAATTGGACCGAGTTAGTAAAAGTCAGCAACAGTTTTCCTGCGGTCGCTCTGTGAATTATTTATGAGCGGGCGGGTGAAAAATCAGGGACAGCGTAATCCCGATGCGGGTATTGCGTATTTTATCAGGCTCCATCCGAAGCGATGCGTAACGAAGGCGGATGCCTGAAGAATGGCAGGCGCATCAGCAAAAAAGCAGACTGCATTACATATTACAAATGGATTGAGTGCGAAAACCCGCGTCTGAAGAACAATATCAGCCGGTGCGGCGATTCAGACTTCAGAATTTTTTTCTGCGCTATATCAGGCAACTGTTTAGGGAATATACCGCCAACTGCGCAGGCATGTCGTTTTTCAGAAAACAGCGTTTGTCGGCGAGGATTGGCTGAAGCAGGATTAATCCAATAAATTTTGTTTACATTCAACTCTGTTCTTTTGAGCTCCCAATGAATAAAAACAGCCCTGCATCAAAAGATAAATCCATGATGGCAGTGTTCTGCCGGGATATTGCCGCCGTTATCAGCTGCCGTCCTGCGGATTATGCGGCGGTTCATCGCTGGTCGGTTTCTGAGCGCGCACATTTCTGGAAGGAAGTGTTGGTGTACGGAAAGCTGATATATCACGGTGAATTTACTGCTGCTTACAGAGGTGAGCGTTTTTTTGAAACGGAGTGGCTGCCCGGTATTATGCTGAATTACGCGGAAAATATGCTCGCCGCTTTGCCAGCCGGGCAGGAAATAATTTGCAGTGTAAAAGAAGACGGGGCGGTTTTGTCTTATACATCGGAACAACTGACGGATGCCGTCAAAAGAACGGCGGCGTTATACAGGAGATTGGGGTAAAATCCGGCGACCGGATTGCTGCGGTTGTGCCTAACGCGGATATTCCCGTTGTGTGCTTCCTTGCCGCCGCCGCGATAGGTGCTGTTTGGGCTTCTGCTTCTCCGGATCAGGGACCGGAAGGGATTACTGACCGGTTTGCGCAGATTGAGCCGGTACTTCCTCATCAGCATTGACGGTTATTCATATAACGGTAAAGAATACTGCATCCGGGAGAAGATGCAAAAAGTCCGGCAACAGTTGCCGACTGTCAGATACCATATTGAGTTTGAATTTTCCGGAAACAGCACTTTTCCCTGTCCGGCGGATACCTTTCTGAAAAGCTTTTTCGTACTTCCGCCGGCAGATAAGATTGAGTTTGTACCGGTACCGTTTGCTCATCCGCTGTACATTCTGTTTTCTTCCGGCACAACCGGACTGCCGAAGTGCATTCGTACACGGACACGGCGGTGTCCTGCTCGCGCACACGTCTGAATTAATGCTCCACGCGGATATGCGTCCGTCAGACCGGTTATTCTTTTATACGACCTGCGGCTGGATGATGTGGAACTGGATGGTGTCTGCATTGGGCAGAGGGGCATGTGTCATCTGTTATGACGGCTCGCCCGGGTTTGGGCATTCTCATTACTTCTGGAAATTGGCGGCCCGCCTGAAAGCAACACATGTAGGGATGGGGGCGAAATATGTATCCGTCTGTGCCCAGTCTCCGTCTGCAATTGAAATGTTTGAGGGCTTACGCATGGCATTTACTACCGGTTCCCCGCTGACAGAAGATTTGTTTGATTACCTTCATCAGCTTACCGGCGGGAAAGTGCATATTGCATCTGAATCGGGGGGGGACTGACATTGTCGGTTGTTTTGTAGGCGGAAACCCTTTACTGCCTGTGCATCGCGGGGAAATTCAGTGCAAAATACTGGGTATGGATATTCATGCCTGTAATGACGCCGGTGAGTCCGTATGTGATGAACGGGCGAACTGGTGTGCCGTTCACCGTTTCCGAATGTCCGGTCTGTTTTTGGAATGATCCGGATCATCAAAAATACCGCAGTGCTTATTTTGAAGTGTACCCGGACGTCTGGGCGCACGGTGATTTAATCAGCATCAGCAGTAAAACCGGCGGGATTGTGATATACGGGCGAAGTGATACTACCTTAAACCCGGGCGGCGTACGCATCGGGCCGGCGGAGATATACCGCCACGCAGAAACAGTGCCGGGTGTTAAAGAAAGCATTGTGGTTGGCCGGCAGGTCGGCAGTGATGAAGAAGTCCTGCTGTTTGTAGTGTTATCCGCAGACGCGGATTTTGCGCAGGTTCAGTCACAAATTAAATCTGTACTTCGTTCGCGGGCAACCCCGCGCCACGTACCGGCCGCAATATACCGGGTAAAAGACGTTCCCAAAACGCTTAACGGGAAAAAAAATGGAAAAAGCGGTAAAAAATATCTTTGCCGGCAAACCCAATAATAACCTGTCCGCGATGGCAAATCCGAGTGCCTCGCGGAATATGAAGCCATCTCCCGCGGTTTATCATCCTGACCTTTCCGGACCGTAATATATCTTCAGATTAGTCCGAAGCGGTTAGCGCTGATAACTCCAGAGTCCTTTGCGTTGGGATTCGGCGGTTTGCTGGTAGCGGACATAGAGTTCTTCTTCCGGGTTTTGCCGAATTGCGTCTTTGAAGTAGTAGCTGAGTCCTTCCGCCACCATCCACAGGTTTATATTGATACTCTCGCTGCCGTTTTGGTAAAAAATAATACCCTTCATCGCGCCGGGTTTGAAAAATTCCATCTCTGCGCGTACTTTTTTACCGGTCAGAATTTTAGCTAAATTTTCTGCAACGTATGCCTGCCACTTTTTTTTATGCGCTTTGGAACTTTCAATAAAGCCCGGATTCACAAACTTCAGCATTACCAGAAAGCGACGCTGTTTATCGTTCCGATAAGATTTCGCCAGATTTTGCGCCAACAGCATATAAGCATCGCGGTTTTCAATCTCCAGCCATACACCGTCACTGCGGTCAACAAGGGCTACTGTCGCTTCTGCCGACTGTATTTCGCCCGGTCGCGCCAGTTTGATATTACTGACCGATTGATTTACCTTAGGGTTGACGTATACGTACTGCCCGAGTTTTTCATTATAGTAACCTCCGTACTCATCCAGTTTGGGTTGGTCACAGGAAACAAGCGTGAGGGCGGTTAATAAAAATACCGCAGCAGAAATGCGATTACTCATTATTATTTTCTAGACGGAGCAGTTCGGGGTTTGTATTAAAGCATCAGTGAGAATAAATGCACGAATAATACAAAAAATACGTACAAGTTCACAGCAATAACAGCGGGCAGGTATAACCTGCTTATTAATGCAGAGTTCATCAGCGGAGTAGGTAACAGCGCGCCCAACAAGCAGTCCGCAGATTAAGCCGCCGATGTGTGCGGCGTTGCTGATACCCGGAAAGACAAATCCAAAAATAACCATGATAAATGCCCATTTTCCCATTGCCGCGCAATCAGTTTTCCTTCCGGTGAACGGCTGCGGTACGCGGCGGCAATAACACTGCCGACAATTCCGAATATCGCACCCGAAGCCCCCACAACCGGGATGCCGGCAAACATCGCGACAACATTTCCGGCAATACCGCTCAGCGTATATATTACCAGAAATACCCCGATACCGTAAAACCGTCCGGTCAGCGGGAATATCTGCTTCAGCGTCAGCATATTAAAAGCAATATGGATGATGTTACCGTGCAGATAGATCGCGGAAATCAACCGCCAGAACTCTCCGTTGAGATACTGATACGGGACAGACCAGCCGGCTGACAGTGTTTGATAAGGCGGGGACGGCACGATATACATAAACGTGTCATTCTTAATACCGCTGTTAAAAAAGCCGGCAGTAACGTCAGAATAAAAAATACTATATTTATACCAATCAGTATCTGTATGATGTGCGCGGATTTAAGACCGAACATATCAAAACCGATTTGGTTTTATTCTGTCCGTAAAACATTCTGTCAAATACCTGCAGAGGTATCCGCAGTTAATGCAGTAATCTGATTTTGAGTCGACCAATTGTTTGCAGTTGCCGCATTTAACGGCAACCTGCCTGCTTTCATTCATGGAAAAATAGACGGATTAACTTTAACAAGCCGGTGAACCGACAGGAAAATACTCTACCTTAATTAGGTTGAAAACGGCAATGCCTCTTTGAGTATTTCAGTAATTATACTGCGGTTTATATTGTCTGCGCACCGAAGGTTATGACGCCAACCTGCTTACGGTTATTGAATGTGAGGTAATGTCCTGTTTTTTCTAACAGATGCCCTTCGCAAAAGCCGAGATTAACACCTTTATCAATCCCGCTGTAGGCTTGTGAAGCGGGCCATATACAGCAGAGGCGCCTGCGGAAAGCATAATGCGGAACGTCATATGCAAAGTATTCGCGGACACCCGGACAAGCCGAAATAACTATTTCGCGTAAGCGTGCGGCGACTTCCGCTTCATCCGGCGGCAAATTTTGGATAAATTCTGAGACTTCAGCTTCTGAAGCCGATTTAGAATGTTTCAATAATCCGCGTAGTTTGATTTATCACAGAAAGAGTTCCGATGTTGAAAACATCCTGCGAATTTTACTCTTAAGTTACTTAACGGACCAAAAATCAAGTACCCAGCGGGCCAGCAGGACATTGTGAACCGGTGTCAGCATGCTTTGCATATGTCGGACACCTGTCTCCGGGGCAATCAGTTTTAACTGTAACCGTTTTTCAATCAGGTACGTGAGGTATGCAGGCGGCATTTCCGGGTGTCCCTGCACGGTAATTACGTGGTTGCCGATGGTGTACCCGGCGTTTTTAACGAAATCAGATGCCAGATAAAGTGAGGCGTCTGTCGGGAGTTTAATTACCTGATCCTGACAGCTTAACCCAATATTCACACTGCCGGGATGATTTTTTCGCCATGATGCCTGCCCAATCTGGTTAAATGTATGGATTCCCAAGCCCCATCCGCCGCTGAAGCGTTCTGTTTTTCCGCCCAACGTATCCGCAATAATCTGATGCCCAAAGCATATACCGAACATCTTTATCTGTTGTGAATGCAGCAACTTAATATATTCGCGCAGTTTTAGTATCCAGTCGATCTGCTCAGTAACAACTGTGGCGGCTTCCGGTGAAAGCGTACGCGTCGCATTCATTGGGGGTATCAGGGTATATATTTTTGACGACATCGTAATACCGGTATTCATGTCCGCCGTCCGCCGCCGCAAAAAAGTTGGTAAACATACCGGGATATTGTCCAATGCGCTCGCGCAATGGCTCATCTACATTATCACACAGCAAAATACCGATTTTCATATGACTGGGTTAGGGAGGTAAATAATTCAAAATCCTAAAAAATCTGATAACAGTCTGACACTATAAAAATAGTGATTAAAGGTAACACCGATGTTTCATACAGTCAAGATAAACCGGAATTAGTTAAAGTTGTCAGTATTCTGCTGTTAAGAAATTCAGCCGATTTTAAATTTAAGTTAGCGTCAGACGGAGTTTTTGATTATGATAATCCACTATGTTTTATCCGATAAAGCACAATATATTTCACAGAAATGACCTTGAAAAGAACCGATATTTTGAAGCGATACAGTTTAATTTTGTTTGCTGTCGTCTTGATGCTTATATCCGCAGTACATGCACAGGAAAAAAACGGAAACCCCCGCCGGCACAAGAGCAGTCAGCCGGGCAGCCGGCACAAGAGCAGGCAGAGAATGCAAAACCGGCAGAAGAAAAGCAGAGCGGCGCGGCATCTGCGGATGTATCTATAGAAAACGGGGTACAGTCCGAAATAAAAATACCGGTGCCAATCACCGGAAACAGTATGAAGGCGTATCGCCCAAGTTACTTTTTGCCCTATACTTATTCCCCGCAGGATTATACCAACGATACGATACGCTCCAGACGCCAGACCGCTGAAGCAAAGTTTCAGTTAAGTGTCATCGCGCAGATGGTTGAGTACGCCGGTTACAGTCTGCATGTTTTTTATAGCCAGCGTTCCTTTTGGCAGGTTTTGGATGTAAAAAATTCCCGCCCTTTCCGGGAGACTAATTACAATCCGGGTACTTTACTGCGCAGTGCCGATATATATAAAAACCGCGATGAACATATTTATGCCGAGATTATTATTGATCATATGTCAAACGGGCAGGTTGAGCCATACTCACGCAGTCAGAACCGATATTCTTTAGCAGGAATATATAAAACAGATAAATTATATGCAGAACTCCGGCTTTTAAATCGGTTTAAGGAAGACGATAAAAAATATGAAGGGGACCCTGAAGGCGATGAAAATCCTGACTTATACAAATATCAGGGCTATCATGAAGTTCATTTAAGCTACAAGGATGGTTATTATCTGGGTACAGTGCTGCGGTATAATTTTGCCCATAATTATTATACATGGGAAACTAATCTGGGCGTCCTTGTTCCGGGTACAACGACCCGTTTGCTGGTACAATATTTTGACGGGTATTTTGAAAGCATGATAGACTATAATCGGTATATATCCAAGCTGGGGGTCGGCTTTATTTTTGGTGTTTGACAGGCGCACAGTTAAATGTATTCAGATTACGTTTTGTAGATTATAATTTGGAATTATATCGGTTTTGAATTACAGATGTTTAGGCTCATATCAGTTGGGCTTTTTGTTGTATACTGTATCCAATTTTCTGTCGGGGCCCAGAATACAGCAGATACCGGCAGTCAGCAAAATCAGAAATACTACATTCAGAGAAGCTGTTATCCTAACAGAGACGCCTGCGACCTGACAGGGAGCGGTATCAGTTTTTTACCGGCTGAATTATTATTTGCCTGTGACCTATTCTGAAAATGGTTATCCGATGGATGTGATACCGAATTTGAAACGGCAGAATGTGGAAGCAAAATTTCAATTCAGTGCTGTCATGTATTTTACGGATATTGGGGATTTTCGATTATACGGGTTCTATACCCAGAAAGTATTTGGCAGAAATACTACATTAAAAAATCAGTTCCCTTCAGAGAGAGTGTATATAATCCGGGTATATTATTGCGTACGCCGGGGTATTATGATATTTATGAAGGTAAACTTTCTTTTGATTTTATTCTTGACCACGAATCTAACGGACGCCCGCCCGGTAATACGCGCAGTCAGTTTAGAGCTTTAACCGGTTTGGTTTATCGGGATGCCAATACCAATGCGGAAGCGCGTTTTTTTGCCCGTTTTCCCGAGTCAGAAAAGACGGATGAAAACCCGGATATAGAGCATTATCAGGGTTTCAGTGAATATATATATGATTACTATTATGACGGGTATTACCTGGGCGGTATTCTGAAAGGCAATTTTATTACAGGCCATATGGGACTTGAGTTAAATGCCGGTATTCCGTGGGGCAGTCCCCGCTTTAGTATTTTACTGCAGTATTATAACGGTTATTTAGAAAGCCTGACAGATTATAACCGGAATATTGAGCGATTTGGCATTGGTATTATGTTCTCTGATAAAAACTAACCGGTTGAATAATTATAATAATCAGTATCAAAAAAATTATTTGAATTTTTATGATTAAAACAATAGAAGGAAAACTGTCTGCGAAAGATATAAAAATTGTTATCGTAGTCAGCCGGTTTAATGAATTTATTAATCAGGAGCTTCTGAATGGTGCGGTGGATATGTATAAGAGACTCGGCGGCGAGGAAAAAGATTTGATGATTGTTAAAGTTCCGGGCGCATTTGAAATTCCGCCCGTCTGTGCAAAAATTGCCGAAAAGGGGCAGGCAGACGGAATTTTAGCGTTGGGTACTGTGATTAAAGGTGCAACCGCACACTTTGATTATGTTGCCGGTTCGGCGGTGAACGGTCTTAACCGTGTATCAGCAGATTACAAAGTACCGGTCGGCTTTGGTGTGCTGACAACGGACAATATTGAGCAGGCCATTGAAAGAGCCGGCACCAAAGCCGGTAACAAAGGTGCAGAGGCAATGTCCGCTGTTATCGAAACGGTGAATGTCATCAGACAGATTGCGCAAACCAGCCTATAGCCAAACTGTTATATTTTAGTGCAGGCGCATGTCTAATATAACTTTCCGTCCCCGTCTGCTGAAGTTAATTTTTATACCGGCTTTAGCGCTGATTTTTTTATCGTGCAGCGGTCTCTTGTTCCAGCCACACCGCCGTATCTATAATACCCCTGATGAACTCGGCATCAAATACGAAGACATCTACACCGAAGCGCAGGACGGTATCAAAATTAACGGTTGGAAACTGATTCCTGAAAACTACAGCACGGGTATCAGCATTCTGCACTTTCACGGGAACGGCGAGAATATTTCTACGTACTTCAGAAGTATGGTCTGGCTGGTTCGGCACGGCGTGACGGTATATCTGTTTGATTATCGCGGCTATGGAAACTCGGAAGGCACCGCTTCATTTCCGGAGGTGTTTATGGATTTGCAGGCAGCGTATGACTATGTGGCGGCGCGCGAGCAGAAAATCGTGATAATGGGACAGAGCCTTGGCGGGGCTTTGAGTGTCTATTTTGTGGGCAGTAAGCCGAGGCGTTTGAAAAAAACGCAGGCGATGATTCTGGATGCGCCGTTTTATGATTATGAGCAGATTACGCGTGACATTTGTACCGCAGCATCATTACGCGTTACCTGCGTTATCCGCTTTCACTGACAATGCCGGGCGATCATTACGACCCGATAAACTATATTGGGCGCATTAACATACCAATTTTACTGTTCCACAGCCCGGACGATCAGGTGATTCCTTACCGGCATGCAGAGGTACTGACAGAAAAACAGCCGCGCATCCGCTTTATTCCTACCGCCGGCCCGCATATTCACACCTTCGGGTTTAATAATTACCGGAATGATGCACTGCGTTTCTTAAGTGAAATCTATGGTGTTCCGCTTGGATTTGAAGGGGACTGATCTTTTGCCGGACATCGGTTCAGCCTGCACTTCCCGGTTCAAAATACAGCCCGTCTCACTTAAAAAGTTTTAATACTTTACAAATTAAGTAAATACAAGGTATTGAGTATTTATCATTTATATTCGCATATTTTATGGATACTTATATTCACTTCAAAAAGATGCTGTATTCCTGCATAAAGAGAGTACAGAACTGCCGGGAGCCTATTCTGCCCTTTTTTTGAAATGTTCCCCCGCCTGAAGTATTATCTCGGCTCTTTATTATTTACAGCATTTATCACGCAGGGTGAATTTGATCCGGGCTGGGGCAATCTGATTAGCCCGTCCGAGGGCGTGCAGAATGTATTTGGTGTTCCGGGCGCATTGCTGTCCTCTTTATTTTTAGATACGTTCGGGATTTGTGCGTATTTTCTGCCGCTCGCGACTGATATTTACTTACAACCGGAACGAACAGTCCTGTCCCGGCAAAACTGTTGTTTTTTACGATGATGCTGTCGTCTTTATCTGTCTTTACTGCGGCGTTTTTTTTCACGGTAAAACCGGCATCATATCAGTTTATATATGGTGCGCTGGGGGCATCGGCGCAGGATTTTTTCCCCGGCATTAATGCGCGTGTGTTTATTATTTCGATACTGGGATTAAATATTTTCTTTCTTTCACGCACACTGTTGCCCGATACCCGCACTGTCAAAGCCGCTTTTACAGCTGCTGTTCTGACTGCGGGAGCCTTCAGATACGCCGGATTATTTATATGGAGGCAGTCTGTCAGGTTGTATAAACGGATGCCGGATTATGTGCGTGCCATTGCTGCTGTCCGGTGGCGGCAGTTTATCCGCGAAAGAAATTGTCGCGGGGATTTTTCGCAGGAAAATAACCGGAATCACAGCCGGTGCCGGAGCAGGCGGCGGTCAGGGAGTAAGTATTGCCGATATACCGCCCGGTGCTACTGAAGAAGATTTGGAGAATATGTTTGCCGATATTGACCGCAGCGGTGAATATGTCAGCGGTAAAAAACAACCTCCGGCAACAACACCTGACATTCAATCCGGACAGCCGGATAATGGGCAGTTGCATACAGAGTCGTCGGACTCGAGTGCCTATCATTTAGGCACTGAGCATTTATCGCAAAACAAATCTGAAAAAAATACAACGTCTGCCGGTGCGTTTTTAGACTCTTTATCGGAAGAGTCGTCTGATATATCCCAACCCATTTCCCATCATGATACTTTAAGCAGCCCGATTAAAGAAAATTATAAAAAAACAGCAGAAAATAAAAAAAATACTTTTATTTTTTCTGAAAACAATTATGATTTATCTGAATTTAATCGGTTAGAAACGCAATCATTCAGTCCGGAAGCTCCCCACAGTTCCGCTGATGCATACCGGCATATCTTTGGTAAAAACACAAAATCAAAATATATTCAGTCTGCTCTTGAAGGTTTGACGGCGGGTGAATTAATGAGGCTTGATGATAATATGAACAGCGCGCCCTTGGATGTGCTGATGGATGATCTGACGGACTCGGGCAATAAAACATCTTAAAACTTCTTTTTTATCAATACGTTTCACTTTTCCGTAAAATCCTGCTCTGCAGTAAACACAACCCCCGCTGAATATTGAACACAACCCTGCGGTTCTATTGTTTGTTATTCTGTCGGTTTGACCAACCCCTGATAATTCAGTAAACACACCCTATGAACAGAAAGAAACCTGCAATTAAAGAAGACTCCCTTAATCAGGACACCGTAAACAGTGTACCGCTTAACTCCAACGGAGAGGTGGTGGACATATCCAAACTGAAAACGATGGATATTAAAGCACTGGAAGAAAAAGCCAAATCGCTGGACATCGAGAACCCCAGCAGCAAACTGAAGCAGAACCTGATATATGAAATACTGAACGCGCAGACGAAGCGGGGCGATATGATTTACAATTCGGGTGTGCTGGAAACCCTCCCGGACGGATTTGGTTTTCTGCGTGCGCCGGATTATAATTATGTACCGGGACCGGACGATATTTACGTGTCCCCGTCGCAAATCCGCCGATTTAATCTCAGAACCGGAGATATTATTTCCGGTGTAATTCGTCCGCCGAAGGAAGGCGAACGGTATTACGCTCTCCTCAAGGTTGACCAGCTCAATTTTGATTCTCCGGATTCCAATCGGGATAAGACTCTGTTCGACAACCTGACACCGCTTTATCCGAATGAAATGCTCCGGCTGGAATATGAAGGTTGCGATGCGACCGGGCGGATTGTGGATATGTTCTGCCCGATTGGTAAGGGGCAACGCAGTCTGATTGTCGCGCCGCCGCGTACCGGTAAAACCACCATTCTCCAAAAAATTGCCAAAAGCATCTCCATCAATTACCCGGAAATCTTTCTGATTGTACTGCTGATTGATGAACGTCCGAAGAGGTGACGGATATGAAACGTTCGGTACGCGGAGAGGTTATCAGTTCTACATTTGACGAACCGGCAACACGCCACGTGCAGGTTGCTGAGATGGTGATTGAAAAGGCCAAGCGTCTGGTGGAACACAAACACGATGTGGTTATTCTGCTGGACTCAATTACTCGTCTGGCACGTGCATACAACGCAGTTGTTCCGCCGAGCGGTAAGATACTTTCCGGCGGTGTGGACTCCAATGCTCTGCACAAACCCAAGCGTTTTTTTGGGGCGGCGCGTAATATTGAAAACGGCGGTTCGCTGACCATTATTGCCACTGCCCTGATTGATACCGGAAGCCGGATGGACGAGGTTATTTTTGAAGAATTTAAGGGGAACGGGTAATCAGGAACTGATATTAGATCGCCGCCCGGTGGAAAAACGTGTCTTCCCGGCGATGGATGTAGAAAAATCCGGTACCCGTAAAGAAGAATTACTGCTGGTGAATAACATCAAAGAAATCTGGAAACTAGCGCCGTCTCATCTCGCAGTTTTCCAATCCGACTGACTCAATGGAGTTCCTGATTGACAAAATGAAAACTTACAAGAATAATGAAGCACTTTTGAACATGGTAAACAATTAAGAACATCACTTAATTCTTACCGGAGTGGTTTTTTGATTATAATTTAACAACGCTACTTTACTGTCTGCATCCAAATGAAAGAGGGTATCCATCCTAAATACAGTGAAACAACATTTTCATGTGCCTGCGGCGCGAAAACACGTTATCCGTTCCACCCGTGGCGGCACGATGAACGTGGAAATTTGCGCAAACTGCCATCCGGTATACACCGGCAAAGAAAAAACGATTGATACGGAGGGGCGTATCGACCGCTTCCGCAAGAAATACGCGGCTACGGCTAAATAGTATCCCGGACGTCCTACATAACGTTTTGCAGAAGACATTTTTCTTTTTCAACAGAGAGAAATGTTTTCTGTAATATTCTGCATTTTTCCTTTCTTTGCAGGGGTCTGACTGTTGCGGTTGTTTTTTGTTTTTACAATCACCGATTGCCGGCAACAGCAAATAAATTATATGCTTAAAATTTTATTATCTTCATATAGCCTGTCTGTTAAAAATATCAGGACAGATGTACTGTTAAGTAAGTTATGATTGATATAAAACGGTACATCGACCGCTATGAAGAGCTGACCGGGCAGTTATCTCATCCTGATATTATTGCCAATCAGCCCAAGTTCACATCTATTTCCAAAGAGCACGCCCGTCTTGAGCCAATGGTAAGGGTTTGCCTTGAATATGAAAAAACGGCGGCAGAAATTGAGGATTTGGAAGTGATGCTGCGCGAAGAGACAGATAAGCAGCTCATTGATATGGCTTATCAGGATTTGGAACGGTTGAAGGCAGACGGTGAGCGGCTGAAGCACGAACTCCGCATTTTAATGTTGCCCAAAAATCCTGACGATCACCGCAATACCATATTGGAAATTCGCGCAGGGACAGGCGGAGAGGAAGCGGCCCTGTTTGTGGCGGATTTGGTTAAAATGTATAAGAACTATGCCGCCCGCAACGGATGGAACTGGGAAGTAATGTCCGCATCTGAAACAGGGGTGGGCGGGTTTCGTGAATTTATTGCGCTGATTACAGGAAACAGTGTATATGCCGTGATGAAGTATGAAATCGGTAACCACCGTGTCCAACGTATTCCCGAGACCGAGACGCAGGGACGTATCCACACAGTCAGCGGTGACCGTAGCCGTTTTGCCGGAAATGGATGAAGTGGAGATTGATATTAACCCTGCGGATTTGCGGATTGATACCTACCGTTCACAGGGTGCCGGCGGACAGCATGTCAATACGACTGACTCCGCAGTGCGTATTACCCATATCCCGACCGGGATTGTGGCTGCATCCCAGGAAGAGCGGTCACAAATTAAAAACCGCTCTAAAGCCATGAAATATTTGCAGGCAAAATTATATGACGCGGCGGTCGAAAAATGTCCGGCACCGAAGCAGAAATGCGCAAATCCATGGTCGGTACGGGTGATCGCAGTGAACGCATCCGCACGTATAACTTCCCGCAGGGCCGCATCACCGACCACCGCATCAAACTGACCGTATATAATCTGGAAGAAATTATGCGCACCGGTGATATTTCTGAATTTTCCGCCGCCCTGCGTCAGGCAGACACGGATAATAAACTCAAAGAGCAGATGGCGCAGCCGGCCGCGGGTTTTAATCGTAATCACACATCCAACATTTATTCCTATGCTCAATAAACTTACGGCAGATGATTTAGACGTCAAAGGAAAAAAAGTATTTGTCCGGGTGGATTTTAATGTCCCGCTGGATAACGCACTGAAAATTACGGACAACACCCGTATCCGCGAGGCTTTGCCGACCATTAAATCTCTTAAAGACAGAGGCGGACGCGTATGTCTGTTTTCCCACTTGGGCAGACCAAAGTCCGGACCGGAACCGAAGTTTTCGCTCAAACCGGTAGTCGCGGAGTTATCAAAACTGCTGGGAGCACCCGTAAAATTTTCAGAATCCGTCATTGGCGAGAATGCTGAAAAAAATATCCGCGCCCTGACAGATGGTGAAGTCATGCTGATGGAAAATATCCGCTTTTTTCAAAGAGGAAGAGGCAAATGACCCCGCATTTGCCAAAACGCTTGCCGGTTATTTTGATTTATATGTGAACGATGCGTTTGGTACCGCACACCGCGCCCATGCGTCAACGGAAGGGGTTGCCCGTCACTTCAGAAATGCCGCCTGCGGGTATCTTATTCAGAAAGAAATCCGCTATCTGGAAAATGCAGTGCTGTCCCCGCAACGCCCGTTCATCGCGATTATGGGCGGCGCAAAGATTAAAGACAAAATCAAAGTGATTAACCGTCTGCTGGAAAAAGCAGACGGTATCCTGATCGGCGGCGGGATGGCGTATACTTTCCTGAGTGTGCTGGGGCATTCCATCGGGAAATCGCTTAACCAGCCGGAAGAGCGCGATACTGTGCTGTCTATTATGGATAAGGCGAAGAAACTGAATAAACTGCTGCTGCTGCCGACCGACCATATTGCGGCGGACAGATTTGAGTACAGCACGCAGACAGTGGTGAAAAATATGCCCGGCGTTGAAATTGAAGACGGCTTTATGGGTATGGACATTGGTCCGCTGACGATCAGGGCGTATTCGCAGGTGATAAAAACCGCGAAAACAATTATTTGGAACGGTCCGATGGGTGTATTTGAAACCGAAGCCTATCAGAAAGGAACATTTGCCGTGGCACAGGCGATGGCGGACTCTGGTGCCGGTGACCATTATCGGCGGCGGAGACAGCGCGTCTGCCGCCAATATGAGCGGGCTGGCAGATAAAATGACGCATATCTCTACCGGCGGCGGTGCTTCGCTGGAATTTTTGGAAGGTTCCGAGTTGCCGGGTATTGCCATACTCGCGGATAAACAGTAATATTAACAAGTTTGCGTTTAATCGCTGAAACGGACTGAATTTACTGTGCTGTTATGTATTTTCAGTCCATATCCCGTGCATTATTTTAGAGGCGGCGAACGCAGAGATTATTTTATTTAAATAGACAGGGACTATGAAAATTATCGCGGGAAACTGGAAGATGAACCTGCTGGCAGCTGAAGCGGACAGCCTGCTGGATAAAATCCGCGCCTGCCCGCCGGCTAAAAAATCAGAAGTGATTGTTTTCCCGCAAAACCTGCTGGTCGCGCGCGTAGCGGAAAAACTGCGCGGAACTTCGGTCAAAGTCGGCTGTCAGACAGTATCGGAATATGAAAAAGGCGCATATACGGGCGAGAACTCCGCTCTGCTGGCAAAGGAAAGCGGGTGCAGTTATACGCTGATCGGGCATTCTGAACGCAGGTCGTTATATCATGAAACGGATAAGGTCTGCGCTGCCAAACTTAAACGCGCCGCTGAAAGCGGTCTGCACGTCATTTACTGTATCGGTGAAAATCTCGCGGAGCGCGAAAAAGGCATTCAGAATGATGTAGTTAAGTCCCAGCTTGGATATGCGCTGGAGGTAATAAAAGGACTGACCGTTGCGTCAACCGTACATATTGCTTATGAGCCGGTGTGGGCGATTGGTACCGGCAAAACCGCTACCGTCCGCAGGCAGTTGAAATTCATACCCTTATCCGCAGTGAAATCAGTGCGGTACCGGGTACCAAAGGCTCTGCGGGCAAAATTTTATACGGCGGCAGTGTGAAAAAAGACAGTGCCAAAGAACTGCTTTCAGGAAATAACATTGACGGTCTGCTCATTGGCGGAGCCAGTCTGACAGAAGAGTTTATTCAAATCATCAACATTTCAGAGGAATTATAAATTATGTTTACGTTTTTTTTGGTGGTACACATTATTCTGTCAGTTATTTTGATTGGCTTTGTCCTGCTCCAGTCGGGTAAGGGCGCGCAGCTTGGACCGGCATTTGGTGGGTTGGGGCAAAATACACCGCTGACGCCGGAAAATATGCTGAATAAGCTGATTATGTATCTGGCGATTATTTATGTAGCGTCTTCTATCCTTTTGGTTTACCTTGCTAAGGGCGGTGCGGGTGAATCGGTTTTGGATAAAGTCGATACGGTTAAAATTGAGACACAGTCTGCACCTGCACAGCCGGCAACTGTGGCTCCGGCGGCACCGACTGAAGTTACAGCAGATGTGCAACAGACAAATCAGGCACAGCCGGCGGTTCCCGCTGGTTCAGAAAGCACAACGCCTGCGACCGATACCGAGAAAAAACCTTAAATGGCAGTTGTTCTGGTAGTCGGCTCCCAATGGGGGGACGAGGGTAAAGGAAAAATCGTTGATCTGCTCACTGAGTCAGCTTCTGCTGTCATACGCTATGCCGGAGGTAATAATGCCGGACATACCATTATTGTTAAAGGACAGAAATACGTCCTCCATCTCATTCCTTCCGGGATACTGCATGCCGGAAAAATGTCCGTTATCGGTAACGGCGTGGTAATTGACCTGTCCGCGCTGAATGCAGAAATAGACAAACTCCGCGCGGCAGGAATCAGTATTTCCGGGCGTTCCCTGCTGATCAGTGAAAAAGCCCACGTGATTATGCCGTATCACAAGGTAATTGACGGTGCGCGTGAGGCACAACTCAAAGATGCCAAAATCGGCACAACCGGCAAAGGAATTGGTCCGGCATACGAAGATAAAGTCTCCCGGCGCGGTATCCGCGTGGGAGATATTATTCCGGGTGAGGCATTTAAACAGCGTTTATTGGGGATTGTTGCCGAGAAACAGCGTTATCTGACTCATGTTCTCCAAAGTCCTGTGATGCTGGATGCAGAGTCCATATATACAGAACTGACTGAAGAGGCGGGAAAAATTACTGATTTTATTACCGACACTGCTGACTATAACCAGCGTCAGGCAAAAAGCGGTACACATATCCTGCTGGAAGGGGCGCAGGGCAGTTTTCTGGATATTGACCACGGCACCTATCCGTTTGTCACTTCTTCTAATACAACGGTAGGCGGTGCATGTTCAGGCGCGGGGCTGCCGGCATCTGCGATCGATCATGTGGTGGGTGTGGTAAAAGCGTATACAACCCGTGTCGGTTCCGGCCCGTTTCCCACCGAACTTGATAATGAAATGGGTGAACGCATCCGTAAAGAAGGTGCAGAATTTGGCGCAACTACCGGGCGTCCGCGCCGATGCGGTTGGTTTGATGCCGCTTTGGTAAAAGAGGCGGTAGAATTAAACGGCATTTCTTCACTCGCGGTGACCAAACTGGACGTGTTGGACAGTCTGGAGAAGATCAGCATTTGTACAGGTTACCGCACGAAAAGACGGCAAACCGGTTTATCGCTTACCGCACAGTACATCTAAGATAGAAGAGTTAAGCCCTGTATATGAAGAACATCCGGGCTGGCTGACCAAAACAGCGGATATTACAGATTATGCAAGCCTGCCGGAAAAATGTAAGAAATATCTGAACCGCATTTCGAACTGCTTGAAATACCGGTTTCCATCATATCGACTGGGACCCGATCGGGCGCAGACGATTATCATGTCCCATCCGTTTGACCGATAATCCCTGCACTGTAGATTTATTGACGTTTATTGCTGCGTGTCCTTGGCGCAGCGGAAGCCGATGTCGGGCCACGCCAGTACAGGACTGGATGAATCACGCCGCCAGCCGGCAGAAGATTTAACCGATTTTCCCCACGAGCCGCCCCTGACCTGATTTATTTACCCCGTAATCCGCAGATGCAACACTGTTTCCCTGATACGGCAGATAAGTGTCGGCTGTCCATTCCCGGACATTGCCGGCCATACCGACAATACCAAACGGTGAAATATCTCTGCCCGCGCGGTTGACCGGGATGCTTTTATATTCGCCGCTTTTCTGAATGATTGCTCCAGTCTTTACGATAACTGTCCGTATTGCCCCATGGATAATCGTAGTTTTTGTCTCCGCGATAGGCATATTCCCACTCTGTTTCTGTGGGCAGGCGTTTGCCCTGTACCTGACAAAATCGCTGGGCGTCTTCCCATGTGACGTAGACAACCGGGTGCATTGACTGCCCGGGAGGCGGCGATGCAGAAGCCCATCCTTTAGGTGGACGGTAGTTGTGCTTTTTCACAAAATCTGCGTATGCCTGATTAGTGACCTCATATTTATCAATATGAAAAGCAGAAATCCTGACCTGATGAGGGGGAAATGCCGTGTTTTCCGCTATACCTTTACCAATAAGAGCAATCCCCGCGGGTACCAGCACCATATCATCTTTTTGTGTATTTTCTGTTTGCGATACGGACTGTTTATCCTGAACAGATGAGGAGGCTGGTTTGGCGTAATCATCGGTAATAATCAAATCCGCCCATTCAATCACGCCGTTCAGGATATTCATCAGCTTAAGAGAGGCAATGTATGCCCCGTCTTTCTTCTGGATGCTCCCGTACATAAAGCCGTCTATGCCGTAAAGCGCGCCGATTTTCTTCGCCTGTCCTTCATCAATAATGCTGTCCATTGCAAGTTTCTGCTCTTCCAGAATAATATCCAGATTTTCCCGGTCAATAATCTGCATCCCTTCACCGGTGAGTGCTAATGACATATGGTCGATCATTTTCTGGCGGTTCAGCGGACCGGTAAAATTCCAAAAACTGATTTTGCGGATACCGGTTTTTTCAAGATTAGCAGTATTTTTACGGATAGAATTGGCTGTCGCACCGCTGATGTCATCGTAAGGGTAAGAAGGCAGAGGTTTCTTCTGTCCGTTGAGTGAAAAGCGGTCTGCCCAGATAATCGCGGATGTTTCTACTTCAATCGCTTTCAGTACCAGTCCGTCATCGTAAGCCCGTCCGTAGATAAAAATATCTACTCCCAGCAGTTTGCCCAGCCGGCGATATTCTTCAGGGGAAATAAGCGCGGAGGTGTTATTGATTTGTTCACGGATAATCTGGCGCATTTTGGAGCGGTCTATTACCTTAAACCGCCCTTTGCGTACTACGGATACGTTGGTATAGTCTATCAGTTCATTAATGACCGCGTCGTCCATGCGGCCGCTGACGCGGTTGAAAGCCAGCGTATTCAGTTGCGTGTTTTTGATGCGGGAAAGGGACTCAGATATGCGCTCGGCAAGTTCCAGCGTATTTACTTCCTGCGTGTATGCCTGACCCGGCAGGCACAGGAACACCGTTAAAACCCAAAATAATCTTTTATTTAATTCTCTAACATCATACACTCAATTTATACTTATAAATGATACTTTTAATTATGTACCGGAACAGCCCGTGCGTCCAAGAAAAAGATTTAGTCAGCATTTTTTATTGAATCCTGCGTTGGTTCACGCCGCTGTCAGTACACTGAAACTGAATGCCGGACAAAACTTACTGGAAGTCGGCCCCGGCAAAGGCATGCTCACGGATGAACTGATCAAACTGAATGCGCGATTTGAAGCTGTGGAGGTCGATCGTGATTTGTGTGCGCACCTGCGACAGAGATACAACGGAGAGCAGGGATTTAAGCTGACGGAAGGGGATATTCTTGAAATGAACTGGGAAACGGCAATATTTCCCGGTGATATGTTTACACTGGTCAGTAACTTGCCTTACCATATTTCGTCTCCTTTTCTGCTAAAGGTGTTTGAACAGCGGGCGCGCATCCGCCGGGCAATATTATTACTGCAAAAAGAATTTGCCGACAGGATTCTGGGGGATCATCTGAAATCCAAAGAGGAATACGGCTCATTGACAGTATTGTTCAGTTTATTTTTTGAGCGGCACGAGATTATGACTGTGGAGGCGGAAGACTTTTATCCGCCTCCTAAAGTCAGATCAAGTCTGATTACTCTGGTACCAAAACCATGCCGCATCATCAATACGGATGCTTTTCAGAAGTTTGTTCGCGGTTGTTTTATATATAAGCGGAAGATTTTTGCCAAATCGCTGGCATATGCGCTCATCCAGCTCGGCAGGCCTGCAAGCGATATATCCTGTGCGGAAAGTTATCTGAAGCGGCGTCCGGATGATATAAGTCCGGAAGAATATGCCGAAATATTTGAAATGTTATTCAGTCCAATATCAATGCCGGATTAGTTATACTCCGGATAAGGGATACGACTGTATTTGATTTGGATAATGCGTCGCTGGTCGTGCGCGGTAATTTCAAAAATATGCCCCTGCACTTCATACACATCGCCTGTTTCGCCGATTTTTCCTATTTTATCTGAGATATAACCGCCGATGGTCTCCACACTTTCACTTTCAAAGTTCGTATTGAAATCTTCGTTAAATTCATCCAGTTCAGTGTCTGCCTCTATCAGTGCAGGCATTTTTGTGTCAGCCGCGGTCTCATTTTTTGCAGATGCTTCTTTTGAAGGGGCGTCTTCATAAAAATCATCAAACAACACATCAATAAAATCTTCTGTACTGACGACCCCGTCTACACCCCCGTATTCATCCAGTACAACTGCAAACGAGACACGGCTTTGACGCATGTGGCGGATCGCTTCCTCAAATTTATCATCTGCCTTGACGAAGATAGGCGGGCGCATAATCGCGGATACGGGCAGATGCAGTTCATGGAGGCGGCTGAATATATCGGACGCGTACAATACGCCGACAATATTATCCATTTTGTCTTCCTCAACGGGGAGCCGCAAATAGCCACTTTCGTATACGACGCGCGCCGCCTCCTGTAGGCTGTCAGACGCATTTACTGTGCAGACCTGCGCGCGCGGCACCATCAGACTGTAAACATCCGCTTCAAGGAGGTATTTTATATTTTTTGACAGGTCATCGGATACGTTGTCTGCGGGTGCAGATTTTTCTCCGATGATGTTCAAGCGTTTCAGCAGACGGGATATAGAACTCCCGGGGTCGTCGTCCATACGTTAAAGATTAATAATCAGAAAAATATTATTAAATCATATTTTTTGAAAACTAACAAACGGACAGAAACACATAATATTATGTCAAAATAAGCTTAGTTTTATAATGGATATGGATTGGAGTGTTTTTATAAAAAATTCGGATTTACGCAAAAATTAACCCCTGGTTATCCAAAATTTTCAGAATATCTGTTGCCCTTATATTTGGGATGCTTAAAGCTTCTTCCCGCATGACTTCACCTGCGGATTTTCCAATGCTGACAATGGTTTTGAGTGGCTGCAGGTAATGCACTTCATCCGCGCAATGTCTGCCAATCCCTGCTCTGCAATTGACACGAACAGTCCGGCTTTATCCCTGATACTGAAGGTCTGATAAACCGCAGATAATCCGTCAGATGCAACCGGACGGCGGATGTTTTCTAAAAGGCTGATGTCATACGTGCTGATTTCTGTGTACGCTTTTGTGAGCGCAGTTTCTGAATACAGCAATCCTTTCCAAAAAGCACATAATGCCATACACTGTTCCGTGTTGCCGGAGTCGGCGGTACGGGTTTCAATCGTATTACGGAGACGGGAAAACGGAAACGTAACCGACATCTGCGTTTTCCAGTCCGCTTCATCATAAGTTGTTTGTTCTGAAAGGTACGTTTTAAAATCATATCCCGCATAATCCCGCATTTCGCCGTTTTTCTTCAGTGTGAGCATCGGAATATCTAAAATATGCCGGATATGGCTTTCATAGCCAAAATCCTGCGAGAATGTGTTGGCATATCCCGACCGTCGCGGGTCAACATCATTCCAAATCCCGCTTCTTACGGCGGCAGTATCCGGTTTCCCTTCTGCAAAACACGAATTGTTAAATAATGCGCCCACAATCATCGCAACCGCCGAACTGACACGCATCTTGCGTATCATATCCGCTTCATTCCTGTAATCAAGGCTGACCTGCGCACCGGCTGTTCCCTGCATCATACGCAGAATGCCTGCACCAAACCCGGGCAGATAACGGCGCATAACCGCATATCTTTTTTTAGGATTCCACGGCACATCAGTCAGGCGGGAGAAAGGATCATATCCCACGCATAACCAGAACCAATCGTTTTTTCTCAGACAATTCCGCAAGCCGATCCCGGAACTGAACTAACTCCGCTTCTATTTCACGAAGACCTGTGTGCGGATTAGTGCTGAATTCCAGCTGCAGTCCGGGTTCAACGGATAATTTTGACAGTTCTGTATGTAACTCCAGAATTTTTCCGCTCTCGGAGACGGTGTGTGTGTTTTTACCGCTGTTAAAAGCCACTGAAAATAATCTGAATATCATCTGTATTCAGGCGTTTGAGGCCGGCGCGCTGAAATCCGATGAGTTCAAGTTCCAGTCCGATTTGCAGAGCGGTATTTTTCTTTTCGGCGCGGTGAAAGTAATCCGATAGTAAGGGCAGATATACGTTAGGGGTCATAAATTATCGTAAATAAATCTAATCCGTTTAAAAAAATAACTGTACATCATATTGAACGTTTAATGTATTCAAAAAACATATAAAAATTGAAGAGGTTGTAAAAAAGTTGTTTATGTATTTTTCGTGCCTCTAATATTTTTTGTTAAAATTAGCAGGTGCATTTATAATTGACTTACGGCCCGAAGTATGTATAATATTTTTAATAATAATCGTTAAATTATTATGATCGGCATGAATCAACTGCATGACTTAACGGTGTCAACTTTTTTAGCAGGAGAATATAAAATGAAACAAAAAAATTGTCAGATGCCCGTTGGATTTACGTACCGGGACAGTTCAGCCCCTTTCGGGTTATACCCGGACTGCGCAGGCATAAAGTACGCTGTGTTCGGCTGTACACCTTCGCGGTTTTGAGCCTCTTTACTCTTTCCTGCGGTGGAGATTCAGGGGGAGGCTCCTCGAGTTCAGGTTCGGTCGGTCGGGGTCGGGGGATAGCGGACCTTGGACACAGGTAGCCGGGACAGCCGGTTTTTCCGCACGGAGCGGACATACCGTAGCGGTATTTAATGACGGCATCCAAGATGCTGGCACAGCGTTTGATGACGGCACCCGGGATGCACTGTGGGTCATCGGCGGCTGGAACGGCTCCGATGATTTGAACGATGTGTGGAAAAGTACAGACGGAATTACTTGGGATGATGTAACCACTGACGCCGGTTTTTAGAACGGAGCGATCACAGCACTGCGGTGTTTGATGATAAATCCGGATCCGGTGAAG
This sequence comes from Potamilus streckersoni, assembly GCA_016746295.1. Lineage (NCBI taxonomy): Eukaryota > Metazoa > Mollusca > Bivalvia > Unionida > Unionidae > Potamilus > Potamilus streckersoni. The sequence goes on from JAEAOA010002069.1 coordinate 135,805, forward strand.
CACTGTGGGTCATCGGTGGCTGGAGTAACTATTTAGATACATACCACAACGATGTGTGGAACAGCACGAACGGGAAGAACTGGACTGAAGTAACCGCCGACGCCGGTTTTTTTTAACGGTACGCTCACAGCACTGCGGTGTTTAATGAAGGCTCCGGTGACCTGTGGGTCATCGGTGGCTGGAAAAAAGACAGCCCACGCGGTACGCTGAACGATGTATGGAAAAGTCCGGACGGAAGAACTGGACTGAAGTAACCAGCGACGCTGCTTTTACCAGACGCATGTGCATAGTACAGTGGTATTTGATGATAAATCGGCTCCGGTGATGCGCTGTGGGTCATCGGTGGCTGGAGCGGCGGCGATGGGATGGGTGGCGGTGACGCTCAAAGATGTATGGAAAAGCACGGACGGGAAGAACTGGACTGAAGTAACCGCCGACGGTCCCGTTTTTACCGGACGGAGCGGCCATAGCGTCACAGTATTTAATGACGGCTCCGGTGATGCACTGTGGGTCATCGGCGGCGATGACGATTCAAATTTATTCGACGGACGCAACGATGTGTGGAAAAGCAAAGACGGCATCACTTGGGCTAAAGTAAAAGAAAACAACAACACCGGTTTTTCCGCACGGCAATATCATACCGCGACGGTGTTTAAGGACGGCTCCGGTGATGCACTGTGGGTCATCGGCGGCAAGGTTTGATGATAATTCCAATTACAACCCTTTCGTTGATGGTATTCCGAAATACTTTAACGATGTGTGGAAATATCGCTGACACCCGAACCGTCTTCGGCGGTGTCCTGCTGCCGCCGGTTTATTCCCTGCTGATGTTTTCACGGTAAGATAAGGCACACTGTCATGCCTGACGGTGTGTCCCCCTTTACCCGGGTTGGTTTCTCCGCGGCGAAATATTTGTCCGGGCTTATTTATGAGAGATCAGCGACAGTTGTCCGGGTCAGTATCACATTTACCTGCTTTATTCCCCGTAATTTTTCACAGATCAGATTTATCTTTTTTTCATCATCAATAGTTAACAGCAGGGTTTGCGTCAGTTCTTTGCGGGACTGTTTCACAGACGTTTCAATAAATGCCGTTTCCATTGATGTCAGCAGCTTAAATATTTTTATAGTGATGCGGAAGTCCGCAGGGTACTTCAGTTCTATCTGCATATTTTGTTTCGGTTGTGGAATATCCCATACAAGCGGGATTTTTTGGCTTTCATCAATACGCCGGCTTTTGACGGCGGCACAATCGGTCAGGTGCGCGGTTATTTGTGTACCGTCGGCCAGTCCGAATATCGATGCCGGTGAGCGCGGATGGCAGCATTTGGCAAAACGTACCGGGATAAAGGTATAATCTTTAACCCGCATGAATTTACTGTCTGATACAGAAAGCGGACTTTGGGTTTTCAGCAGGTCATCTTTTTTAATTTCCGTTTCCGGCGTTTCTATTGAGATGCGCAGGTCATCTTCGCTGATACCTTCGCGTCCGATGCTTTCATACAGTTCTTCGGGTGAATTTTTTTTACGTTTTTTCTGCAGCAGTTTCACTTCCGGTGTTTCTTCCGGACGTGAAAACCGCACCCCGACTTTTTTTAACAGCTTCAGCAGAGACTTGAGTCCCTGCTCTCTTAAATCATCCGTTTCTTTTTGCTTTAAGCTGACACGGATGTGCTGTTTGGCTTTCGGAGTGACGGCAAACTCAAGCCAGTCTTTGGTTGGTACACTGTTTTTGGTATTGAGTACTTCCACCTGTTCACCGTTATTGAGTGTCCGGCGGATAGAAACGATTTTGTCCCCTATTCTGCCGCCGGTACAGCGGTTGCCGACTTCGGAATGAATCGCATATGCAAAATCAATCACGGTAGCCCCTTTAGGCAAACGGATAATTTGCCCGTTGGGTGTGAACACATAGATATGTTCAGATGACAGTTCGCCCTCAAACAGTTTAACGGCACTTTCGGGGTTATCCGTTTTGTTCAGTGTTTCATTGAGGTGCCTTAACCATCCGATACCTTTTTCTCTTTCGGGTGTCCCCGCGCCCTCCTTATAAGACCAATGTGCAGCCACACCCATTTCCGATTCACGGTGCATAGTTTTATCACGCAGCTGAATCTCAAATATACTTCCGCGCGCGTTTTCTACAGTTGTATGCAGAGAACGGTATCCGTTGGGTTTGGGATTGGAAATATAATCCTTAAAGCGGTCCAGCGGTTTATATGAATTGTGGAGCAGGCTTAGTAATTCGTAGCATTCACGCTCATTATTCACAATAATCCGGAATGCCAGAATATCATACAGTTTTGACAGCGGCAGGTGTTTACGGATCGTTTTTTTGTAGATGGAATAGGGTGCTTTCACACGTCCGGATACCTCTCCGCTTATGCGGTGGCTGTCCATCAGCGCGCGCAGTTCATCTGAAATAGCCGCTATCTCACTGTTATGCGCGCCGGTTTTCTGTGTTATAAAATCTTCTACCTGCTTATATTCGCTTGGGTAAAGTATCCTGAAGGCTCTGTCTTCCGCGTTATTCTTAAAGTCATATGCACCAATGCGGTGGGCAACCGGTGCATATATTTCAAGAACTTCTTCCGCATAGGTTCTTGCTGTCGGCGTATTATGCTTTAAGGCTTCGCGCAGATAGGCATCAGCAATCGCAATTTTAATAAACAAAAGACGAGGGTCAATTGACCCGGCATGAATTAGCTGGCGGATTTTTTCTGATGTACTGCGGGCATGTTCACGCGGACTGATCCCTGCCTCGGTACTGTCAGCAGTTTTATTTGGTGTTAGGTTCGCGATGTTAAATGTATCCAGATGTTTGAGAATGCCGGCGGTCTCTTTGCTGATAAGCTCTTTATCAATCAGGTGTTGCTTAACAACGGGATATGAAAATGCGTGAAGGACGGCACACAAAAGACTCCGGCTGTCCAGATTGAAGCTTTTTAGAATGGCAACGGCTTCCGCAGCCACTGATACAGAGTATTTATAATGAGGGGCAGTTAATTTTTCACACAGGCTGATGTTATCCTGCAGATGTTCCTGCAGATTTTGTCCGTGCGGATAATCTTCATAACACCCATATGCCTGAATAATCCCCGCAAAAGATTTATATTCAGAATGTACTGCTGTCAGCAAGTTTTTTCAGGGTGCGGGTGAATTTATCTACTGTTCTTTCAAAATCATCATTAATAATGATCTCATCATATAATACGGCCTGTTCCATTTCATTTTCGTATTCAGCAATCCGCAGGCGTAATACGTCATCGGACTCGGTATCACGCAGCTTCAGGCGGCCGATGACTGTTTCCTTATCCGGTGCTTTAAAGAAGATGCTGTACCGGCGGTACTCTTTCAGTTTTCTGATAGAAGCGGCCCCCTGCACGTCAATAATCAGCACACAGTGATACCCGTTACGTATAATCCGACTGATTTCCGCTTTGGATGTGCCGTAATAATTTCCGTATACCGTGGCGTACTCGGCAAATTCATGCGCGCGGATTTTAGCTTCAAAATCAGATTTTGCGGTAAAATAATAATCTTTACCGTCTGTTTCTTCTGCCCGTGGCGTGCGGGTGGTATGGGTAATCGCCCGTTTAAACTGCGGTAAGCTGTTTAGTGCGGTATTTACGACAGACGTCTTTCCGACACCGCTGGGCGAAGATATGATGATAAGATACGGCTGTGGTGATGCGGTCATGTGGCTGTATCCGTTGATTTATTGAGCGAGAACAGATGCGAATATTTCGCCGGATTATCGTACAGTTCCTGCACTGTTAAGTTAGATGAAAAAGCCCGGATGCAGTTGTATATCATCCAGAATGTCCTTGATGTCCCCTTCATCGAATCCGCTGTTAATCGGTTTATGGAAAACATCCTTCAGAAATGACAGCTTCACCCTTGACGGTGCCATTGCAGGTTGGAAACGTTTTTCATTGTGTCCCTTGCTGTTCACCGAGTCATACTGCACCACCAGTTCTTCTTCTACCAGTTTAGTCCATGATCATTTTGACTTCCGACAGAGGTATCTCCAGCGACTGTTCCAATTCTTCCATAGTCGGCGAGCCTGATTTTTTCTGAAAGCGGTCGGTCAGGGTAAAAAAGATTACAATTACTTTATTCAGCAAGACTGGTCGGCATAACTGACCGAACTGACGCTGCCGGTGCCGATTCTGAAGTTTTGCGCAGTATAAGCGACCTGCTGCACCCAGCAAAATGGCGATCCACAGATAACAAATCCACATCAGGAAGATCGGGATAATCGAAATCGAGCCGTAGATAACGTCAAATTTGCCAAAGTTGCTGAAGTATAAGCCCAGAAAAAGATTACTTATCCATATCAGCAGGGAGGCCGCCGCCCCGCCGGTCAACGCCGCCCACCATTTCACATGCGTCATAGGGACATACATATACAGAAAAAAGAAAATAAAAATACCGACAATCATGGGCAGAAACATCTCTATAAATACCAATACAATCGGGCTTTCTATAATTTCATTCATAAACGGCACCGCCTGAAGATACGCCGGCAAGGAAGACAGCATAATCAGCGTCAGCGGTCCGAACACAATACTCATTATGAATGAAACGATACTGCTCTGCCAGCGGCGTCTGATAGTGGTGCGCCAGATGATATTAATGGAATCGTCTACTTTGAGATACATAAATATCCCGATGATTACCAAAGACGGAAAACCGATAACGCCCAGCTTCAGCGCATCAGATGAAATTTTTTCAAGTTGTTGAAAAACACCGGAAATAGAGTCAGGAATCATAAACTTGGATACAAAGCCAAAAATTTTACCCTGCACCGATGCCTGCTGCGAAAATTTCCCCAATAACGAAAAGAAGATGATAAACAGCGGCACAACTGACAGCGTGGATGCGTACGCCAGCGACTGTGCCAGCACAAACAGTCTGTCCTGTTTTATCTTTTTGAAGAAGAAAACACTGACCTGCATGCTGATTTTATAGACTTTTACCAGCCCGATCCGGCGGCGAAATACCATATACCATCTTATCGCGTAAGCAATCATGCGGTATATTTTTATGAAAAACGCGAACGCGCTCCCAAATATAGATTTTATTTTACCGGATACCGTGTTGGGATTGGTTACAGACATATTAAACAGTGCAGGTTATGGACTAAGCACAAAAAATAACATCTTTTATTAATAAAGATACATTCCGCTGACGGAGTACGTAAAAAAACGGCGGACCATCCTTTTTAGTATTTAACGAAGAGGGATATGAATCTCTGAACCTATTACACGGCTTTCTTTAGACAGAATATACAGATTACCGTTTAAGTGCCGGAGCTGATTTTTGGTTTCCAGCCACTCAATCGGCAGCATATCTTTTTTAGTACCGGAAATATCTACCGATTCATGCCAGTCTTCCTTCCACGTCATTTCAGTCTGTTTATCGGACATCACACGGATAATCAGCTGAATCTGCTCTTCAGGAAAATCACTGCCGGCATCCTTCTTGAGGATAGAAATCATAATCTGTTTATCATGATTTTCCGGGTTCAGCAGCGTTTTGAGTACCTTTTCAATCGCAGACTCCATAATGGCCTTATGTACCGTGATAAATTCCGGGATGTTTTTGTCCACCAGCAGTTTGAATTTAGACGGGTTCTCAAATGCAGACGTCAGCTTATCCTTCAGGCACTTGCGGATGTTCAGATTCTCTGTATACGTCAGGTCCTCCGGTTTCAGTGAGCGACAGAACTGCTCTGTTTTAGGTAAAGGATTTTAAAACTTTTTCAGCTGTGTTCAGGCACTCACTGAAAGAGGAGCGAATGTCATCATCTTTAATCGACTCACTCCACGCGGTCAAATTATCTACTACCTGATGAATCGGGTCTTTCAGTTCGCCCATTAAATCAGACAGCACCTGCATATTTTTATCTGTATCCCGGCGGTCGCCATCGATTTTGCTGAAGAGCCGATCATTCAGGCGACGGTTGATCTGGAGCTGTTCTTTCAGGATGGATGTCTCGCTGTTTTCCTTCTCCAGAAGTTTGACGCGGTCTTCCAAGGCACTGATTTCGTGCTTCATTTCCCGCAAAATCTTTTCTGATTCTACTACGATGCTGTCTTTTTTACTCAGCGGGGCTGTATCCATATATCAAATAATTTTCGTACAGTTATATCTGCGCGGACTGCGAACCTGTAAAACCGGGATTCTTTTCTAACTCTGTGCTATACTCATTTACCGAAACTGCCGGTTTCATGATAATCAGCGTCTTTTAATCCGTACTGCTTCAGGAATGCGGCAAGTTTATGAGGCATAAAAAATTTCATAATAATCATTACAAAATATCCATATACTAAGGCTTTCAGTGGCTGGAAGATAATATCGGTTAAGATAAATATGTACAACAGTTTAATGGCCGCCGGATTGTTTTGTAACTCGGAAAACGATGCGGGTTGCGCCTGTCCCGATTCATTGACTAAAAGGGCCTGTAAAGAGTTCAGTTCAGCTTCATTCAATACTGCCAGCACCACACCAAGCGCGCCCAGCATAATAAATATAACATGCAGGATATTGGAAATCAATACGGAACCGATGGTAAGCAAGGGATTGGCAAACACCAGCGACAGATTTTCTTTGAATATTTTGGGCGGATTACTGCCTTTGTTTGACAGTGTCAGTGCCGGAGCAATAAACAAAACCAGCAATTGCAGTAAAAAAGAGAGATTGGGGAGTATAATTCCTGCCAATACCAACAGCAGAGAAATTCCCAGCGACCAAATAATTACTTTGGGAGCAGTGGTTTTGATAAAATACGTAAAAAATCCGGTGCTGATACGTCCGCGCCGGTATAATAATGCCGGGTAATATCAAAATGACAGCGGACTCCAGTAAATTATTGCGGATAACAGAAAAAAAGCCGAAAGCCAGAAACAGGGTTTGCAGATTCACGTCTGATGAATAAATCGCTGTATACAGTCCGATAAACGGAAGACTGATGACGCTGCTCAGTAAAGTAAACCCGATAAAATTTCCAAAGAAAACGCGCAGGGATATTACCGCAACTTCAGTGATGCGGGACTGTATTTTGACTCCGGTAAGTGCAGTCGGCTCTTCTGAAGACGGGGAAGCGACTTCGGTCGGATTAAAATTAGGATTTTCGTTATTTTCCTGCATGACAAATCGGCTCAGACAGTCTAATTTAGACAGAAATGTTGTACTGATTTATTAACGTGCGCGGTATCTGACATGATTGCTGCACGGGGGAATAACCGGAATACAAAAAAATAAAAAATATGTCTGTCGGCATCAGTATAAAAGAATCTATTTTTATAGATAGTTTTAAAGACGTCAACCTGATTCACCGTAAACTGCGTGCATTACCGACCTTTGCCGTTATCGGGCGTTCAAATGTCGGCAAATCCACCTTCATCAATACGCTGCTGAATTCCAAAACTCTGGCTAAAACCGGGAAAACGCCCGGCAGGACGCGGATGGCAAATTACTTTATGGTGAACGGGAAATATACTGCGTTGATCTTCCGGGTTACGGTTACGCACAGCTGTCAAAATCAGGGCGGGATGAGTTGCGGCAGCTGATACAGGATTTTCTGCAGCACGCACCGGAACTGAAGTTAGTGGTTCAGCTTACGGATATGCGGGTAGGCGCGACTGAAGACGATGTATTTTACTTTCGCAATATTTATCAGTCCGGACTGCCGGTTCTGCTGATTGCAAACAAATCGGACAAGGTATCTGCATCCAAACAAAAATCCGTTCTGGAGAAAATTGCGCGGGATGTCGGTGTGGATGAACTGCCCACACCGTTTTCATCGGTGACCAAACATACCCTGAGTCGCGTCAGACAGATACTGTTTAGTGAGCTTGATCCCTAAATCTCTCATTTGCTCACAGAGCTGATTTGAACCGGAAAAACTGAACAGAAGCAACAGATTGCACAGACAACACTGCTGTTGCCTGTATTGTTTCGGCGGAAATAACCGGAGGTTATCCGGTTATTTGTGAAACATAGCACAGAGGCATTAAGCCGCGTTGCCTTCCCGGATAAATCCGCGCAGAACGGTATGCAGGATACCTCCGTTGCGATAATATTCCAGTTCAACCGGTGTATCAATACGGCAAATGACCTTTATCGGGCGGTCGCCGATTTTTACGGTCAGTTCAGATTTGGGTATCAGTTTATCAATCCCTTCAATCGTGAAGACCTCTTCACCGGTAATCCCCAGCGACTCATGCGTTTCTCCGTTTTAAACTGCAACGGCAATACACCCATGCCCACTAAGTTAGAACGGTGGATACGTTCATAACTCGCGGCAATCACAGCGCGGACACCGAGCAGATAGGTGCCTTTTGCCGCCCAGTCACGGGAAGAACCGCTTCCGTATTCCGCGCCGGCAAGAATAACCAGCGGGGTATTGTTTTCCGCATATTTAATCGCCGCATCATATACAGGGATTGTTTCACCGCTCGGAAAATATTTCGTGAAGCCGCCTTCCGTATCTTTGAGGATTTGGTTGCGGATACGAATATTGGCAAACGTTCCGCGTGTCATGATACGGTCATTTCCTCTGCGTGAGCCGTACGAGTTAAAGTCTGCCGGAGAGACACCGTTTCCGGTGAGAAATTTCCCCGCCGGCGTATCCGCTTTGAACGAGCCTGCCGGAGAGATGTGGTCGGTTGTAATGGAGTCACCAAGTTTCAGCAGGACACGGGCCCCCTTAATATTGCTCAGGGGAGGCACCTCCGGCTTCATCGTTTTGAAGAACGGCGGATTTTGGATATAAGTGGATGTGCTGTCCCACTCATATGCCTTTGTTTTCTGGGTTTTAATCGTTTTCCACTCCGCAGAATAAGCATCTGTATTGCTGTAAACAGTTTTGAACAGTTCACCGGTAATTTTGCTCACTTCTGCCTGAATTTCCTGATGAGAAGGCCAAATATCCTTCATGAATACCGGTTTCCCGGAGGCATCATGAGCAATCGGGTCGTTCATCAGGTCAATGTTTACCGTCCCGGCAAGCGCGTATACTACAACCAACAACGGAGAAGCGAGATAGTTTGCCTTGACTTCAGGATGTACGCGACCTTCAAAATTCCGGTTTCCGGAAAGAACAGATGCTGTCACAAGATTTTCCGGCTTTAATCGCTTTACTGATGTTGTCCGGGAGCGGACCTGAATTACCTATACAGGTTGTACAGCCGTAACCAACGGTATAAAAACCGACTTCATCCAGATAACGAGTCAAATCTGTGCGGTTTAGATACTCGGTTACCACACGGGAACCCGGGGCCAGTGACGTTTTTACCCACGGTTTTGCTTTAAGTCCGCGTGCAGCCGCTTTTTTAGCAACCAATCCTGCTCCAATCATCACAGACGGGTTACTGGTATTGGTACAGGATGTAATGGCGGCAATCACAACCGAGCCGTGAGACAATGAGCCGTCAACCCCGTCAATCTTAGCCACATCAGCCAATTTGTCCGGTTTCAGTTCAAATCCGCGGGAAGCGGTCGGAGCAGTCAGGGCATCCTGCCACGTTTTTTTCATGTCTTTCAGGAAAACCTTATCCTGCGGGCGCTTCGGTCCGGCGAGACACGGCTCAACCGTACTTAAAATCCAATTCAAGTACATCCGTAAACTCAGGGTCTGCCTGATCAGACGTGCGGAACAGCCCTGCTCTTTCATATAAGCTTCTACTAAACTGATTAAATTGGCATCCCGCCCGGTATCTTTCATATATCTAAGCGTCTCGCCGTCTACCGGGAAGAATCCCATTGTTGCCCCGTACTCCGGTGCCATATTGGCAATTGTTGCACGATCTGCCAGACTTAATTTATCCAGTCCCGGTCCGAAGAATTCCACAAATTTTTCTACTACACCTCTCTTGCGCAGAATTTGGGTTACAGTGAGTACCAAATCAGTAGAGGTAACGCCCTCGTTCAGTTTTCCGGTCAGCTTAAACCCAATTACCTGCGGGATTTTCATGTAAATCGGCTGTCCGAGCATCGCGGACTCGGCTTCAATACCGCCTACGCCCCATCCCAGTACGCCGACTCCGTTAATCATTGTGGTATGGGAATCGGTACCGACGAGTGTGTCAGGGTATAATTCGCCGTTTTTTTCATGGACAACTGTTGCCAAATATTCCAGATTTACCTGATGGATGATGCCGGCTCCGGGGGGAATACTCTGAAATTTTTGAACGCCTGTTCACCCCAGCGGATAAATTCGTAGCGTTCGCGGTTGCGGGAATATTCAATTTTCATGTTCTCATCAGCGGCGTTTTTATTGCCAAAGGTGTCCACCTGAACCGAATGGTCAATAATCAGGTCAACCGGCACTTTGGGATTGATGACGTCCGGGTTACCGCCGATGTCAATCATATAGTTGCGGAGAGAGGCCAAATCTACTAGACTGGGTACACCGGTAAAATCCTGTAGCACCACGCGGGCAGGGATATACGGAATTTCTGTATCTTCATGTTGGGTTTTGTGCCAACCGGCTATATTATCAATGTCATCCTGTTTAACTTTAAAGTCATCGTAATTACGGATTGCCTGCTCTAATAATATTCTGATTGAATAGGGCAATTTAGCTAAAGCAAGTCCGCTTTTTGCCGAATATTCTTTAAGAGAGGTAATCTGGTATTCTTTGCCGTTTATTCGCAGCGTTTTGCGAAATAATGAAGTATTATGTGCCATTTTACGTCATAATCAAGTTTACATAATTATCTACCTCCTAATGTCCGGATGCCGCAGAGCTCATTTTTCCGGAACATACTTAATCAGGGTAGAACGTGTATATTATTTTAATTTTTGTCCGATTTATCAACTTAAATATCAATTTTTATTTTAACTTTGTATGAATGTCTCGGGAATACTGGCATTTATCGGCAGTTTTATTGTCATTCTGTTCACAATTACGTACGAACAGGGGGCCTTAAGTTTTATCTCAGTTATTAGGTTTTTTGACCTGCACTGCGTTCGTAATTGTTATTTGCGGGGTACTGGTCTGCGGATTTTCTGCATTTCCTATCTCACAGGTAAAAGACTCAATTACTGCACTGAAGTATGTATTCGGCAATCATCCGGTAAAAATGATTGAAACCATTATGGTTATCAATGACATATCTAAACTGGCACGCAAAAATATCTTGGGAATTGAGGATGCGTTGCCGGGAATTGAAAATAATATGTTGCGCGGCGGATTGCGGATGATACTTGACCGGGCGGAGCGCAGCCTGATTCAGCGCGTATTAGCAGCTGAAATTGCCAAACAGGAACTGGAATATAACAAAATGATTGCTGTACACAAATTTTTGGCACTGATGGCACCGGGATTTGGAATGACAGGTACCCTGATCGGCATGATTAATCTCTTGCGTTCTCTGGAAGATCCGTCTAAAGTTGGACCGGCGATGTCAGTTGCACTGGTGGCAACACTGTACGGGTCGGTTATGGGTAATATCGTATTTATGCCCTTTGCACTTAAAATTACCGGATACAGAGACAGCGTTATTGCCCTCAATAAAATGATTATGGAAGGCGTTCTGCTGATAGAAAAAACAGAGCGTCCTGAACATATTGAGCAAGCCCTGTTGAGTTATTTCCCGGCAGACGAGCGCGTAAAATATGACAACTATAAATACGGTAACGCATAATTATGGCTGAGTCCCGCGACAGCGAGCATGAAGAACATGAAGAAATAGAAGTCGAGGAGACCGAAGAGCTGGAACGCGAAATCTGGATTTACACCTATGCAGATATGATTACACTGCTGATGTGTTTCTTTGTGATTTTGTATGCTTCAAAAAATCAAACCAAAGAGGTACTTCAGGCGATCTCATTATCCCTGCGTGGCGGACCGCCGGCCTCTCCGTATGTTTTCAGCGGCGGACCCAGTGTATTGGAACGTTTTGAAGCCAATTTACAGTCTTCGGAACTCTTGGAGGATATTACTGTTACAATAGATGATCGCGGAATTACGGCGCAGTTGGGCGAAGCTGTCATTTTTGAACAAGGCTCCGCAGTGATTCCGGGACGCCGCAATTAACACCATTTCCAAATTTGCCCTGCTGATTCAGGTTATCCCGAACAGTATTATTGTAGAAGGACACAGTGATGTTTCCTTCAGGGGAAATCAGTATTATCCTTCCGGGTGGGATTTGAGTGCGGCGCGTGCCTCTCGGGTAGCCAATCTCTTACAGCAGTACGGCATCAGTCCTGCACGAATAGAAGTGGCCGCTTACGGCTCTACCCGCCCCCGTGTTATCGGTACAACAGCGGAACGTGTCAGAGTCAATAACCGGGTAGAAATTTTAATCCGTCCGGATGACGGGCCTCCTCCGCAGGTGTCGTCCCCTGCACCATAACTGTTCAATAAAATTGACATTAAATGACTGATAATCTCTATTCAAAAGAGTTCCGTATGTATATGGAATATGCCCTGCTCCGTTTTCTGACGGAAAAGCAAGGATTGTCTGAAGAAGAGGCTAAACTCAAAGTCGCGCAGGAATACGATGAAGTCTACGCCTCCGCGAAAGAGGCAGGATTTATCTGATTTTCTTTCAGCCGGTGTTTTTGTTTGCCGGAGTTTCCGCGGTGTTGTTATTTAAACGCAGCTGCGTATAGTTTATGTAGTTTGATTTGAATTTATTTTCAGAATACTCCTGTTTATGCTCCGGTGAACCCTGCATATTTAAGCTGACCGGATTGACCCACACATGAATATTGGATGCCCCTTTTGCCTGCCGGACATTAGATTTTGTGCAGAAAGTATGAATATGGGCAAAAATCTCATGACTGTTGAGAAATTCCTCGGGGCTGTCAAAAAGTTGCTTGCTTTTCGCCCGGACATTGTCTGCCAGCATAGACGTATAATACCAGTTATTCAGCGTATCCCGGTATAAAATATCAATCCGTCCGAATACCATCATATTCAGGAAGATACACATGTCATGTACCGGATTATTGGGGTTCATGGCATCACGATAATTCACCGGAAACGGACTGAACTTTTCCAAAATAAAGCGCCCGATACGATCTGCACCGTCCTGCGGCAGACGGCTGATGATTTTATCCTTCTGTTCGTTATATCCGCTGAAATTGACCTCAACCGTAGACAATGTCTTACGGATAGAGCCTTTGATGTTTACAAAGAAGTAATTATTCAGAATACAGTAGGCAAATCCAAACAAAAACGAGGAGTGGCGGAACAGTTCTACTTTTCCCTGTTTGTCTGCCATAGAGAGGACTTCGTTGAGTTTGGTTTCTTTTTCGTAAATAGACGTAAAAAACCAGAGCTTATCGCGGTATATGATAACCAATCTGTTCCGGCGTTGTTTATGGTGCTTCAGGATACTGAGCGGTATCATATTCGGCGGCGGATTGAAGTACCGCTTGAAATAATGATACCAGATTTCGAATTCTTCCCGGTTGGCGGTCAGCTTGCCCGAACTAATCTTGCTTCTAAACTCCACCCGCTGGATACAGTGATAGAAAAGGCTTTTCATTTCCTTTTCCAGTGTTCTGATTTCATCGGTATCTCCGGCAAAAATCCGGTTAATTTTGTCCCGATTTTGCGAAAACAGCGGAAATGCATTGTTGTAAAAGAAGCGCAGGAAATTATAACGATAAGAGATTTTGACATTTTTAGTGCCGTAATTCTCTTCGTCAATCACCTCTGCCATCATAATGTGAATGGCAAAACATATATCAATCATCCGCAGAATTTGCCGGCTTTCTGCAACAGAAATCACGCCCGGCGGATTTTCATATGAATACTTCAGAATTTTATACCGAATCCACCACGGGTCATATATCAGGTTGGGAATGGTTACTTCGGCTTCGGCAATATCCTGCTGGTTAAACGTTTTACTGGGTAAAATATTCAGCCCGAACTCATCGTTATCCTTTTTGCGCTCTACCGAGTACATTGACCGGTCTTTAATGCAGTTAATGACTGTAGGCGATTCATCTTTCCACAGCATAATCTCTATACGCAGGAGGTTCAGAAACGCTTTTGCCAGATTACCCTGTGATGCCTTAAATGCTTCCCAGTAAACCGCTCCGAAGTGTTCTACAACATAATCCTTTGAGATGTAGGGTGTATGTCCTAAATCCACCGTATTTTCTTAAACCGGTTCAGTTTAGGATGTATGCCCAGCTTAACCATCGACATGAAATAAGCATACTTCCCGGGACTGCGGTTGACTTCATTATTATAGAGAAAATGTGTAGGAACCGCGCTGTTAAACTGGATGCCCGGTAACAGTGTCTCGTAATTCAGAATCAGCTCATACGCGGAACCGGATGCCTCTTTGTTTTTCTTGGTGGTTCCGTGCTGGCCCCGCCGGTAGTTGTCCGTAGTGTATGGAAAAAAGAAAATATCCGAGTACGGAAATTTTTTGCTGAGATGATCGCTGATGCGCTTGATTTTTTGTTGTATCAGCAATTCTTTTTGCTTTAGCTCTTTACCCTGTGAAAGGACGTAATGCACCCGATACAATTTTTCCAGTTCCAGCAATAACTGACCGATTAAAGCGGGAGACTTATCAAATTCCTCTTTTCTTTCGTATGAAGAAATGTACCGTCCGATACCCGGAAAATATTTTTTGATGTAATTTTCAAAAAAATTGCCCGCCAGGACCCGCTTTCCATCTTCTCCTTCCTGTCCATGCTCCTCCGCGAGTAATTCCTCCATCTCTCCCATTAGCTTTACGATGTTATCATGCCGGATAAATCCTTCCGGAGCATAGGACGGGAAAAGGTCATACTGTACCTGAATATCCAAATCTGATTTATCCGGTTTATGAGCAATAGTACCGACAGAGCCAATTGAACAAATGCTGAGGAACGGTGTATGTTCTTGTTTGCCGATATAAGGAATGTTAAATTCCCTATCACAGTATTCGGCGAAACTATCCTTCAGCATGTGATTAAGGTTATCAATTCCTAAAACACCCTCAGCTGCACCGGGTACATAGAGGTCTGAACTACTTATTTCAGCCTCTTCATTGGGTTTTTTATTTTCTTCCGGGCTTTTGTATATTTGATAGCGGTAGTCAGCAAAACGCGAATGGTTGGTATGCAGAAAAAACAGCACTTCAAACAGTGCCAGTTTCATATCCGGTGAGAAGTTTTCCAGAGCAGTGCGGATACGGGCATTGTTTATTTTTTCAAACAATTTTTCCCGCATCAGCATATCTGCCGACATCCGCTCAAAAAATTCTTTATTTTCCTGTGTAAAACCGAAGATAATTTCTTCGATAGAGTTTTTACTTAAAGACAACATAGATGCTGAGGCGGTTAAATGAACAGTAGAAAACCATCTTAGTGTATATCACGGGAAATGTCTAAATCCATAGCAAAAATACCGGCTTTCACGGGCGAATGTATGATCTGTTTTTTTGCAGGGTATTTGTCTGAAAATTATGATAATACATATTTTCTGCCGGCAATTATTGTCCGGTATATGCAAAATCAGCCGGACACGCTATACTAAATCATTTTGAAGTACACTACGACAAAACTAATCCGGCACAGAATGACTAAATTTTCCGATATTTCCGAAGTACAGAAAATCGCACAGTTGGCCATGCTTGAACTCAAAGAGGACGAGGCAGAAGCCCTGCAAAAAAAATTCAGCAGTATCCGCAGTTATTTTGACAGTCTGGCGGATATTCCCGTGTCCGATAATGAGGATATCTCACCGATTGGCGAATACAAGCCCCTGCGTGAGGATATTCCCTGTAAATCCGGCATCCGCCCGGACAGCTTTTCCGCGATGACAGACAACAGCAGTTTTACCGTTCCCAAAGTGATTGAGTAAATCCGTGATGATACCCGGCGTCCGACATATTGAGTTTAATCCGGTACCGGCGGACAGATGGGTAATGACTGTCGGAAATTTTGACGGGTTACACCGCGGACATTTGCACCTGATTGATCAAATGAAGCAGTACGCCGTCCAAACCAACAGCGGAACTGTACTGCTCTCATTTACGCCGCACCCGAAAGAAATTCTGAACCCGCATACCCCGTTGCCCAAGATATACAGCCTGCAGCAGAAGATTGATCTGTGTCGCGAAGCGGGGATTGACCGGCTGACGTTGGTTGAATTTACAGAAAAATTTGCTCAAATTACACCGGAAGATTTTATCGCGCAGTACATTGTGGGAGATAAGATACTGGTAAAACTGTATATCGGGTTTGACTTTAACTTCGGTAAAAACCGGAGCGGTACGGCGGAGACTGTCCGCGCAGCACTGGCAGCAAAAGGTATCCCGACTGAACAGGTGTCCGCTTATAAAATTGACCGCATGACGGTTTCAAGCTCTATGATACGCCGGCTGTTATTTGAAGGAGAGTTTGAACAATCTGCACTATATCTGGGGCGGGATTGGCTGATTGAAGGCGTTGTAGTCGGCGGACGCAGGCAGGGACGGCAGTTAGGCTTCCCGACTGCGAACCTTATCCCGGATATTTACCTGCCCTTGCGCGCAGGCGTGTACGCCACGCGGATACACCTCGAGGACAGGAAATTACCGGCAGTAACCAATATCGGCGTACGCCCAACCCTGACTGATGATCCGCAGACGGTAATCGAGTCACATATTTTCAATTTCAGTGAAGACATCTACGGCAAAAAAATCAGCGTACAGCCGGTGCGCTTCATTCGTCCTGAACAAAAATTCAGCGGAGTTGAAGAACTCAAATCCCAAATCGCTCTCGACCTCCGTACCGCCCAGTCGCGTCTAATTTAATATATTATTTATAATGTTTGCATTAAAAAATATAAGTGAAAGAAATATTTCCTATATTCCACTTAATTTTTGCGTTTAACTCTTGGTACCTTCTGCCTGACTTAACCTCTGTCTTATCTTCACTGAGTTCACCTGTCTGAATACTCATATTGGTGTATAAATTGTCAATAATTGATGGTTGGCTGTAAGTAAAACCGTGCTCAGATGATTGGTAACCTTTGAGTGATTGCGAGGCATATATACTATCTCCCGATACAGAATAAGCTTTACCTGTTTCTGTTTGATTGTAATATCCTACCAAAATAGATCCGGCCCTTAAGTATGCAGTCCACCTTATCCGCTTTATAGCCTGAGAGTTAGCCTCCTTATTTTCATCTTCTATCGCGTAATCATATCGTAATCCAAATCTTTCAAAAAATGCTAAAATTCCGTGTAAATCATATTGAGTACCGTGTCCGGCTTTGACGGTTAGGTTGAGTGTGTCTTCTCGCGATACATTTCCGAGTGTATAAGTTGTATAAAATGATTGACGAGGTGTTATCGATTTTGAAACTCCGACGGCAGGAGAGTATTCTATTCCCCACGTAAACCACTCTGTTGATTTTGTATTAAATACCAATTTATAATCATTGTAATTAAATACAGCACTATAACTGTAATCATAATAATGTACTATTTCAGTATATGTAAAAAACCTTGTGGGAATTTTTTTGTTACTGTGAGGTGTATTGACTCAGTTTTATGTTGCTCAACATTCTGTATATAAAATCCAATAGAATAAGATTTATTTTTATATCCGACATAAATTTCGTAAATATGTCTTGAATTAGATTTTTGATACTTAAATTTATAAGTATAAATATCGGAGTCTAAAGTCTGCTGATTTCCTTTATCATGATATTGAATTAATTGACGATTAAGTTTTATTAACATATTGTAATTCAGATTAAAACTTAAACTCAAATCGGACTTTCTGTTTTCAATTATGCTGTCATACTCTCTATCATAATCAAAACTATTGTACCCAAATGAACTATTATTAATTATCTTTCTTTGCGTCTTTTCAATCTGATCTAGGTTGCTTGAAAATTCAAGTACCCATTTTTTATCCTTATATTTAATACTATCCAGTTACCTGTGTATAAATTGTAGTAATCCGTAATTTGTCTCTTCTGTGGGTAATCTAGAATGTCTTCATCCTGTGGGTAAGCATAATAAGAAAAAAATAACATGCAAAAAAAGATGGATTTAAATATTTTTATAATAAAAACCATATTATTACAGAATATTAATTCATATAATTAATATATAAAATCCGTAATTTAATTATGCTGAATATCCCATGTGTGGCGGTAGTAACTGTTGTGTTGCGCCATCAGTGTACTGTGCGTGCCGGTTTCGATGATTTTGCCGTCCTCTAACACAATAATATTGTCCGCGTGCTGCATCACATCCGTCCGGTGTGAGATAATCAGCAGACTGCGGGCGCTGTTTTCATTCAGGATAGAGCGAATCAGCCGGCGTTCAGTTTCATAATCCACTGCCGACAGCACATTGTCCAGTATCAGCAGGGAACAGGGTGTCAGGAGTGCGCGCGCCAGTGAAATGCGCTGTTTCTGCCCGCCGGAAAGCATAATTCCTTTTTCTCCGACCAGTGTCTGCCGCTGTTGAGGGAAGCGACTGACTTCATCTGTAAGTGCCGCGCGTTCCAGAATGTCTGCCCAGCGCGCCTCGCTGATGTCCTGCGGACGGCAGTTCCCGAAGCAGATATTCTCTTCTACCGTGGCTGAAAATAAAAACGGATTTTCACTTGCCGTCTTTATCGCTTCCCGCAACTCTTTGAGCGGGAAGCGGGTTAAATCGTCATCTCCTGTGTATATCATCCCTGCCGGAGGTTCCAGATAACCGTTGATGCAATCCGCGAGGGTAGATTTTCCGCTCCCGACACCCCCCAGCACACCGATGATTTTACCCGGCGGAATATCAAAACTGACGCCGTTGAGTGTATCCCGCGTTTTACCGTCATGGCGGAACGCCAGATTTTTAATTTGAAGTCCCTTCTGTGCGATACTGTCTGCCGCACTGACTTCAGGATTGGGCAGGCGGTACGCCGGCAGGGGCGGACTTTCCAATATGGTGCGCAGACTGCGGACATTGACCACTGATTCCTGAAGGACGTTCGTTATCCAGCCCATCCCGCCGACAGGGACCGATAAAATCCAGCCGTACACCATCATCGCCGCCATATCACCGACTGTCAGTTCCTGCCGCATCACATAAAGCCCGCCGACCGTCAGAATAATCAGCTTGAGCATATGATCAATATTGTTCAGTACCGGACCGGTCAGCGCGCGGATAACGGACATTTTGAGTGTACGTTCATACAATTGTCGGTTCAGGTGCCCGAAAGAAATGTTCGCCCACTCAAACATTGAATAGGACTTGATTTCATTGATACCGGACAGCGAAGACACGACAAAATCAGACAATCTGCGCAATTCTTCCTGCCGTTTATCCATGTGAACAGACAGTTTGCCCAGCAGATACGTGATAAACGCAAACGACACTGCGACCGGAAAGAACAGATAAAGCGTCAGAGAGGGAGAAATCTGATACATCATGTAAGGAGTCAAACTCATACTGAACGCAATATTAATTACCTGCAAAGAGCCAAATCCATAAAGCAGTCTGACTCCGTTAATATCGTTATTAATACGCGAAATCACCTGCCCGGATGGGTTCCGGTCAAAATATCCCTTCGGCAGGTGCATCAGTGTTTGGAAAAGGTCATTTTTAATACGGTATTCGATGCGCCGCGCAGAATTGAAAAACATCACGCGCGAGAGCGTCCGAATAGCGATGAGTGAGACAGCCAGCCCCATAAGCGCAATTACCGAGATCAGCATTGTATCCCTTTCCGCAGAAGTCTGTGCGCCAATCAGGTCAACCGCGCGACTGATATACTGCGGGATTTTAACGAGGATATAATTGGTCAGGAAAATACACAGGATGCCAAACAGAAACGCATATTTGTACAGCCAAAAATACCGGAAATAAAACCGGAAAAATGCAGTCATGATTTATGATATAAAAAAGCATCTGAAATAACGCGCGAAAAAACACGCGTGCTTATATCCCTAATCTGGTCCGGGATATGATTAATCAGTCCTGCCAGTTCAGTATGCGCTTGATTTCATCTGCCAGATGCGGAGGACAGATGAGGATAGAATTGCCGTTGAGCAGGGTATCCGGTGTGTAGTAATTACTGGTGTAAGCACCCGCCTCTACTGCAAACAGGTAGCCGGCCGCTGCATCCCATGAGTTAATATGCTCTTCGTAAAACCCGGCAACCCGCGAACAGCCTGCGTAAACCGTCATCAGCGCGCCGGAACCGTTGCGGTAGATATTCCCGTTCAGGTTCATTATTGCTTCCATCTTCGTCAGGACGTTCTGCCGGCTGACCCCGATTTTATAGCCCATGGCAAAAAAAGTGTTTGTCAGTGATACATCAGGGCGCGGTTTTACGGGTTTATGATTGATAAACGCGCCTTTGCCGGCTTCGGCAAAAAACAGTTCGCCTGCATTGGGGTCGTATACTGCACCGCAGACCAGTTTATCACCTTTAGCAAGTGCAATTGATACACACCAGCTGGGCATTCCGTTCAGGAAGCAGTTGGTGCCGTCAATCGGATCAATAATCCAGATATAGCCCGAGTCTTTGTCCTGCCGTTCCAGTCCATATTCTTCACCCATAATTGCATCATTGGGGAAACGTTCGGCGATTTCACACCTTATCAGCTTTTCAGTATCTTTATCTGCCTCGCTCACCAGATTTTGCACGCCTTTGTACTCAATTTTAAGATCGGAAAGGTGCAGGAATTTATCTCTGGCAAAATTTCCCGCTCTTACGGCAAGGGCTGATAAACACTCAGGTCTGTCCATGGTCATAGTGTGTTTAGGTTTGCTGTTATGTCTGTTGTTTACATTCAGTTAATCACAGTCTTTGTACAGATTATTCACCGAAGGTGAGTCTGTGTTTCATCATTTCTTCGCGGCTCTTAATCTTCATGCGCAGGTATTCCATCGGACGGTCTCCTTTAATACGGTTGCAGTTGCCGCATAACAGCTGATAGTTTTCATAGTAGTCTCCGCCCCCTTTGGCTTTGGGGATGATATGATCCACTTCAAAATGGCGGATGTCAAATTCAGTCCCGCAGGCATTGCACCGTCCCTCCTGTGTCTTAAAGAGACGTTCTTTTACACCGGGCGTTATCGGTTCGGGTTTAATATCCGTGCGTTGCGGCGCATCTGTCCGGTGGATAAAATCAGAGAATAACCCCGCGTCCGTACTCAGGCGTTCTATCAGCACCTGCGCGGCTTTGCGCTCAATATCAATGCCGATCCATCTGCGTCCGAGCTGCTGAGCCGCCACACAAGTGGTGGCGCATCCGCAGAA
Source organism: Potamilus streckersoni (assembly GCA_016746295.1). NCBI lineage: Eukaryota > Metazoa > Mollusca > Bivalvia > Unionida > Unionidae > Potamilus > Potamilus streckersoni. The sequence goes on from JAEAOA010002069.1 coordinate 157,020, forward strand.
CGGGTCAAAGACAGTATCTCCGGGCTGACTGCTCGCCTGCACTATCCGGTGCAGCAGTGCCAGCGGTTTTTGGGTCGGATAACCGGTACTTTCTTTACCGGAAGCAATTCTGATGTCGCTCCAGACATTATTGATGCCGCCGCCAAAATAATCCTCTTCGTACTTACGGCGTTCCAGTTTACCGTTGGGTTTGATAATAATATTGCCTTTCTGATATTCCTCTTCAAGTCGTTTTTTACTCAGCCTCCATCCCGAGGGATGAGGATTTATGAATCCGCGCCATTCATAACACAGATTGGGGCGGTCCCCCATAGACGGATTACACCAGATATGCGCGGAGTCGTCATAATACCGCCTTCCGTCTTCGTCCTCCAGAGGAAATTTGCGCGCACGTTCTTCTTCGGTCATATGTCGGACGGTATAACTCAAATCAAAATGCGCATCTTCCGATTTGCCGTAAAGAATATCGTATCACTGGACGCACCGTATTTTTTGGCTTTGAACTGAGACCCCTTTGCCCCCAGCATCCGTTGCCAGATAATTTCATTTCTGAAGTTATCTTTGCCGAACACTTCATCGAGTACAATTTTGAGGTAGTGTCCGGCAGTCGGGTCGCAGTGCAGATAAAGACTGCCGGTATCCTTAAGCACACGGTGCATCTCGATGATGCGCTGGGTCATATAAGTGATGTATGCCATCATCGCCCGGCTGTGAATATCCTGAACGGACTGTATAAAAGACACCAGTGCCGGATAGCGTTCCACCAGTTTGTCCAGATAACTCTCGTTGACGTCCTGCCATGTCCACATATCCTTGAAACTTGCACCGGCGGATTTGCTCCCGATGGGCGCGGAATACATGCGCTTGGAGTTAAACGGCGGGTCAAGATATATCAGGTCAACCGACCGGCTGTTCATCCCGTGCAGGACAAACAGATTATCCTGTGTATACAGCGTATTCTGCATAGTATTTCTGAAGAAAATTATTCACCGAAGGTGAGTCTGTGTTTCATCATTTCTTCGCGGCTCTTAATCTTCATGCGCAGGTATTCCATCGGACGGTCTCCTTTAATACGGTTGCAGTTGCCGCATAACAGCTGATAGTTTTCATAGTAGTCTCCGCCCCCTTTGGCTTTGGGGATGATATGGTCCACTTCAAAATTCGGCAGATTAAATTCAAGTCCGCAGGCATTGCACCGTCCGTCCTGTGTTTTAAAGAGACGTTCTTTTACACCGGGTGTTATCGGCTCGGGTTTAATATCCGTGCGTTGCGGCGCATCTGTCCGGTGGATAAAATCAGAGAATAATCCCGCGTCCGTACTCAGGCGTTCTATCAGCACCTGGGCGGCTTTGCGCTCAATATCAATGCCGATCCATCTGCGTCCGAGCTGCTGTGCGGCCACACAAGTGGTGGCGCATCCGCAGAACGGGTCAAAGACAGTATCTCCGGGCTGACTGCTGGATTCAACAATCCTGTTCAATAATGCCAGCGGTTTTTGGGTCGGATAACCGGTACGTTCTCTTGCCTGTGAATTGATATATGGAATCTCCCACACGTCTTTCATATTAACGACATTATAAATACCCTTCTCATCTTCAAAAAATTCCGCATTACCGGTACCATAATTAATTATACCGGGTTTACGGGTTTCGGATTTTGTATAGGATTTTTCTGTCAGATTGGTAAAGTAGTATGATGTGCTGTCTTTGCTGTAAAACAGGATAATATCATGCTTTTTACTGAAACTTTTTTTGGATGCCCCGCCTGTTTTATAACTCCAAATAATTTCATTAATAAAGTTTTTTTTACCGAATATAATATCCAATACTATTTTGAGATAATGACTTGCAGTCGGGTCGCAGTGCAGATAAAGACTGCCGGTATCCTTAAGCACACGGTGCATCTCGATGATGCGCTGGGTCATATAAGTGATGTATGCCATCATCGCCCGGCTGTGAATATCCTGAACGGACTGTATAAACGACACCAGTGCCGGATAGCGTTCCACCAGTTTGTCCAGATAACTCTCGTTGACGTCCTGCCATGTCCACATATCCTTGAAACTTGCGCCGGCGGATTTGCTCCCGATGGGCGCGGAATACATGCGCTTGGAGTTAAACGGCGGGTCAAGGTATATCAGGTCAACCGACCGGCTGTTCATCCCGTGCAGGACAAACAGATTATCCTGTGTGTACAGCGTATTCTGCATAGTATTTTTATGCGGTTGCGAGTACTTTGAGTGTAGTACTGAAGTGAAGCTTGGCGACTTTTCCCAATTCCTCTTTTCCGTAGTGTGCAACAAAATTGCGCGCGGTCGGGATAACATTCACTGCCCCTTTCGGCAGTCTGATGCGGTACATTTTTGACAGGGCGGTCATTTCAATAAGCAGTTTTTCACGCGCCAGTACAGACGCCGCCGCAACCGCAACATCCCGCTCCGCGCGGGGTACCTGAATCAGTCTGATATTTTTGCCCTTTTCCTGCAGCGCAGTTTTTATATAACGTTCATTACCAAATTTATCTGCAATCGCGAGTGTACAGTCGGGGCGGTAATCCAGCAAATTTTCAATTGCTTTGGCATGCGCCCAGCCCAGCATCGCATTCAGGTTCTGCATTTTCTGATACAGGCGGTTATAGGTTTCCGGCGGAATGCTGATGAGGCTGACCCCTTGCTTCGGGAGCAGGGTTCTGATTTCTGCCGCCAGTTCACGGACACGTGCCTCTGTCAGTTGTTTGGAGTCGATCACGCCGATTTCTTTGAGTTGTTCCGCATGCGCATAACTGACCATTACGCCGCAGACAATCAGCGGACCGAAGTAATCTCCTTTTCCGCTTTCATCCGTCCCGATACGATTTTCATGCAAATCTGCAATATTAATATCCGCAGACAGTATGTCCGGTTTGCGTTGTTTTTTGGGGGATGCAGGCGTAACGCTCTCAATACCCTGCCGGTTCAGAAAATCGGTCAGTATGCTGTACTCCGGACTGTCAGACGCATTAAATACCAATTTTCCGGACTGATACAGATTTACCGTAAATTTATTTTTGTGTGCCAAAAATACCTGATAGGGTCTGTCCTTAAATTCAAACCCGTTTTCTGACAAAAACTGTCTTAACGTATCAAAAAATACAGGCGACAACTGGCGCACATCCATAAAAAAATCAGAAAAATAATCCGGCGGTCAGCAACATAAACAAATTACTGTACCCGCTGAATACTGATTGTGCAGGTATGCCCGTTAATATCTGCCGTCTCGCCTTCTCCGGTGTGTTCCGGAAGCAGGGTTATCTGTTCCGTCAGTGTTTCCTTCATCAGATAGGCTTCAAAAGCACGGATGGCTTCGCTGACAGCCGGCGGCGTACCCAGACTGACCCGGATGCGGTCGGTAACATTAAGCCCCGTCGTTTTTTCGCATATTCTGAATTTTATTGATGATTTCGCGGACCAGTCCCTCCTGTATCAGTTCCGGAGTGAGCGTGGTGTCCAGTGCCGCAACCAAATCATCCTTTGTCTGTACGAGCAGTCCGGGTTTCTGGTGCCGGTCAATCAGCAGGTCATCTTTGCCGAGTTTGACCTCCGCGCCGTCAAGCGTCAGCGTCACAAATCCGCCCCGATTAACATCAGCAAGTTGCGCGGACGTCAAAGCTTTTACAGCATCTGTCAGCGGTTTCATCATTTTGCCGTATTGTTTACCCAATTTGGGAAGATTCGGACGTGCAGAGAATGTAACGAGTTTTTCCTCGTTGGATTCGATGAATACCTGTTTTACATTGAGTTCTTCACGAATCTGATCCTGCATTTCTTTAATCACCTGCGCGGTAACAGGGTCGGACGTCACCAAAGATACAGACGGCAGGGGCTGGCGGATTTTAATCTGCTCTGATGCTCTCAGAAAACGCCCCATGCTGACTGCATCCATCACTTTTTTCATGCGGATATTGAGTTCCGGATTGAGAAGGGTCGTGTCAACCTCCGGAAAATCACACAGATGAACGCTCTCCGGGTCACTGCCGGTCTTCAGGACAGAATAAATCAGTTCCGCAGTGAACGGCATGAACGGCGCAATTACTTTGGCGAAATTCTTGAGAGTGTAATACAGCGTTTCATATGCCCGATATTTATCTGCACTCTCGCCGGCTTTCCAAAATCGGCGGCGGCTTCGGCGGATATACCAGTTGGTCAGTCCGTCAATAAAACCAACGAGCGGCTGTACTGCTTTATTCAGATTGTACGTCGCCATCGCGGTGCGGACATCCTGCACCAGTTCCTGAAATCCGGACAGCAGCCATATATCAAGGGGATTATCAGATTTTACAGGTGTTTCCGCCGGTTTCCATCCGTCCACGTTGGCATACGTCACAAAAAAACTGAGCGCATGACGCAAGGGGATAAGGTTATTCCTGCCGGTATCAATCAACCCGCTCTCCGCAAACCGCAGTTCTTCCGCTTTAATCGCACCGGAATTGAGCATATAGAGACGGAGTGCATCTGCACCGTACTTATTCAGCATATCAAGCGGGTCGGGGTAATTTTTCAGCCGTTTGCTCATTTTTTCACCGTCTTCCGCCATTACTAGCCCGCTTACAATGATATTTTTATACGCCGGCAACCCGAAGAGAGCCGAACTCAAAACGCTCAGCGTATAAAACCAGCCGCGTGTCTGGTCAATTCCTTCAGAAATAAAATCTGCCGGAAATGTGCGTTCAAACTGTTCCTTATTTTCAAACGGATAGTGTAGTTGCGCATAAGGCATAGAGCCGGACTCAAACCAACAGTCCAGCACTTCAGTGATACGGCGCGAGGTTCCGCCGCATTTTTCACACGGAAATGTCAGTCCGTCAATAAAATGGCGGTGCAGGTCTTCCGTTTTCTTCCCGGATAACTGTTCGAGTTCTGCGCGGCTTCCCAAACATTTTTCGTGCTTACAGTTTTCGCAAATCCACACGGGAAGAGGTGTTCCCCAGTAGCGGTTACGACTGATACACCAATCACGTGCGCCCTCCAGCCATTTCCCCATCCGCCCTTCTTTGATATGATCAGGGGCATAGTGGATTTTTCGGTTATTCTCGAGCATCAGCTCTTTAATCTTTTCCACGTTGACAAACCAGCTCGGAATGCCTCGGTACATCAGCGGGGTATCCGTCCGCCAGCAGAACGGGTAGTTGTGATGCAGCGTGTCTTGCCGCAACAGGCGTTTATTGGCTTTGAGATAATCAATAATCGGTTTGTCCGCATCTTTGAAAAATAAACCTTTGTAAGGCGGCGCGGCATCTGTGAAAATGCCGCTGTCATCCACCGGCATAATTTCCGGCAGTCTGTATAATTTACCGATGCGGTGGTCATCCTCACCGAACATCGGTGCGGTATGAACAATTCCGGTACCCATATCATCTGTAACGTGTTCACCGACTGTAACAATGAAGCTTCCGCTTTGTGCATATTCTGCATAAAACGGGAACAGCGGCTCATAAATCATGCGCTCCAGCGCGGCACCTTTTAGGGTTTTGATGACTTCCGCATCTGAAAATTCTTTACTGTAGCGCGAAAGGGCATATTTACCGATATAAAACCGCTCCTCATTTTTCTGAAGCAACAGATAATCCTGTTCAGGGTTCACACACAAAGCCAAATTGGCAGGCAGTGTCCACGGAGTTGTTGTCCATCCCAGAAAATAGGTATTTTCTTCGGTCAGCGATTTAAATTTAATTGTAACGGAGGGGTCGTCCGTCATGCGGTAACCGAGGTTGACCTCAAAGTTGGACAGAGGTGTGGACAGGCGTGTACTGTATGCTGTAATCCGATTTGCCTGATATATCAGCCCCTTATCCCACAAACTCTTGAATACCCACCACACGGATTCCATGAAATCGGTATCCAGCGTTTTATAGTCGTTATTCAGATCAATCCAGCGCCCGATACGCTTCACGACATAACGCCACTCGTGCGCATAACGCATTACAATACTGCGGCAGTATTCATTGAATTTATCAATGCCCATTTTTTCAATGTCATATTTCCCGCGCGTACCGAGTTCTTTTTCCGCTTCAAATTCTACGGGAAGTCCGTGACAGTCCCATCCGAAGCGGCGCTCAATTTTATGCCCGAGCATCGTGTAGTAGCGCGGAACAACATCTTTAATGGTTCCCGCAAGCAAATGTCCGTAATGCGGGGTACCGGTCGCAAACGGCGGACCGTCATAGACCACATAGCGTTTAGCCCCGGGGCGGAACTCGCCAGCTTTTTCAACCATACGGTTGTCCTCCCAAAACTTCAGGATGTCTTCTTCGCTCCGGGAAATACTTTGGTCGATAAAATCAGCTCGGTATGTCATAGATTACACGTGTTGCCTGGTCTGTATTCTGTATATTAAAATTGAATAATTCTGATACGCGTGCCGCATCTGTCATCAGACGGGTACTTTATTTTTACCGCCGCAGGCACCCGTTTCAGAGAGTCTGCGGCAAAATAATGATGCGGAAAATAATCGGGGAAGTCTGAACGCTGTAAATCACAAATAGCGCAGGAGTATGTGCCGGAAAAATAAGCAACAGTTACGGAAGATTTAGGCTGTTATTGCCGACTCAACCGTTAAATTCAGAAAATAATCATACACTGATTTTACCGGATATTGAAGTAGTTTTAAGCAGTTTTAATAGTTTATTAGACCTGTTAAGATTAAGGCAGGTTAAAAATACGAAGTTACAGCAATAATATCTGCAACTTGCCTAACATCTTAAAATACGTTTATTATTGGAAATTTTTTACCGGAGCTATTGATTACACGTAAAAATACAATTAATACATGCTTCAAAAATTTAAAATATAACTGCTTTTTAATTGAACTCGATTTTTTAACTTTAATTCAGCAACTCTCAACTTTACTCAAATTCTTATGATTATTGGTGTCCCAAAAGAAATCAAAGTCCATGAATATCGTGTAGGGTTGACCCCGGCGGGTGTCAAAGAAATTACCGGCGCGGGTCATACCGTTTTAATACAAAAAGACGCGGCGAGCGGTATCGGTATTAGTGATGAAGACTATCAGAAAGTTGGCGGGAAGATTGTTCCGACCGCAGAAGAAATTTTCAAAACTGCGGATATGATTGTAAAAGTAAAAGAGCCGCAAGCTTCGGAATGCAAGCAACTGCGGCCGGGTCAACTGCTTTTCACATATCTGCATTTGGCTCCGGACCCCGAACAGACAAAACTGTTGTTAGAGTCAGGCTGTACGGCAATCGCCTATGAAACAGTGACTGACCGTAACGGGCGTCTTCCGCTTCTGGCTCCGATGAGTGAAGTTGCCGGCAGGATGTCGATTCAGGCAGGTGCGGTATGTCTGGAAAAGAAAAATGACGGACGCGGGACACTGCTGAGCGGGGTTCCCGGTGTATTGCCCGGTCGGGTGACTGTTTTGGGGGGGGGGGTTGTCGGTTATAATGCGGCAAAAATGGCGGTTGGTATAGGAGCGGACGTTACAATAATGGATGTATCTCTGCACCGGCTGAATGAACTGGATATGATTTTTGATTCGCGCGTCAAAACTCTTGTTTCCAACACGCAGAACATCGAAGAGTGTGTCTGTCATTCGGATTTGGTCATCGGTGCGGTGCTGATTCCGGGGGCGAATGCACCCAAGCTTGTCAAAAAAGGCATGCTGAAGCACATGCTCAAGGGCAGTGTAGTGGTGGATGTTGCGATTGATCAGGGCGGATGTTTTGAAACCAGCCGGCCGACTACCCATTCCGAACCGACATTTATTATTGATGACGTGGTGCATTACTGTGTGGCGAATATGCCGGGGGGCGTGGCGCGCACATCCACGTTTGCACTGAACAACGCTACCATACCTTACACTCTCCGTCTCATTCGGGAGGGATGGCGGCAGGCACTGAAGAATGATGCCGGATTTGCCAACGGACTCAATATCCATGAAGGTAAAGTCACACATCCGGGCGTTTCCGAGTCATTGGGCTATCCTCTGCACAAGTTGTCTTCAATTCTTTAGAGTGAGTTTACAAATTAAAAAAATCTAAAGCGACAGCAAATCTTAAATGCCGGACGTGTAATGATTATCGGTGTTCCGAGGGAAATAAAATCACATGAATACCGCGTAGGTCTTTTGGCATCCGGTGCTAAAGAACTGACAGACGCGGGATACAAAGTAATGGTGCAGAGGTTCCGCCGGCACCGGCGTGGGAATATCAGATGAAGATTACCGCGGGCAGGTGCGGATATTGTACTGACAGCGGAAGATATATATCATAAAGCGGACATTATCGTCAAAGTGAAGGAACTTCAGCACACGGAATGCCGAATGCTGAAGCGCGGACAAATTGTGATGGCATTTCATCAGCTTTTTGTTGATGCCGAACGCGTCCGTCTGATTACTGAAGCGGGAGCCACGATCATTTCGTATGAAGGTGTCAGAGATAATACGGGCAAGCGCCCGTTGCTGTCACCAATGAGTGAAATCGCCGGACGTCTGTCCGTGCAGACCGGTGCATTTTTACTGGAGAAGAAAAAACGGTGGGGCGGGGTACCCTGCTCAGCGGTGTTTCCGGGTGTATTGCCGGGTAGGGTAACTGTTATTGGGGGCGGGGTTTCCCGGATATAACGCGATTAAAACCGCTGTGGGAATGGGTGCAGATGTCACAGTTATCGGGCGGGTCACTGCAACGGCTGGACGAACTGGATAAAATATTTAAATCCCGTATTAAAACGCTGACTTCCAACGCCCAAAACATTGAAGAGGCGGTGTGTCAGTCGGATTTAGTCATCGGCGCAGTGCTTGTTCCGGGTGAAGTAACCCCCAAACTGGTTAAAGAAGACACAGTCAGAAAAATGCTGAAAGGCAGTGTGATTGTGGATATTGGGATTGATCAGGGGGCTGTTTTGAGACGGCAAGGGAGACAACCCACGCCCAACCGACCTATACCGTTCATGACGTTATTCATTACTGCGTAGCGAATATGCCCGGCGCGGTTCCGCTGACTGCTGCTTATACGCTGTGCAATTCAACCTTTCCCTGCCTAAAAAAATTAATCCAAAACGGTTTAAAGATTTGGCAGAAAAGCGAATCCGGGTTTTTGCAGAGTCTGTCCAGATTTATCAGGGTAACGTTACTCACTCCGGATTGGCAAAGACTCTGCATTATGATTACTGTCGGTTGCCATCTATTTTTTAGCGGATTGCATTTGTTGTATTCCGCATCTTTTCACAAAAATTCAGGGTTGATATTCATTCTTGTCGCTCTGATTCTTTCACAAAATATATTCCCTGTACGCAATAATCGGCACTGTTTTTGCTTTAATAAATAACGGCTGTCAAGGATGAGCCAATTCCGCATACGGATTTTTGCGGAATACCCAATGGATTATTGGTTATGGTTGCCCGCTGAAAGGATGGTGCCGGCGGGTACCCGGTGAAAGTTTTATATTTAAAAACCTCAGGCAGTATTATAAAAATGGCAGAAGCAACATCTAATCCAACGGGGAACCTGCAAAGTCAGTTCTACGGCTTTTTTCGATAACCTTTCGCCGGCAAAGAAAATTTATGTCGTGCTGGCAATCGTAATGGTGCTTGGCGGGCTGGGACTGATTGTCTATAACTCTCAACAGGAAACATATACGCTTTTCATGAACGGCATGACGCCGAAGGAAACTGCGGGTATCGTTGCCAAACTGGATGAATCTCAAATCAGATACCGCATTCAGCCGGCGGCACAGGCGTACTCGTAGAAACCGGACAACTGGATCAGGCAAGGATAGATATTGCGTCTTCCGGTCTGACAGGGGGAAATACCGTCGGTTTGAACTGTTTGATAAAACCGACTTTACCTCTACTGAATTTGAGCAAAATATCCGCTATAGACGTGCATTAGAGGGTGAACTTGCGCGCTTAATTCAGAAAATTGAATTTATTGATTCTGCCAAAGTGGTTATCGCGATCCCGGAAAAATCGGTTTTTATCAGCGAAGAAAAAAACCCGACGGCATCGGTTACAACTGACGCTGAAATCCGGTAAATCGCTTACTCCCAAAGCGGCAAAAACTATTACCAATTTGGTATCATCAGGTATCCCCGATATGAAGTCCCAGAATGTGATTATTTCTGATCAATTCGGAACCTCTACAGCAGTAATACGCCGGAAGACATCAGCGCGGAAACCCGTGACGTAAATCTGAAGTATAAGACAGAATTCGAAACCTACCTGACCGGAAAGGTATTGACCCAACTGGAGAAGATTGCCGGGCGCGGACATGTGGAAGTCAGGGTGTCGGCGGATATTAACTTTGACGAGAGTCAGATTGAGGAAAATACGGTTGACCCGGACAGCTCTACCCTGGTGAGCGAAGAAAGCATAACGGAAGCCTCCACCGGTTCGCGCTCTATTCCTGTGGGCATTCCGGGCGTTACCTCCAATTCACCGGAAATTCAGGCGGGTTCGGCAGAGGTGGCGAATATTTCTGACTACAGCAAAAAACAGAAAAAGCCAATTATGAAAACAGTAAAAAATACGTCCGCCGCAAAATAAATTTCGGGCAGTATTCAGTCTGTGAGTGTATCCGTATTGATTGATGATAAGCTGATTACGCGGAATAATGAGCAGGGGCAACCCGTGCAGGAATTTGTTAAATGGTCAGATCAGGAACTGGCACAAATTACGGCAATTGCACAACGTGCGGTGGGATTTAATGATACACGCGGCGATAAAATAGACGTCAAGAATATTTCGTTTAATCAGAAAAAAGAACAGAATCAGTCTGTACTTTCAGAACAGCAGTACATGGAGCGTGAATTCTGGATTAACATCATTAAATATATTTTCTTCACGATGGTGCTGATTGCACTGATTTTTGTAGTGGTGAGACCTATGGTGAAGCGCCTGTTTGAGGTTCGGATGATCTCAATTTGATTATGGGGCTGCCGACATCAGTAGGGAACTTTGAAGGACGCGGATCAGCCGGTTCAGGTGCCGGAGCGTCTGCTATGGTAGATGATTTGAGCCAATACGCTGCAAAAGTAGAGAAAGAAGATCACAATATAGAAATTCCGCCCAGAAATAAAATATTGGAACTGGCCAAGAATGATCCGCAAAAAACGGCGAACATCGTTAAATTTTGGTTAAAAGATAAATCCAGATAACATACAGTCATAAATTAAGAGTGAATTTCAGAAAGCAATTTACATCCGCCCGCAGTATTTTTTATTAGCCGCTATGCTGATACTGCTGGGTGAGACGCATACTTTTGCGCGTGGCTATGGCGGGATTTCCTATACGTCAAAATCTTATGATTATCAGTATGAGACAAACGCAAACGGAGATAAAAGCAAATCTGATATATCAGCAACGGGCAGCCTGTTTAAGTTTTATATCGGGTATTATCTTTATGAAGATATTATTCTGGAAGGCGGCTACATTGATTTTGGGCAACCCAACGATAAAAAAAACACTGGTTGGCAGTACGGCAACGCAGGTTTATAAAACGAATGTTCGCATGTACGGCGGATTTGGCAAAGTCATTAAACTGTTTCCGATTGGAACAACCAATTTCAGTGTCAATGCAGGGCTGGGAGCGATGCTGACGTCAGTCGGAGTCGCCTCAAAACTGGAGATACCTGAACAGTCTTACAGCGACAGTCAGTCCAAACAAAAAATGAATGTATCACTGATTTATGGCGGCGGCATAGAATACAGCATCAACCGCAGTTTGGCACTCAATCTAAATTACGATGTTTACACGAAGCCGATAGACAAACTTGAAACGCCGGCATTCAAAGACACAAATATCACCACACAAGTATCCATGAAGGATTTGGGTATTCTGTCATTCGGGTTCAAATTCAGCTTTTAAAAATCAACCGTCTTCAGGGTTATAAAAATATAACCCTGTCCTGAACCGTTGCCCCTGTTTACGAGAATAACGGTTAATATAAAAAAATTTCCTTACTTTTTCAGTTTCACGCGCAGGGAATCATAGGTATTTCGTTCAGACGCGGTCAGGGTTTCCGGTTTAATCAGTGACAGCGATTTTTGCGCTTCATCCGGCTGGTTATCCGATAAATATACCTGCGTCAGTTGCAGTCGCAGCCTGTTTTTGGACGTTTCCGGAACAGACGGCAGAAATACAGCCCGGAGTAAAACCCGCGCAGCCTCTTTATACTGTCCGGACGCCGCTTTAATCTCGGCATCTGTTTCCAGTGCTTTCACATAGTTAGGGGTATCACGGTAATTGTCGGGATTGCCGATTGTAAGTACGTGCTTCATCCGCATTTCCTGTTTTTGCTGCGCTTTCGGCTCTTGCCAGCCGTACTTCCTGCTGAATTTCTGCTGAAAGATCGGGAGTATCCGCATTTTTCAGCAGCTCCAGTGCTTTTTTATGGTCTCCCTTAAGCTGATAAGCATTTGCCAGCAGCAGATAACGTTCCTCGGCCCGGTATTCCTTATTGTCGGACAGAGTGGGCGGCACCTGTGTGATAACAACTTCTGATTTTCCGGAATTGGCGGCACATCGGGTACCGATAATCACGCGGTTGATTTTATCTTCCGTAGTTTCACCGGCAAGCGGTTCAGAGGCTTTCTGACTGCATTTTTCCCAATCCTGTTTGGCGTAGAGCAGATGCAGGCGATTCATGCGAACTTCCGGACGGCGGTAATCATAGACTTTTTCGTACGCCTCGTATATCCTGTCCGCTGACTGATCCTGACGGTCAGCGATATATTCACCGGCAACCATCTGCACGAGCTGATAGCGGATTTTCTTCGTCCATCGGTTTTTTCAGAATGTCCTCCCCTTCTTTGTAAAAAAGAGCCTTGTTACCCGCGCGGTTGGATGCACTTATAATATTATAATACAGCACACTACGCTCTTTCTGATTTTCAAAAAGCGGCAACAGTTCATAGTAGCGTTTTTTAGAACCGTTATAATCTTCCATATTGTACTTGGCATCGGCATTTGCCATTGTGTAGATATAAACAGAATCCTTATCCTTTTCACCGGAAAGCCACGTCTCGGTATAGGCAACCACATCGCGGTACTTCTCATTTGCAATCCACGCCTGAGAATTATGCGGCGTGTTTTCAAAGAATTTGAGTCCTTATACGGCGTGATTTCCTTCAGGGCCTCCGTGTTTTTTTTCTGCACCAGTAAAGACGCGGTATACAGTACAACCAGCGGTTCAGTCTTCGGAGATGCCTGTTTATATATGTTCAAAACATCCGCATAATTATCGGCGTAATATGCAATCCCTGCAGCATACTCAGGCAACACCGCCTGTTTGTGTATTTTATACGCCTGCATCAGCACGTTGACCGCTTCTGTATTTTTCTGCTCATAAACCAGTGCCGCCGCTTTATATATTTCCGCTTCCAGAGCAGTTTGCGCAGACCAACTCTCGTAAGGTACTGAATCTGCTTTAAGCGGATAACCTTTGAAATCACTCAAATGGTACAGTGCATAAAATAAATGATAGCGTGCCTTATGCGGGCCCGCTGCCGACGCAGTTTCCGGGTCTGTAAAAATGCGCCGGGCGTCTTTATATTTCTTTTGCTTCAGATAGGTCTGCCCAAGATTAAAACGAATGTTACGGGCAGAGGCGGCATCTGTATCCAAACGGAGTGCATCGACATAAATTTTCTCCGCTTCGTCATATTTCTTTTCTATAAACTTATCATTTCCCAGTCTGAATGATCGGTATAATGCCACGTACGGCAGTGTGACAGGTGTGTTGTGCACTGCTTCGCTTAGTTGCGGATTGCTGTCAGTCAATTTCTTCTCTTTGAGCAGGTTAAGCACCGCGAACTGTTTAAATTCTGAATTATCTTCCAACTGATAAAAGTAGCGTACCGCATCCTGCGCGTCATTTTTCCTGACTGCCAGCAAAAACATCAGATAGTTGCTGTCTTTATGTTTACTGCGCTCTGTATCTGACACCAGTTTGACTGCACGCCCGGCAGAGTCCGTATCCCCCGCTTTCAGGTACGCCCACGCCTTGTAGTAGCGTATTTCCTGCGCAAAAGAAACAGACGATGTACGTTCATCCGCCGCCTTCAGCAGTCCCGCACATCCGATATAGTTGCCTGTCTTACAGTCTGCCGCCGCCCGGTAATATGCCGCCTCATCACCGTACTGCCCGTATGGCTGGCGGAGCAGATACATGGAATATTCCCGCCGCACGCCGTTATTGTCATTTAGTGTTCAGCAGTGCATACAGGTTCAGCAGTCCGTTTTTTGCCGATGAATAGGTTCTCCGTAGGTTTTATCCCACACCTGATAACGCTCCGTCGCTTTGGCATAATCTTTTTTATCAACATCAATGTACATTCGGTAAAAATAACCCTCCGAGGCGTAGTGCGGATTTTCTGACGCAATCAAGCGTTCCGCGTAAGCTTCTGCCCCGGCGGTATCACCGTTCTGCATATCAATCATCAGCAGGCGGAGATTGGCTTTCCTGCTGGTATTTCCCTTTATTGGCAGCAATTTTTTGGTAGATTTCCGTGGCCTGTTTTTATCGCCGTTCTGCTCAAATTCGTATGCCCGGAGCATACTCTTGCGGTCAGGAAAAAAGATTCATCATGAAATCGCCAAATCCGGAAATTACTTTTACATTGAAAGCAGAATCCGGTTTGACAGGATGTGCAGACGGAGAAATAATCGGGAAAGTAATTTTCGTCCGGCGGCGTGGGATCAATAATCCCGTACTCATGATTGAGTTCAGGTTTTTTCAATATCGCTGATGTGCTTACCCTTAAATACAATATCCGTCAGCTTCAGTGCCTCTGCTGCGCGCAGCACAGTTGTCTGTGTCTGCAAAACCGTTACAGATATTATGCAGAGCAAAATAATAACCTGTCGGAATAAACCCATTACAGGAGAGCGATAACTGCTTTATTCATGAGATGACTGTTCTATAAAATATTAACGGCCCGGGGAGAGTCCTCCGGAAGGGGTGTACTTTGGGCATATCTGCTGAATGTCCGCCAGTTCAGCTTCTGTGAAATCCTGTTCATACAACTCAAACCCGGCAGACCCTGTAAACCCATTCATGATAACCCGACCAATTCATTTGGACTATAGGATTTTGATGCAGAATGACCCGGAATATCTGCAATGGCGGTATGCGCGCGCGAAGCTGTTCTTCAGAAACCAGTCCCCGCCAGATATTAACCCAGACATCATACCGGACATCCAAAAGGATAGACCCGTGCTGCAGAATTGACCGGGAATTGCGATGCTGGGCACTGCCGATAAGTTTTTTGCCGCCAACGGTTACTTCATAACCGGAAATTTCACGAAAACAGACAGACGTCTCATCCGTTGTTTTACCTTCTTCCATTTCGCATATAATACCAATCGATGCGAGGCGCAGCAGACAGGTAACTGCTGATATAACGGTACGTTTCTAAAATTCCGCCGGGCATATATTCCGCCGGACAGATATACGCGTAAGTCAATTCACGGTCATGGAAGACAGTTTTGCCGCCGGTAATACGGTTTACGTAAGGGATATGGTGCTGACGGCAGTATTCAAAATTGATTTCTGCTGTTTTTTTATTGTATTTGCCGAAGGAAAGTGTCGGCGTGACCAACCGTAAAAACGCAGCACAGATTTTCCCTGTTTGAAGAGATATTCATCCGCCGCCATATTGAAGGCAGGGTCATATATTTGGTACGGTAATAACGCGCAGTCTTGTCTGTGGAAGTATCTGTTTCATATTATTCCACTGATTGCAGTGCTAATGCGGCATTGTTATATGCCGGATTTTCTGTAACATCTTCCCCGACCCAATCCGGTAAATCAAATATTCGTCAGCCGATGTCAGCTCTATTTCTGCGACAACCAATCCCTGATGGTATCCCGTAAATTCATCCACATGCCAGATTTTTCCGTTTGAAACAAACATAGTGACGGTACTTATCTACGCGTCCGCATTTTGCAATGGCAATCAGTGCTTCTGCATCACCCGCGGGATTTGATATTCAAATTCAGACGCGGATATTTTTCCGGTCTTATGTTTAATTGACAGCCATGCACTGTCATCAATTTTACCGGACACGGACAACTGTCTGTTTATCGGACGTAATATATGCCTGCGAAATTATCAGCGTTTTCTCTGTCGCGCCTGACCAGGTATCGTTTTTTACTAAAAACTTGCGCTCAATTTCGACCTGCATCATAAACTCCGGTTTCTTATCGGGAAGAGGAGACGGCAGTACACTCCGGAGGGAACAACCAAAGACTATTTTCTTTTTTTATAGCCCTGCTGTTCCCACGAAAGAAATTTTTTTACAATAACTTCAGTCGTATTAAAGACACATATCAGTGCATTTGGCTCGGTTTTATAAATAATTTCCTTCAGCCGCCCCAACTCCACCATATTAATAATGGTAAATACAATCTTTGTATCTGCTTTAGAATGTGCTCCGATACCGCGTATAAACGTGGTACCCCTATCCAGATAATTGCCGATTGCTTCAGCGATTTTATCCGGTTCAGATGTAATAATCAGTAAAGCTTTGCGCTGACTGAAGCCGGTAAGGGATAAAATCAATCGTCTTTGCGGTCAGAAACATATAAATACCGGAATATACTGCCCGATCAATATCGTAAATCATATAGATTAAAAGAATATTGAACGCATTGACCAGATTAAATGTGACGCCCATTGGGACGGCATACTTCCTTTTTACTACAGCCGCAATAATATCTAACCCGCCGGCAGCGGCATTAAATTTCATGTACAGTGCCATGAATATACCGGTACCGATACCGGCGGCAATCACTGCAACCAGCGGACTGCCCGTCTGAACCGGCGGTACTCCGGACAGCAGGTCTACCCATATACTGAAAAGCAGGGTGCCGATGATATTGACTGCAATATATTCCATATCAAATTATTTTATACCCTATAATAAATATGGGAATATTGAACAGGAAATAGGTAATTCCGATAGGAAATCCGGTATAGTAAAACAACGCAAGGCTAAAGCCGCTGATACCGCTGTTTCCGAGGCTGTTTTGTACATACAATCGCCTGAAATATATAACTTGAAATCGGCAGACTTAATTCAGAAATAATATTTTAACCCAGAACGAGCGCGTGAAGAGAAAGTTTGAAGTGACATCCCACGGGAGTTTTACAGAAGGTTTATACATATCAGATGCGGTAATCAGCCAACAAAATCAGGCTGCCGGTACTTTCCAGAACATTGAGCCAGAGCCTGCCTTCGGGCGTGACACGGTTGATGCCGGAAGTAGTCAGATGAGACGGAATAATGCAGTAGACTCCATGCCATAGCGAAAGCACGGCATCAGTATATCCTGACATTGCTGCATGTACAGCATTCTGCGCCAGAGTTGCCGAGAATAGATTATCGCCGGTATTGGGCGGGACGGAGCGAATCAGATAGCTGGGGTCAATATATTTTAGGTTAATCTCGATACCTTCCGAAGTAAAAAATTCGTTAATCTGATTTTTCAGATAAACACCAATATCGCCCATCTTCGGATTGCCGGACGGGTCGGTTCTTTTTAGACTGCTCAACAAATGCTGCCCCGCCCCTTCCGCCACTACAATCACGGCGTGTTTTTTGTGTCGGATGCGCTCTTTGAGGGTCTGAAGAAAACCTTTTGCCCCTTTAAGTTCAAAAGGGATTTCCGGAATAAGTACAAAATTGACATCGCGCTGGGCAATGGATGCGGTTGCTGCGATAAATCCGAGTCGCGCCCCATCAATTTCACCAAACCGATACCATTCGGACTGGCGATCGCTTCCACATGCGCACTGCGTATCGCCGCTGTCGCGATCTCTACAGCAGTATCAAAACCAAACGACCGGAAACATACATAATGTCGTTATCAATCGTCTTGGGAATACTGATAACTGCAATGTTCAGTTTGCGCCTCTCAATTTCTTCATATACCGCGTGTGCCGCTTTCAGTGTACCGTTGCCGCCCACAAAATACATCTGATTAATATCAGCATCTCAAGAGCGTCTGTTATCTCTTCCGGACTTTGCGGGCCGCGTGATGTTCCCAATATTGTCCCCCCGATGCCGTGAATGTCGCCGACGATCTCCGGATTTAATTCCACCAGCTCATGTCCGTACTTTGAAATGAAGCCCTGCAAACCCGTACTTAAATCCGACTATTTTTTTACGCCGTAATTATGCCAAAGGCATAATACAATTGAACGGATAACGTTATTCAGTCCGGGGCATATCCCCCCGCAGGTTACAATACCGGCTTTAACCCGCAGCGGGTCAAAATAAATTGTGTCCGTAGGCCCGGCAATCTGAAATCCCGCATGTTCCGGTTTAATTTTTCCTCCCGCCTCATTAATAAACGGATAGTATTCAATCCGGTTATTGGCGTGTTTCCAGCTGCGACAGTGGGTATTTTGTGAGTACGTTTGCCCAAAACACTCAGTTGAACCTGCTCTTTACCGGTTATTTTAACCATAAACGTGTTAGTTATAATCTATGCGGTTCCGCATGAAAACTGTCAGGACGGGTCTTTGCAGGCAACTCTGCAAAGTTTCAGAGTATCTGCCCCGCGCAGTTTGTGCTTTCAGACGGATGTATATTAAGGAAGGCTGAAAATCGTCTTTTTATAATGTTTCAGTTCATTAATGGACTCGTAAATATCATATTTGGCGCGGTGTTTATCTGTTTTTTTATATTCCTGCGAACCGGGATACCAGCGTTTGGATAACTCTTTCACCGTGCTGACGTCAATAATCCGGTAATGAAAATACTGTATAGCCCAAACATATGATGCTTCATGAAAGCTCTGTCCTGAAATACAGAGTTACCGCAAAGCGGAGATTGCCTTTTTCTGTATACCGCATGCAGTAAATCAATAGAAAGCTGTTCCACTTCCGTCAAAACATTGGGTGCTTTGAGACATTCATTAATCAGTCCGTTTTTAGTGTGCTGATCGAGGCACCATTCATCCATCTCACCCACAATCGACTCAGGATACCTGACGACCATGCTGAAACCGGCGTCCAGGGTATTAAGTTCACTGTCAGTCGGGACAATGGCAATTTCTAAAACTTTATCGGTCAACGGATTTAATCCGGTCATTTCCATATCGACCCAGATTAAATTCAGGCTTTTGGGCGAGGAATTCATACGTTTATTTTAGGAGCATTTTGCCTGCATCACTTTCGCTGATTTCAAAATATTTGTTATTAACGAATCTGTTTATTCTGTCAAAAAAAGTGTCATTTACTCCATTCAGTTTAACTGCCAGATAATATTTGGAGACCTTATCTGCAGTTTGTTTGTATAAAATTAAAGTCAGTGTTCCGCCCGTTTTGATATGAAAAACAGTTTCAGCTTCATTTGACTTTGCATCTGTCAAAGAAGGAAGTGCTTTATAGACCTGTATAAATCTCACTGTCTCAAGACCGGAAAGCATTTCATCAAACTTTGCTTTATCGATAGAAGATTTACCGACCGATTTAAAGTTTATTTTGCTGTCAGTCGTGCTGTCCGGTGCCTGCCGTTCGTAAGTGTAATTGTTTTTGCCGGCTTTTATATCTATGCCTTTATAAGTTCGCGGTTCAGCAGTTTTAGAATTTTTTCAATAAATTCCCCCGGCTTTTATACGTGGTAACAGCATTTTTAATCAGCCACACCTGATCGGTATCCGTACGTTTAATATACTGACCGCCACCCTCCCGGCTATTTCCGATTAAAAATTCAGCAAATGTATTCCCGTCTTTATAAAAAGTTATTTTTTTGCCGGATTGTTTGCCGGCTTCTGTAAATCCAAACTTATCAAAATTTTCCGGATTTGCCGACGCGGTTTCAGTAATTGTCTGCGTGTTCAGATTCTCCAGCAGTTTATACAGCAGGGTACTGTCGGCAGGGTATTCAGATTCCGCAACAACCCATATCCCGTCTGTTTTTTTGACAGAAAAACTGTTTCCGGAATCCGTAAATGTCACGGTATCAAACGAGTCATTAAATATGCCCTGACCGCAATTGGCTTTCCTTTGGCGGCATCATACCGCTCTTTTTCGTTTCCTGTGCGCTGATAAATGTATAAAGCACCGGCAACTGCAAATATACCCAGAAAAATATATAACAGTTTCTTATTATTCATCGTCAGTCTTTAAAGATTTAGCTCAAATTCAGTTTATTATATTGTAATGTATTTGCAATCTACACAGAGATGCGGCGGTAATACACCCATACCCCGACACATAATACAATCAAAGGTATAAGAAACATATTAAACCCGGTAAAAATCTTCTGATAGAACTCAATATCCTGCCGCAACAGCTTGCGGATTTCTTTTAGCTGACGCCGTGTATCAAGTTCCTTCTCTTTAAATCGTTTAATCTGCTCTGCAATATCCTGACTCAATACAATTTCACTGCTGCCCTCTTTAGGCTGGAGTTGGTTTAATTCCCGTTGTACAGAGTTGAGTTCGTTCTGAAGTTCCCTTTCCGCACTGTTGTATTTTGCCTGCGCCTGCCGTTCCATTTCTTCAAATTTGACAAACGGCCGCAGAAAATTTCCGCGTGAACGGATTTCAATCAGATCGGTTGAACCCGATATAAAATCAATCAGGTTAAACACCAACGGCAGATTGTTATTACGGTATTGGGAAATCGTGTTCCCCATCAGATTCATCTGCGATACAGAAAAATGATTTGCCATAAAATCCACATCCGTAATCAAAATAATACTGCTTTCGGCGGAAGCTTCTTTAATATGAGCGTTTTTATAGACGTAAGGTTCTGTAGGCTGCGCCTGTTCCTGCTCACTTGGTGTCTTTATATCGGGCGGAGGTTGTTGAAATGCCGATGACAGTTTACCTGTCAGCATTCCGGCGATATTATATTCCTTAAGTCCCGTTTCTATCTGCTTGTTCATTTCAAGCGGCGGCATAATGCCGGCCATTACTGCATCAATATCCTGTGCCCGTTTAGACGTGTATATCAGAGGGGTCAGTTTCAGTGGGGAGTCAGCTTTGAGGTTAAATCCGCCCGCATACGGGAAAATTAAATTGCCCATCCCGTTCATAATCTGTGCATCCTGATTAATACCTTCGTCATTAAACTGAAGCCATACCCCGAATGGAACCGGCTGTCCGTCCTGCCCTCTGACAACAGCGGCGTGAGTCATATCCCCGACTATTTTCTGCGCATCATATAAAATGCCCCACTTTTCAAACAACATCCGGAGGTTGCCGGAAGAGGGATTACCCACTCTGCTCCGGGTCATCGGGTCAGACGCCATATATGGGTCAGTAAGTACCACCAGCTTTCCGCCGCGCATCACAAACTGGTCAATTGCGTATTCACTGCTTTCAGTGATATTTTGAGGCTGAAGAACCACCAACAAATTAATGTCTGCGGGAATTTCTTTCACTGAAAAATTCAGCTTCTCCGTTTTATACAGCTTTGATAATTCCTGATAGAATACCCAGGGTCCGGCGTTCTGTTGCTGAAGGTAGGGGTTCTCCGGCCCGCCTGTAATAGGAACATCAGTATATATACCGATTTTGAAGCTGTCAGACTTGGTTACTTCAAATACTGCTTTGGAAATATCGTATTCCAGTGATTTCTCTTTGCGCGGGTCCATAAAAGTAATCGCAGTCTCACGTGTTTCACTGATAACAGCGATGCCCATATAAAATGCCTCCGTGGGACTGAATTCTTCAATTCCCTGTATACCGTAGCGTTTTGCCCATTCCTCCTGATCCGAGTCCGGTTTAGGATTAATAATTTCCAGTTTTATCATATCCGGATTTACCCGTTCATATTCCTGAAGAATCTCGCGGACATTGTTGCCGAAGTTCTTCAGCACTGCCGGAATTTGTTTGTGTCCGTCCGAGAAAAAATATTTGATCGTCAGAGGTGCTTTGATATTTTCAAGGATATTTCGGGTACCGTTGTTCAGCGTGTATAAGCGGTCTGCCGTTACATCCACCCGGAAATGAAGCATTGAGGAAATATAATTAGCCCCAATAAATATCATCAGAATAAGCAGAATGCTCACACTAAAACCCCGCTTCTTTATGAATACTTTTGGGGAGTCCCTGCCGTTGTATTTGATCCCTTATTTTCCGGTGTCGGTTTTTCAGTTTTTGTCATCGGTTCTTCTGGTGAAACAAAATAAATTAAATTGATAAGTGTAAAATTTATAAATAACTCTTTATTTTCAGAGCCGGATAAGTGTCTGCTTATTTTTCACGTTGTTTTTCCAGCATAATCACAGTCAGTGTCAATACTGAAAGAATAAATGAACCAAAATAGATAATGTCGCGCGAATCAATCACACCGCGCCGGATAGCGTCAAAGCGGGCGGAATAGCTGAAAAATGATACGGCATCTACGATTTTAACCGGAATAATATCATTGAGCGCAGAAGTAAACACGCCCCAGCCGATAAGCAGAATAATAAAATTTACGGACACGCTCAGAACGAAACTGATTACCTGATTGCGCGTCATCGCGGATGTAAAAATACTGACACTCAAATATGCCCCTGCAAGCAGGATACAGCCGATATATCCGCTGATAATCTGCCCCCAGTCCGGGTCGCCAGATATGCCACCGAGATTGCCAGCGGAAAAGTCAGTGCCAGAGAGACAACTGCAAACAGCCAACCCGCTAAAAATTTAGCTGTAACCGCCTGTGCTGTGGAGATAGGCATCGTGAGCAGTAATTCGGCAGTCCCCGTATTTTTTTCTTCCGCCCACAGCCGCATACCGACTGCCGGCAGTAAAAATAGAAATATCCATGGCTGGAAAAGGAAAAATTGCGTCATTGACGCCTGATTGGCACCAAAAAAATCGGCAATAAAAACGCAGTACCCATCGACAGAATGATATAGATACTGACAAACACATACCCCACCGGCGAGATGAAGTATGAATACAGTTCTTTGCTGATCAGAAATTTTAACACATAGTTATTACTGAATGAGGCTTTAGTTATCACGTTCATAAAGATTTTAAAGTTGCTGCGGTTTTATTAGAATCCGCATTAAAAATAGAATTATGATTTTCAGGACAGCTCCGGCAAAGCGACTTCGGCAGATTATGCGGATGCGGACGCTTCGGTGTTTTCCGCAACAGGCTTATCCAATGTCAGACTGCTGAACACTTCATCTATCTTGCCTTTATTTACGGTAAAGGTTTTCGGGACAAAGTGATGTTCATTGAAATAGCGGATAACTTCGCCGGATATATTCATGCCGTTTTTAGTCATAATATCCGCAGTCAGTGCATTCCGGTCAATAAGGACATCATCAACACTGCTGATGTGTTGTAACCCGTCAAACAGATCAAGTGCAGTATCCGAAGAGTACGTAAAGCGGATGGAATTATGAGCGGGCGACAATGCGGTCAATTTATCGGGCGAGGTATCCATTACCAGCTTTCCTTTACTGATAATCAGCACACGGTTGCACACCGATTCCATTTCCTCCAGAATATGCGTGGAAAGGACAATGGTTTTATTTTTAGAGATTTGTTTAATCAGGGTGGCGGATTTCGTTTTTCTGATTGGGGTCAAGTCCGTCAGTCGGTTCATCCAGTATCAGCACAGGCGGATTGTGAATAATAGCCTGTGCAAAACACACGCGCTGGCGGTAGCCTTTAGACAGCGTATCAATGATGCGGTTTTCCACATCTTCCAAAAACGCGGTTTTGAGAGCGTCTCTGACGCGCGCTTCAATATCTGCTTTGGCAATTCCCCTGATACCGGCAACCAGCCTTAAAATTCCCTTACTTTAATATCTTTATAACACGGAGCACTTTCAGGCAGATACCCGATATGCCGTCTGCTTTCCGCCGGGTCTTCTTCGGTGTCCCTGCCCATAATTTTCACCGTCCCCGCGGTAGGATATATATAACCTGTAATCATGCGCATGGTAGTAGATTTCCCGGCACCGTTCGGCCCCAGAAATGCCACCACTTCGCCCGGTTCCGCTTTGAATGATACGTTATCGACCGCCGTCAGACTGCCGTATTTTTTAGTCAGTGAAATGGTTTCGATCATGTTCAGTTCTGATTTTGCAGTTAATCGGTTTATACAATAAGAGTTTTATACTAAAAAAATAAATGTATATCTTCCGGTTTTTATTGCATTAAGACGTGTTTTAATGCTTTTCAATCTTATTATACTAAGAGGGTTGATGCTATTTTGTATGCTGTGCGACATAATCTTTGAGTTGTGCGCGGATATTACTCATCATTAAATCCAGTTCAGATTTGTCTTTAGCGGACAGATTAATATAAAATTTAATTTGGGTTCAGTGCCGGATGGACGCGCAGTAATGCGCACATCCTGACTGTAATAGAGTGCGAACGTATCTGAAGGCGCAAGTGCTATTTTCGCCGGTGCTGTTTTACCGATTTTATCAGTCAGCATTTGGCTTTTGTAATCGGCAACTGACGTGAGATGATGTCCTTCAAGCTCAACAGGCGGATTGGCGCGCAGTGCAGCCATCAGGGTTTTAATCTTCTCTTTGCCCGTCTGTCCTTTGAGGGTAAAGTTTTCCTGTGCATCCGCATAAAGACCAAACAGGCTGTATATTTCAGCGAGTTCATCCGAAACAGTGCGCCCCTCTTTCTTCAGTCCCGCCGTAATTTCAGCCAGCATCAGCGCAGCAGATATGCCGTCCTTATCGCGGATAAAATCACCAATCAGATACCCGTGGCTCTCCTCAAAACCAAATACATAGGACATATTCCCGGCAGATACTTCGCGGTTGATCACTTCGGCAATATTCTTAAATCCGGTATGACAATAGTGTGTTTTGACGCCAAAATGCCCGGCAATTTTTTCTGCGATTGGGGTAGAAACGACAGTTGTTACAATGTAGCTTTTATCCGTGAGCGTACCTGCCTGCCTCCGTTTCTTCAGTGCCTGATAAAGCATTAAAATACCGACCGTATTACCGGAGATAAACTCAAACTGCCCGTTTTTACCTTTGATCATACAGCCGATGCGGTCAGCGTCCGGGTCTGTGGCAATGATAATATCCGCAGCGGGGTCGGCGGTTTTTATGGCTTCCGCATAAGCACTCGTTTCTTCCGGGTTTGGTGATTTTACAGTCGGGAAATTGCCGTCCGGTTCTTTCTGTGAACTGACAAAGCGTATATTCTTAAACCCGCGCTTTTCTGCCGCTTTGCTGACAAAGCGATAGCCCACACCGTGCAGAGGCGTATAAACCACATTGACTGACGCGTTATCCGCGCTGTTGCCGGTAAAAACGACTCAAATGAACGGATATATGCGTCAATTACTGATTCATCTGCTGTATGTATCTGCGCGCGATTATCACTGTCAACGCGGATATTTCCGAAGTCGTTAATTGCATACACACAGTCAATAATGCCTTTGTCCACCGGAGAGATCACTTGCGCACCGTCATTCCAAAATACTTTATAGCCGTTATATTCAGGCGGATTATGGCTGGCAGTGATATTAACTCCAAAGTTACATTTCAGATAACGGATGGTAAACGACAGTACCGGCGTGGCAGAGGGATATGAGAACGTATAGACTTCTATACCATTTGCCGTCAGCACACGGATAGTTTCCTGAGAAAATAACGGGGAGGTATTGCGCGAATCATGGCAGACGACGGCTTTGAGACGTTCCTGTCCGCCAAAATGTTTTTTTGCATAATCCGCCAGTCCCTGCGTAGCTTTTCGCACGTTGTAGATATTCATGCGGTTAAGCCCTGCGCCAACCACACCACGGATACCGCCGGTGCCGAATTCCAGCTCGGTATAAAACCGGTCTGTCAGCTCTTTGTCATCTCCGGCATCTTTCAACACCTGAATTTCCTGCTTGGATGCAACATCAATGTACGGATTGTTAATCCACGCTTCAGTGCGTTTTAATATTTCTTGTTCCATCTTAATTTTTAACAGATTATTTTTGAAAAGTATCGCTTTATGATCTGTAATAATAAGGCTGTCCTGTACTAAACTGTTTAGTCATCAATACTATATTATAGACAGGTTATTCTGTATCTGCCAATGCATCTCTTACAGATTTTGCTATTTAACAACGGACAATTTTTATAAAACAGCAGAAGATGCCTCACAAACTTCCAAAATCCGGATAAAATAAAATATTTTAATGTTAGTTATTTTTTTTCAGCAAATCCGTTTTCACTGACTGCCCGCCCGGTATATGTCTGCCCGATATTGCCTGATATACAAAAACAATCATCCGCTGGTGGGAATTATTACGGAAGTCCGCAAGAACAGTAAATGCGCCGTTACCCCACAGCGCGGTAACGAAATGATTATATCGGAAGGGGATATTGAGTACAGCTGGCAGGGGACAACCGCCGTCCGCATCTTTATCTGTACAGGACTTTTTGGAACAGATGCACACGGATATTATGGCGAAGATGCAGGGATTTGACCTGCAGACTATTTGGGAACTTTGGATTGAGATGGGACAGGGGGCGACAGATATTGATACGCTGTCCGCCGATTTGATTGATGCTTCTGCGGATGAGAGGCTTAAACCCGCCTTTTTTTTAGCACTGAAAACGGACGGACGTTATTTCAGATACAAAAAAGGATTTTTTACTGCGAGAACCTCTGATGAGATCGCGGAAGTAGACCGCCAACACAGCAAAGAAGAGGAAACACAACAAACGGAACTGCTTTTTACAAAATGGAGTGAAAGCTTACGTAAACGGGAACCCCCTGATGTATCCTCTGAAGATTCCGCCTATTATGACTCTTTTTGCCGGCTGCTGATAAAAGGCGCATCCGAACGCGACAGCATTACCCCGCCGGTTAATATCAGGAGGTTATTCGGCAATATTTCAGAAGACACGGTTGAAAATGATCGCACGTGGCTTCAGATGTTGGCATTGTGCAACTGTAATATAAGCTGGGGGCGTCTGCAACTGATGAAAGCGGGGGTGCGGGAAAGTTATCCGGAAGAATTGCAGACTCAGGCACAGGAGCTAAAAGAGCGGACGGAAAGCATTTACCGGCAACCGCAGGAAAATATCCGGGATATGACGCATGTTGACTTTTGTTATACGGTTGACAGCAAAGACACCCGGGATTATGACGATGCAGTCAGCGTAAGACTCTCTGACAACAGAAATATGATTATCGGCGTTCATATCGCCGACGCCGCGGCAATCATTGTGCCTGAGTCTGCACTATGGAAAGAGAGTCGGCGCAGACTGTCTTCTGTATATACACTCAAACACAAATATCCGATGATGCCCCCTCTGATTTCTGAAGAGGTCTTATCTCTGGTTGCGGGGCAACCGCGCCGCGCGGTATCTTATGAGTGGGAGGTTGATTCACAGGGACAGATTATCCGCACAGCGGTTTTCAATTCTGTTGTCCGCATACGCAGGAACCTGACCTATGAGGAAGTCGACGCGCTGTTGATACAAAACGTATCTAACGTATCTGCTGAATGGGCGGCCGTCCGCGACTTCACCGATAAACTGTTTGCGAAACGGACAGAAGACGGTGCGCTGAATATCGCCCGGAATGAAATTGACATCGATATCAGCGACCCGGAACACATCAAAATTGCCCCGGCAAATGGGAATACCCCTGCGCGCCGTCTGATAGAAGAGCTGGCGATAGCGGTCAACAGCTTCAGCGGTGCCTATGTTTGGCAGAAACAGATACCTGCGTTTTACCGCTGTCAGGACCCGTACCGTATTTTGTCTGAATCAGAAAATGATGCCCCTCCTTTAGGGAATATATCTGTCGGCAATGCCCCCGATAATAACAATGGTGACGGTCTTTCCGTTAAAGGAATTGAAGCAATTTCGTCTAAAGGAATTGAAGCAATTTCGTCCGCAGTGGATAATGCAGATAATATTTCCGCTGAAGCAGTGTCAGATACCTCTGTACTTGCTCCGGAAGAGAAGTCTCCTGTTGAAACTAAATCCGCCGGCGACCTGTACCTTAACCTGAATGACGTACATATTAAGGCGGCAAAGATACAGCTTGAACCTGCCCGTCATTACGGACTGGGTGTGGATTATTATATGCAGGTGACATCACCTATCAGGCGGTTTCAGGATTTGGTAAATCAGTATATTCTGAAGGGTATTATCAGTGGTACTTCAGCCCCTTTTGATGATTTGTACATGCTTGCTTGTGCGAAGGATATTGAAGAGCGCAGCAAGACATATAGCCGTTTGGAAAGAAATCTGGAAACACACTGGAAATATAAATATCTCGCGCAGAACATCGGAATTACCCTCGCCGCTGAATTCAGAAGAACTCTACGAAACGGCAGTCATCTGATATATATTCCTCAACTCGATATGACTTATGAAGTGTCGGCTTCCGTAAATATTCCGTCCGGTAAATTTTCAGTTATGGTTACAGAAGTTAATTCTGAACTTCATCGTTTTCAATTTGAAATACCAAATACAGTCCAGCCGTGAAAAAAAATTCCGGCAGAAACCAGACAGAATACTTTGCGCAGAGTTATCCGTTGTAAAAGTAATGTATTTGATAATAAGTATATTCACTTTGTGCAGAAAATCAGTCAGAATGATATGTTTAATACACCTGTAAAAAAATTAACCGTTTTTCAGCAGTGTTTTTCCTTAAGTAAGCCTTAGAACGAAATGGAAAGCTATTATCCCATATTTTTGGTGATTATACTGGGCATTGTGATGGCATCTTCTTTCACCGTGCTGGGTATATTTTTAGGTCCCAAACGCAACAGTCCCGAAAAAGAACTGCCCTTTGAGTCGGGTATGATTGCAAAAGGTGACTCCAAAACAAGAATCAACATCAAGTTCTATCTGGTGGCAATGGCTTTTCTGATTTTTGATGTAGAAATCGCATTTCTTTATCCGTGGGCAACTATATTTCGGGATAACAGCATGAGCGCGCTGTTGGCAATTTTGCCGTTTCTGTTCCTGCTGATTGTCGGACTTATTTATGACTGGAAAAAAGGAGCACTGGAATGGGAGTAAATCAACAAGCATTAAGCGATACCGTCTTTAATGACGGCTACATGACAACCACTTTTGACTCACTGGTCAACTGGGCGCGCAAGTTTTCTCTGTTTCAGTATCCGTTTGTCACTGCGCTGCTGCGGGATGGAATATATGTCCACTGCCTGTTCACATTATGATATTGCGAGATTCGGTGCTGAAATCCCGCGCTTCTCGCCTCGTCAGGCAGACCTGTTGTTTGTTGTAGGCACCATCAGTCATAAAATGGCTCCTGTACTGCGCCGGGTATATGAACAGATGGCAGAACCGAAGTGGGTAATTTCGTTTGGCGCGTGCGCGTCTTCCGGCGGGTTCTATCAGAACTATGCAACCTTGCAGGGGATTGACCGCCTGATTCCGGTGGATGTGTATATTGCAGGATGTCCGCCGCGTCCGGAGGCTGTGCTGGACGGCATTATTCAACTGCAAAAACTGATTGCGGAAAACGGTCCGAGAGGTCCGCAGGAGTGAACCCCCGTGAAGATATGTTTGACGCGGATATGCAAAACTCTCGGCTTTCCGCACAGGAAGAAGCTTCTTTGTCTTAATTCTGATTACACCTAATTAAATATGTACAGTCAGTCTTTAGAATCCTCTCTGGCCAAAGCGGTTGCCGATAAACTGGCGGATAAATACACAGACTGCACCGCGTATTTGGGTGATCTCACGCTGACCGTTCCCAAACAGAATATCCGTGAAATCTGTCTGGCACTGAAGAATATACCGGAATTCAGTTTTGACCAGATGATGGATTTGACGGCAGTAGATTATCTGTTGCAGGGTGTCACCCCGCGCTTCCAAGTTGTATATCACCTCAAATCATTGGGTAAAGCGCATCGCATCCGCTTAAAGTGCAGCGTGGAAGAAAGCGACACAATGATAGACAGCATCCATGACATTTGGGCGGCGGCAAATTGGTATGAGCGGGAGTGTTATGACATGTACGGCATCACTTTCAATGGACATCCGGATTTGAGACGCATCATCATGTATAATGAATTTGAAGGTCATCCGCTCCGCAAAGATTACCCGATCACGATGGAACAGCCGCTGGTAGAGTTACGCAATATCCCGGAACGCCATCACTACATGGATAAACACTTATACCGTCAGTAAGTTATGACTATGAATAATCCGTACGATCTAAGCAATATCCGCCCGAATGAAGACGGACTGGTAACCATTGAGATGGGGTCCGTCTCATCCGGCGATGCACGGGATTGTCAGATTTACGCTGAAGCTGGACGGAGAGCGGATTGTGGATTTAGATACTGAAATTGGTTATCTGCACAGAGGTTTTGAAAAACAGGCAGAAAACCGGCACTACATTCAGGTGTTTCCGTACACGGATCGCCTCAATTACTGTTCCGCAATTATTAATAACGTGGGATATTCTATGGCGGTGGAAAAACTGTTTTCCGTAGAAGTCCCCAAACGTGCAGAATACGCGCGGGTAATTATGATGGAGGTATCGCGGATTGCAGATCACCTGACCTGTGTTGCCGCTTCTGCAATGGAACTGGGTGCATTTACCTTTTTCCTGTGGTTTATTAAAGCGCGCGAATATTTGTGGGAACTGATAGAATCATTTACCGGTGCACGACTGACAACATCATGGTCGCGATTCGGCGGCAACGCCAATGACTTCCCGGAAGGTTTTGTCGGTCAGCTCACTGAACGCCTGCAAAAAGTGAAAGAGGTAATTGATGAAGGCGATAAATTGTTAAGCCGCAACAAAATTTTTATAGACCGGGTCAAAAATTTGGGTGTTCTGCCTCCGGAAAAACTGATTTCTTACGGTTTCAGCGGAGTTATGTTGCGCGCGGGCGGTATTGCGCACGATTTGAGGGTATCGGAGGGCGGGTATTCCGTATATTCGGATTTTGATTTTGAAGTTCCGGTGGGAACAGTCGGGGACTGCTACGATCGCTATCATGTCAGAATGGAAGAGATGCGTCAGTCCATCCGTATCATTGAGCAGGCAAAAGACAAAATTCCGGACGGTGATTATCAGAACCGTGACCGGCGTGTGACTATTCCGCCCAAAAGCGAAGTCTACGGCAGTATCGAGGGGTTGATAGATCATTTCAAAATTATTATGGAAGGGCATGCACCGCCGAAAGGGGAAGCATACTCCGCTGTAGAAGCCCCTAACGGTGAACTTGGGTTTTATGTGGTGTCAGACGGTACCGGCAGACCGGTGAAAGTCCGGTGCCGCCCGCCATGTTTTAATTTTGTAGCGGCGTTTAAAGAAATGGCAATTGGCCGTCATTTAGCGGATTTGATACCTATATTCGGCTCTATTAATATGATCGGCGGCGAACTTGACCGCTAAGAGACTCTAAATATCAGAATGGAATTGATTATTACGCTCATTCAGAATGAAATCGTGCAGACGGTGCTGAAAATCGTTGTGCTGATTTTTCTGATGATTGTGCCGTTGGCCGCTTTATTGACGTTAATGGAACGTAAATGGAGTGCTTTGATTCAGGACAGAATTGGTCCTAACCGCGCAAATATCGGAAAACTGCGCATCAAAGGCGTATTCCATATTATCGCGGACGGCATTAAATCTATTTTCAAGGAAGATTTTGTCGCCAAAGGTACGAATAAACTGCTGTTCACACTCGCGCCGTACTTTAGTTTCTTCGCGGCGCTCATCGTATTTGCAGTGATACCGATTGCCGCCCCGCTTGGGGATTTCAAATTCCAAATCGCAGATGTTGACTCCGGAATGCTGTTTCTGCTGGCGTTCAGTTCATTGGGCGTCTACGGTGCAGTTCTGGCGGGATGGTCAACGAATAACAAATACGGCTTGCTCGGCTCTGTGCGCAGCTCCGCACAGATGATTTCCTACGAAGTCTTTCTGGGGCTTTCACTGGTTGGATTGTTTTTGGTATACGGTTCCCTGCGCATCAGTGATATTGTGGCGGGCCAAAATGAATACTGGCTCAACGGATGGATACCCAAATGGGGTATATTCGTGCAGCCGCTGGCGTTTTTGCTGTTTTTCACTGCGATGATTGCAGAGACCAAACGCGCCCCGTTTGATGCGCCGGAAGGCGAGTCTGAAATCATTGCCGGTTATTTTATTGAATATTCCGGGATGCGCTTCGCGTCGTTTTTCTTGGCGGAATATATTGCCGTTGTTGGTGTAGCGGTACTGATGACAACGTTATTTTTGGGGTCATATCATTTGCCGTGGCTTCATCCGGACGGCTTCAGAATTGGCAGTTTAATGTTTCTGCCTCTGCCTGCGTGGGTGATAGTTCTTTTGCAGATTGGAACCTTTGGTGCAAAAACATTCTTTTCTGCTGGTTGCAGCTCATGTTGCGCTGGACAGTACCCAAATTCAGATTTGATCAGACCATGCAGCTCGGCTGGAAAAAGCTGATGCCGTTGAGTCTGCTGAATCTTTTAATTACTGCAGTATTTATAGCTGTATCTGACCGTTTTTTTTCATAAAAGTTTCATGAGAATTGTAATTATAGAGCGTCACGAAACGCTGGCGGATAAACTATACATCCCTGCGATTCTGAAAGGACTGCGCCTTACGATGGGGCATTTCTTTTCAAACCTGTTCAGTCCTAAAAATATTGTGACGATTAGTTATCCGGAGCAAAAACGTCCTGTGTCCCCCCGCTGGCGAGGCAGACACCGCCTGACCAGACGGGATGACGGCTTTTTGAAATGCGTTGCGTGTTATATGTGTGAAACGGTGTGTCCGGCAAACTGCATATACATTGAAGCAGCGGAGCATCCCGATAAATCAGTGGAAAAATACCCGCGTATTTTTGATATTGATGAACTGCGCTGTATTTATTGCGGTCTCTGTGTGGAGGCATGTCCTAAGGATGCTATCCGTATGGACACCGGTATTATCGGGCTGTCATTTACCTCGCGCAGCCGCTTTGATTATACCCGGAATATGCTGATGGACAGCTACAGTCCTCACGAAAATACAAAATACGCGGATGTGCCCCTGCCGGCAAACGAACGTGAAGCCCTGCCAAATTCTGTCGGTAAACCGGCAGTGGGACGCATATCGCGTAATAAATCGGCATAAGCCCTCACAATTTTGAGTTTACAGGTACAGAAATTACAGACGCAGTAAGTATTCCGAAAAGATCACTTCTTTTTAAGCAGGTAAATCTAACTTCAAAAATACGGGAAGAGGTGTATGTATGCTTAATATTTCTTTTGAAATGGGATGTGTAAAGCGGAGGCTGTATGCGTGTAAAGCAATGCCCTGTTTCCCGAATATTTCCGGAGCAGATAAGGAACCGTATAAACGATCGCCCGCTATTGGGTTACCTCTGGAGGCAAACTGCACCCGTATCTGGTGATGCCGTCCTGTGTGCAGATTAATCTCCACGCCGCAGAATTTAGCCTGTCTGCCAATAATTCTGAACGAAAGACGGGCTTCTTTTGCCTCCGGGTGCGCCGAGATGACTGAATAACCCTGATGTTTGATAAGCCTGTCAGTTAATATATTTGTATTGTAATTTGGTTTTCCGTCCAGCAGAGCCAGATACGTTTTAACAAATCGCCGATCGCGAATTTGCTCTGAAAGGCGTGCCGCCGCTTTGGATGTTTTAGCGAAAACGATAAGTCCGGAAACCTCTCTGTCCAGCCGGTGTATAACTCCGAGGAATACGTTGCCCGGTTTGCCGTATTTGGTTTTGAGATAATGCCTGATACTGTCCGGCAATGTAGCTGCCCCGCTGTAATCTCCCTGTGACAATACCCCGCAGGGCTTATCTGCTGCAATCAGATGATTGTCTTCGTATATGATATTGATGTTCTGCCTGAGGAGCGGGCAGTATATTACGTTTGTACGTTGTTCCATCGCTACCATCTAATAGGAGTTCCGGTTTGGGACAGGATTTCAGATAATCTGCGAAACTGTCCGTTACCCTTAAATCCGCGATGGTAGGACAGCGGAGAGGGGTGTGATGTACGGACAACCGCGTGTTTGCCGGTATCAATCAGGTGTATTTTATCCGTGGCAAAAATTCCCCAGAGTAAAAATACCAGTTTTTGCGGTTGTGCAGATAAAATCCTGATGATTGTGTCCGTAAAAGATTCCCACCCCAAATGCCGGTGAGATGCCGCTATGCCTTCCCGTACCGTCAGAATACTGTTGAGCAGAAAAACGCCCTGCTGAGCCCACGGGGTCAGGTTTCCGTCCGCCGCCTGCACGGGATTTCCGGTATCTGCTTCAATTTCCCGGAAGATATTGCGCAGGGAGGGGGGCGGACTGCTGTTACGCACGGAAAACGCCAGTCCGTCGGCCAGACCCGCACTGTGGTAAGGGTCCTGTCCTAAAATCACGACACGGACTGCCGAAGGTGCTGTCAGATTAAACGCGCGGAATATATCTGTTTCAGCGGGAAATATGCGGAAGCCGGCGGACAGTTCCCGGACATATTTCCGGTTAATGTCTGCCGGTAATGCGGAGTCTGTAAAACGAGCAATCAGGCTGCGCCACTCCGGACAACGGATATGCTCAAACAGAGGCGGTAAAGCGTCCGCATATTCCGATTGAATAGACTCAAAAGCGTTGGACATAACAGAAATGCCTAAGCGGTACCCAAATATGAAATCTTACTTCCGCCCAGCGCGTATTTTACCCACGGCGCAATGTATATCCCCGCAGACGGTGAAGATGTTTCATTGCCTTGCAGGATTTTGAGGCTGTGCCACTCGGTTTCCAGATATTTGCCCTCCGGTGTGGTAATCCCGATACGGCAAGGGAGGCTGACGGCATCAAATAACTCTACGCAGATGAAGTCAGGTTTGGTATATTGAAGCACGCGTCCGTTGGGCATTCCCGCCTCTCTCAAATCTTTATTGGTCAGGCGTTTGAACTGCGCGTCTGTTTTGTTTGTATTAATAAATGCCCGCGTGGTTTTGCCCCATTCTTCCCGACTGTCTGCATGGATTCCGTTATCAGGTAATCGGCAACGCAGATACAGTTGCCATTCCTGATGGGTATAAAAATCAAAACGCAGACGGTTTACACCGGACTGTTCCAGTTCAGCCGCCATATCTGCAATAAACAGCAGACGCTCATAAAACATGAGCGTTCCGGCCGGTGTCTGTATAATTCTAGAGTAGAGTGAGCCGGGACGATCCGTACTTTGGATATGCTGTTCAGAATAAAATGTATCCGGGTCTCCATCCAGTAAGTTACGGGCGGAATAAAAAATTTCCTGCAGCCCGGCACCAAGTAACTCAATTTCAGCACTAATTTCTGCCCGCCACGTGCGAATAACATGGAGCGGAAGTTGGGATGACAGAACCAGAACCTCCGGTGCAGGCGCGAATATTTCAAGATATGTCTGCACGGAATGCAGATTTAAGCTGTTGCGCTCCAGACTTTGCTGGATCGGTTTTTCCGCAAAATTCTGTTGCAGATATATCCCGATACCCGGATCCAGAAACCTGACGGCATCTGCTGTTTTCCATACCGGATGTTGCAAAAAACGGGTAAATTCATCAGTATCTTTTTCATGCAGTAAAATATCTGTACACACAGTCAGTCTGTGTCCGAAGTGCTTTATTTTGTCGGCGCATGCAGTGAGACTGCCCTCTTTAATCAGCCCGCACTTGGAAAACCGGTACGGGTAAAGCACCACCTCGCACGGTGCAAGTCCGGCAAGATAATCCGCAAATGCCGGGTCGTAAAGCGACAAAATATACTTCATTCAGGGTCGGTCAGAAAACACTCTATCCAATGATACATTAGTTGCGCTGTTTTTTCAGAATAGACAGCAATTTATGTTTGTAAAAAAACCGTTATTAACCGAGACAAAAGCATGTTAAACGTGTATTTTTAATTGTAGCTTGTTTAGTATGATTATCCAACCGTAACCTCAGTAACCCAATTTTTTATGTCCGAATACACCCTGTATTATTCGCCGACATCGCCGTATGTCAGAAAACCGATGATGATGCTTCACGAATTCGGTGCGGTTGACCGTGTGAAACTGATTTCAATGCATCTCCTGATTTTAAGAATCCGAGCCCGCTGAAGAAAGTGCCTGCACTCCAAACACCTGATATGGGACTCTTGTTTGATTCACCGGTCATTTGTGAATATATTGACTATCAGTTTGGCAAAGGTGCATATTTTTCCGCTGAACCAAAGAAACGTTTTGAGACATTATATATACAGGCACTGGCTGACGGTATTATGGATGCGGGTGTGTCAATTGTGCTGGAAACGCGCCGCCCGGCAGACAAGCAGATACAGCAGACAATTGATCATCAGGCGGTGAAAGTTTTTGCCGGACTGGATGAACTGCAAAGCAGACTGCCGTCATTCGCGCAGGGTTGGGATTTCCGCTCCGTGTGCGCTGCAACGATTATCGGGTATGTGAAATTCCGTACGCCGCAGTATTTTGACGTGAACAGATTTGCCGCGCTGGAAAAATGGTGGAACAGTATTGCAGATCGCCCGTCCGTTAAGTATACTGCCCCAAAGATACCGGCATAACAAAAAATTCTGAAAATAACTGCACGCTGTGCAGTGAATGCAGTAAGTAAAAAATTATTTAAAGGAAAGTCATTTTTTTCTTGATAAAGAATTTTTTCTGTAGTAGCATTTATTAACTAAATGGTAAGTATTTTGCTTTGGATTAAATTAAGTAATTTTTAACAGCCGTAATTTTTAGTCTGAAAAAGGAACCCGCAGGGTTAATTTTTCAGATGTTTTTGACCGCAAGGTCAGTACCCCCGGTTTGAAAAAACCGGATTTTTACACAATACCGGCGTTGCCGGTGCAATTTTAGTAAGAGGCTCAGTATGTCAGATCAATTAGTTACAGGTACAGTGAAGTGGTTCAACGATGAAAAAGGTTACGGCTTTATTCAGCAGGAACAAGGCGGCGATGTGTTTGTTCATTATTCGGCAATTAACGGCATGAACGGCAGAAAAAAGCTGTTTGAAGGTCAGAAAGTTACCATGCAGGTAACCCAAGGCAACAAAGGTCCGCAGGCAGAGAATGTAACCCCCCAGAGAGATTAATCTTTCCTGATTTCTGACTACCGCGAGGTATTCAGCGCGGCTCCTTAGTCTTATCGTTAGGAGCCGTATACAAAAAATCCCTTTAGAAAGTTTTTACTTCCCAAATCGTTTGGCGGCAAAGACGAAGAACTTACCAAACGCGTTGTATGTTTATCTAATACTTTTCCGTACTACAATCATACAGTTTGTTGGGTGATATGAAGTATCTCACGCCGCAATTACAGTTCAGATATTTAAGCCCCGCAAAAATTAATCATTACCTGAAGATTATTAACCGGCGTGCAGACGGCTATCATGATTTATTGCTGGACTTTATCCCGGTGGATTTGTGTGATGAAATAACCTTCTTGCCCAATTCAGACAATGAACTGAAGGTTATCAGCTCAAACGGTATCCCGCAGGAACAGAATATTGTCTGTAAAACACTCCGGATGCTGGAAAACCGTTTCACGGTTAAATTCAGTATGACTGTTGCCATTACAAAACATATTCCTGCCGGCGGCGGGATGGGCGGGGGCAGTTCTAATGCCGGTACTGTACTGCGTGCCGTAATGATTTATTCAGTCTGAATTTATCCGAGACGGAATTGTTTGAAACCGCGCTGGATCTGGGGTCGGATGTCCCTTTTTTTCTGTATAAAATACCGGGTATTTACCGGCATGGATCACCGACACCTCTGCTCAAACTGGCGGAATTTTCATTACAACATATTGCTTTGGTCATACCGCCGTTCAGTGTCAGCACCGCAGAGGCATTCAAAGCAGTTGCGCCGCAGGTTATCCCGCAGACATATATAGAGCCGGCCGATTTCAATTACCGAGATATGTGGGAAAATCCGGCGGAAATAAATGATTTTATGCGTCCGGCGCACCCCTGCTATAAAAAATTGCAGGAAATTTATGCACTGATAAAGTCTGCCGGTTTTGACGGGGTATTCCTGACCGGTACGGGCTCTGTAATGTACGGCATTTGCCGGAATAAAAACTGCTTTGAGAAAGCTGTCCGGCTTCTGGGTGATTTAATACTTGCAATACCACTGCGGACATCCGTGCCTGCCGTATTATTCCTGTAAAAATACTGTCAGACAGACGTTTACAGAGTTAATGGCTTAACAGGTGCTGTTTCCGGGTATGGGTATCCAGTTTTGCCGCCGCCAAAAACTCTTCACCGGGGTATATCTCCCATAACAACTGCGAGTTTGCGCTTGTATATGATGACAGGTGTGATATGTAGCGTTTTTCATGCAGAAATGCCAGCGTTTTTTTGACACTTTCTGCGGCGGTCGATCGCGCGCGTTTGGGAATCAGTAAGCCGGACTGTCTCATTAAATCTTCCAAAGACAACGTCACACGTGAGTCATGTTGTTCATAAGTGTCATACCAGATATTTGCCAGAAATGCGATGATTTCAAAGAAATACGGTGTCGGTTTCGGTATGCGAAATAACGCCTCCGGCACAAAGCGGAACGCGTATCCCGGCGGTTTCATATTATCGGAAGTGCGCACCAGCAAAATATCCTTCAGGTATTCTGTGGCACAGTTGTCATCCAGTTCTGTGCGGTCACGCTTTAGACTCCCGGTGTCTGCCAACGGGGTGACCAAAAAATTGCGCCGGGCAAATTCTGAACCGTTGCGCTGATAAACCCGTGTAATCTGTATATCCAGAAAAGCATCCAGTACCTGACGGAAAATTGTGCGCTCTGCACTGTCTCCGCTCAAAATTCCTCGCCCGCAAAGCTTTTCCACTTCGTCAGCGGTGTTCACCGTGCAAACGGAATCGTAGGGATGTTCATAAAAAATATACAACAATGCCGCCAGATAGCGCAGTCCCGATGATTTATGGCGTTGCGCAATTGCACACTGGAAACGGAGCAGGGTTTCATAGAGTGTATCATGCAGCGGCAACGGTTCCGTCTCTTCTTCATCCGGCTCCTGAAATGATACGAATACTGCATCGGGTAAGGGTTTTTCACCGGCCTGCAGATATTTGGGGCTGTTGTTGACAGATTTAGTGAAAACAGACGCGTGAGATGTACGTGTGATATTGATATATATGTAATCAATGAGATCACCGGTCAGAAAGTCAGCAGTACCAAGCGGATTCTCCGGGAGCCACTCATTCCGTTCACGCTCGGAAATATTGTCAGTAGAAGACCAGATATGCTCCGGGAACTGTCCGGGAATAAATTTAAGGATGATATTCGCCGGCGGGCGTTCGGGTATTAAATCCAACAGAAACAGCCTGACTGCGCGCAGGATAGTGATAAACGGAGAGCCTTCGCCAAACAGAAAAACACCGGGTGCGTGCGTCTGTGTGCTAAACCGGGCATATATTTCTGCCTTTATCTTCAGCCACTTTAAATCAGGTGTTCCTTCGCCGGCAAGCGTACGCAGGACAGGCAGTACACAGGGCACATTTTCAAATTGCCCGATAAATGTAACAATATCCTTTGCGCGCAGCAGAACTGCGTTTTGTGTCCGAATATGAGTAAGGTGAGCCGTATCGGATTTTTGCGGACGGATAACGGACTCGTCTATTTTATTGAGAGTCTGCGCGACATTGCCCGCGGCGTCATCCAAAAACCGGAGTGCAGTTTTTAACGATGCTGTCAGGTCATAACGCGTGTTGTAGCGTTTGGGAGTACCAAATTCGTATTTAATCCCATGAAATAACAGCATATCAGACCGGTCAGGTTTTTCTGTGATGAATTGTATTCTGTATTTTGCTTAAAATACCGTCCTGCTGTCAATTTGAGCGCATATTAATACAGTATAGTTTAAATACAGACACGCATTCTTTTTATTGTATCCGTTACGTATACCGGATTTAAAGAAGTACGGTGCTGCATTTTATCTGCTGACGGCAGAAGTCTTTAATACAAAGACTTTGCCAAAGTGAATTAAACTTAACAGAAGAGCAGAACTTATAAGCTTTTAGTTTTATTGCCCTGCCGGCTGAAATATAAGAAGGAGTGGTTTTTGCGGTAAATTTTTTCAGAAGCCACTGAAGACAACGTGTGTACGGCGGGGCAGCCTCTCCCGCAATATTGGCGGGCGCAAAAAACTCCAACCGTCGCAAGGACTGATTCTATCGACTTCTCGTACACGCAGTTAAATGTAGTTTAACGCAGATTTAAAGTCAATAAACATGAAAAATGTGCGGAAGAATATTTAATTCCTGCGAAAGGAGATATGAATACTATTTAATCTTCCATATCCGGGAGGAGGGCGGCACCGTATATACCGCTTGAATCACCCAGCTTATTTTTCAGGAATTTAACCTGCTCACGGGATGCGCCGGACAGCTTTAGGAAACGTTCATAGCCTTCGGTATACAAAATCGGCAGATTAGACACACCGCCGCCGAATACGATTGCATCCGGGCGGAACATATGATAAATGTTGTTGTAGGTCAGCGCAAAGTAGTCCAGAAAAACATCCATCGTACGAGATGCTTCTGCTTCACCGGCAATATAATTATCGTAGATTTGTTTGGCTTTGGCTTTTTTGCCGGAGATATTAAAGTACATCTGTTCAATCCCGGTACCGGAGAGATATAATTCAATACAGCCCTTGCGCCCGCACCAGCAGTTGGGACCCATCGGTTCCAGTGTGGCGTGTCCCCACTCACCGCCGTTTCCGTTGGCACCGGTAACAATTTTTTTATTCTGAAAAACTCCGCCGCCCATCCCCGTTCCCATAATGATACCGCACACTGTGTTATATCCCTTCGCCGAGCCGTACAGGGCTTCACTGATGGTCAGGCAATTGGCATCATTCCCGATATATACTTTTTGTCCCACCGCCTTCTCAAGGTCTTTACCAAAAAATCTGCCGTTCAGTACGGTCGTGTTGGCATTTCTGATAATACCTGACTGCGGATGCGGCGAACCCGGCATCCCCAACCCGATTTTAATATCGTTCGGGGCATCTGCCAGTGCGCGCATTTCCTCAACCAATATCTTAATGTTATTCACGATATGGTCGTATCCTTTTTGCTTTTCAGTTGGGATGCGCTTTTTAGAAATCACTTCCAGCGGATTTTCTTTTGTAATCATGATCTCGGTTTTCGTACCGCCCAAATCAACAGCTATTCGGTTCATCGCAGTATCAGCAGGATATAATAATTTAAAAGTAGAATAAATGAGATCAATGCAGATGAATCTTTCAGACAAAAAACGTAAATACCAGATAAGTAATTCCCTTGCCCAAAGATTCAATGCAATAATAGCGATAATCGGAGAAAAATCTATCCCGCCCGTTGCGGGCATCATCCGGCGGATGGGTGAAAGGATCGGCTCTGTGATGCTGTCCATTACCCGCATCACGGGGTTATAAGGGTTGCGGATAAACCATGACATCAGCTGATTTCACGATAATCAGCCCAATGAGTGCGCGGATGATAAAATCAACAAACTGCAAAACGGTAAACAGCATGGAAAAAAATAATGAAATGCCGGAATTGAATAAAACACCTGATATTCTTTTATCATAATACCGAACAGTTATTCTGTACAGAGCATTATTACGCCAAACCGTTTCCGGGTCATTTTAGAAAAATAAAATCCCCGCAGTGTTCGTTTAATCCGAAGTACCTTTTAACAATTAAACAAAAAATCGCCGAAAAACTAAATTTAATTATATATGACAATATCATTATATCAGGCATCTGTACCTGTGTTTACGCAGTATGTTGAAAATATGGCTCATATTTTGACGGTGGCCGAGAAGTATGCCAAAGAAAAAGAAGTGAAGGATGAAGTAATGCTCAATCTGCGTCTCGCGCCGGATATGTTTCCGTTTGTACGTCAGGTGCAGACCGTGTCTGATAACGCGAAAGGCTGTTGCGCCAGACTGGCGGGAATTGAAGTCCCCTCTATGCCCGACACGGAAAAAACAATTGCAGAACTGATTGTCCGCCTGCAAAAAACTGTTGCTTTTTTGAAAACCATTAAACCGGAACAGATAGACGGTGCAGAAAACCGTAAAATATCAATTCCGGCGTGGAAATATGAGTCCACCGGGCAGGTTTATCTGCTGACGTCCGGACTGCCGAACTTCTTTTTCCATCTGGTTACCGCGTACGATATTTTAAGAAATAACGGTGTGCCGGTCGGCAAAATGGATTATTTAGCCGGCAGTAAAAAGTAAAAAAACGGCACATCTGACAATTCAGTTTCAATACAGTAAAGTGATGTGCTGTTTTTATCAAATCAACACATGAGTTCAATTCAATTCGTTTTTTCGTAATATTCATTTACTTTTCTGTATATGTCTAAATCTCTTTTGGCCGCGCGTATTTTGCTCGGTCTGATGCTGATTGTGTTTGGACTGAATATATTTTTAATGTTCATGCCGATGCCGGAAACAATGCCGGAGCGCATTGTCACGTTTTTTACCGGTTTAACGGCAAGCTGGGTATATGATGCCGATGATTGGTGTCCTTAAAATCTTGGTAGGTATTCTGCTTTTGCTCAACCGCTATGTTGCGTTTGCGATGGTTCTGCTGGCACCGTTCAGCTGTAAATATCGTTCTGGTGCATCTGTTTATGGATCCGGCGGGTGTAGTACCGGCAATTGCGGTTGCCCTGCTGAACATCTTTATCGCGTACTGTCATAAAGAAAAATACACACCGCTGTTTAGCGCAAAATAACCGGTTATCATTTCTGCCGGTCTTCTGTGCTTTTTGTCCCCAAGCCTCTCCTGTTTTCCGTAATGAATAAATACGGGAAATCTCTTGAACTGTATTTAATCCCGCTGTATTCTTAATTATTTGTCGCACAACTGCCTCGGGTATCTTTAATTTTAATCTATGGATTGGGAAACAATCATCTCCTCGCAGCGTACGGGCGATACCGAGCATACATCTGACAATATCCGCAGTGATTATCAGCGCGATTTTGACCGTATTGTGTTTTCATCGGGTTTCCGCCGGCTTCAGCATAAAACGCAGATATTTCCGTTGCCCGGGTCTACATTTGTGCATAACCGGCTGACGCATTCGCTCGAAGTCTCCAGTGTAGGGCGTTCACTGGGCAAAGCCGTTGGCAACCGGCTGTTTGAACGTCATCGGTTTGATAAACATTTTCAAAATCCCGGTAAAGCCGATTTTTACAGGTCAGATATACAGAACGTACTGGCGGCGGCCTTGTCTGGCGCATGACATCGGCAACCCGGCGTTCGGACATTCCGGTGAAAGCTCTATATCGCGCTACTTCACAGAAAACTCGGAGACTTCAATATCCGGAAAACCACTGCGTGACCACTTCAGCAATCCGGAATGGGAAGACCTGACCCATTTTGAAGGGAATGCCAACGGATTCCGTATCTGACTTACAGCTATAAAGGCAAAAATCCCGGCGGGCTGCTCTTAACGTATACAACTCTCGCATCATTTATTAAGTACCCTTGCAGTTCACCGACGGCATCAGAAAACAAAAAACAACCGACTGCGGAAAAACGCATCCATCATAATAAATACGGGTTCTTTGCGTCGGAAGAACCTTTATTTCTGGATATTGCTCATAAATTAGAGCTGATAGAGGAGTCATCCAATCCCACCGCCTTTTGCCGCCACCCGTTTGTATTTCTGACTGAAGCCGCTGATGATATTTGTTATCACATTATTGATTTTGAAGACGCGCACCGTGT
This sequence comes from Potamilus streckersoni, assembly GCA_016746295.1. NCBI lineage: Eukaryota > Metazoa > Mollusca > Bivalvia > Unionida > Unionidae > Potamilus > Potamilus streckersoni. Next base: position 200,690 of record JAEAOA010002069.1, read on the forward strand.
GGGCATTATAAGGCAGGAAAAGGCGGAAGAGCTGATGACCGCAATTATTCAGACGCTGAAACCCGAAGAAGTCAACAAAATCAATTTTAACATGAACCGCATTACCAATGCGAATGAGCGCATTTCTTACCTGCGCGGTAAGTGTATCAACTGCCTGTCTGAAAGTGCGGTTGAAATTTTTATGGCGTACGAGCAGGATATTATCACGGGCAGGATGAACAAGTCTTTATTCACGCTGACAGCAGAAGAATGCCCGGCACTTAAAGAATTGAAGCAAATTTCCTCCGAAAAAATATACAAACATAAAAGCGTGATTGAGATTGAGATTGCCGGTTACCACATCCTGCAAAAACTGCTTAACCTTTTTGTGCCGTCGGTGCTGGCATCTAAGCCGGATAACACGGAAGAAAAAATTATCAGCCTGATACCGGAACAATTCAAAACAGACTCGGACAAGCCGTATACCCGGATAATGGCACTGCTGGATTTTATTTCCGGGATGACCGACCCGTTTGCCACGGATATGTACCGCAGGGTTACCGGGATTGAAATTGCGCACTACAACTGACGTGTATCTTATTCCGGAGGCAGAACATACACTGGTAGTGATGGCACACCGCGCCGAAGGAAATGAGCGGACCCTCAAAATAGTTCCTCATATTTGCTTCACCGGCGTGGGCAAAGTAAACGCCGCCCTAAACCTGTCGCAAGCCTTATGTGAAAACAGACACGCACATTCCTGTAATCTGGTGATTAATATAGGCAGTGCAGGGAGCGGGGTTTATCCGGTCGGGACGTGGGTCAATCCTACACGTTTTTATCAGTATGATATGGATGTTTCTGCCGCCGGACTGCCGCGTTACCGTACACCGTTTGAAACATATGATTTTCTGCATATCGGTTGCCGCGCCGCCGGTATTACTGCGACAGAAATCTATACCGCAGACCGTTTTTTCACTGACTACAGTCAGGTACAAAGTTCCGCTGACGCACAACTGTCAGGGGTATCCCTTTTACCCGTCGCCGATATGGAAAGCTACGCGATTGCCAAAACCTGTCTGCATTATCAGATTCCTTTTTTGTGTCTTAAAATTATATCGGACGGTGCGGATGCAGATGCGAAATCTGAATGGCTTGCCGGCCGAAAGTTGCGGGCAGACAGGTTTAATAAAATGCTGACAGATATATTCGCGGGCAACCTCAAAATCAGTCTGCCCGAACAGAATACAGTATAACTGCCTGCAAAATAATTGGCGAAAGTAATATGCGAAAGAATTACCTGTATGCCATAATCAGCATAAATTACATGGATTCTCCGTATCAATCCCATGCCTTAGTAAATAATGAATAAATCGTTCGCGGATAACCTGCATCTGCATTTTATTATTTTTCTTACGGGTTTCACCGGAATTATGGGAAAAATTATCATGCTGGATGCGCTGAATTTGGTATTTTGGCGGCTGGCATTCACTGTTATCGGGCTTTATATACTGGTATCATACCGCCGGCGTGCGGTGGGTTTTGATATAAAACGATTCGTTAAACTCAGTATTCCGGGTGTATTTATCGGTCTGCACTTTTTTACATTTTACCTTTCCATCCAATCTTCAACGGTTTCCATCGGATTGGCAACCTTCGCCGGTACTTCTGTTTTTACCGCATTCATTGAGCCGCTGCTCTATAAACGCCGCGTTTACATTTGGGAAATTGCGTACGGGATTATAGTGTTGCTCTGCATGTTATCCATCTTTGGCTTTGAATACGGGTACCGATTCGGTGTGATTGTCGGAGTGCTGTCTGCTTTGTGTTACGCTGTTTTTACAGGTACTCAACGGGAAACTGGCCAACACCGGCGGGGCGACTGAAAATATGATGTACGAAACTGTCGCAGCTCTGTTGGTTATCACCCTGTGCAACCTTATCAGCCCGGCGGGTTTCACTCATCTTTCAGAAATAACGGTCAGCGACTGGCTGTGGCTCTTGTTCCTGTCGGTGTTGTGTACACTGTATGCCTATACCGCCATCCTTTACCTGCTCAAAACACTGACACCTTTTCATATCAGTCTGGGAACAAATCTGGAGCCGATATACGGAATTGTACTGGCATTGCTGATATTTGGCGAAAGAGAAATTCTTTCGCTCCCGTTTTACATCGCGGCGGGGGTGATGCTGTCTACGGTTATTTCTTACCCGCTGATTAAATCACGCCTGTCTTCTAAAAAAACAGATAAAATTGCCGCATAGTTCTTGCATTCATGCCTGTATTTGTGAAATTACGGAATTATGATATATTCACGGGCAGTTTGTTCACGCATGTTAGATTAAGTATCACCCGTAAATCAATTCATCACCCTGCTGCACTTACTTTATAAACCGCATGTCAGACTGGAAAACATATCTGAAGGAATAACGACCCGGAATTTATCCGCAGTTTTTCTGAATTCTTAAGCATCCCAAGCATATCTTCGCTGTCAGAACATAAGCAGGATTTATTACGTGCCTCCGTTTGGGTAGAGCAGCGACTGAAACAGGCAGGATTTTATGAAACCAAAATCCTGCCCACGTCACTTTATCCGGCAGTGTACGGGGAATACCGCGCGGGTGAAGGAAAACAGACGGTACTGATTTACGGGCACTACGATGTCCAGCCTGCGACCCGCTGAATTTGTGGGATGCTCCCCCGTTTGAACCGGTTATCAAAAACGACCGTATTTATGCCCGGGGCGCATCTGACAACAAAGGTAATATATTCCTTGCCATCTGCGCGCTGGAAACCTTAATCAAGTGCGGTGCGTTGCAGGTCAACGTAAAAATCATCATTGAAGGGCAGGAAGAAATCGGCAGTCCGCACATGGCCGAATGTATTAAAACACACAAAGAGCTGTTGTCCTGCGATTGTATTCTGAATACAGATACTTCGCAGTATTCGGAAGATATACCGGCCCTGATGTCCGGTTTGCGCGGTATATGCGCGCTTCAGATAGATGTCCGGGGCGGAAATTCCGATCTGCATTCGGGAGTACACGGCGGTACAGCCCCCAATCCGATTGATTTCCTCTGTAAGCTGATGTCCGGTATGAAGACACCCGAAGGAAAAGTTCTGGTGGACGGGTTTTATGATGATGTTGCGCCTATTTCCGCGCTTAGGCACAAACAGATAGAAGCAATACCGTTTAACGATGATGAATACCGCGCGCAGTACGGATTAAAGGCATTAATCGGGGAAGAGGGTTATCTCGCGAGAGAGCGCAACTGGAACCGTCCGACCCTCGAATTTAACGGTATCTGGGGCGGATTTCAGGGAGAGGGTGTGAAAACGGTACTGCCTGCGCTGGCACATGCAAAGCTGACCTGCCGCCTCGTTCCGAATCAGACACCGGAAAAAATTCTTGGACTGCTTAAAACGCATATTGCCAAATATGCACCGCATCAGGTAGAGGTCACGGCAACGGTTATTGGCGGTACGGGCAATCCATATGCGTTGCCTGACAACCACAAGGAAAACCTGCTTCTGGCAAAAATCCTGAAGGAGGTGTACGGACGTGAACCCGTGTTTATGGGTACCGGCGGGAGCATTCCAATTGTCGGAATGTTTTACGACATAATGGGTGTACACAGTATCGGGATGGGCTTTGGACTGGATGACGAAAATCTGCACGCGCCCAATGAATTTTTCCGGCTGTCCTCCTTCAGAAAAGGAATGCAGGTCTACTGCGGATTTTTGATCGCGCTCGGGCAGCAATCCTAAACTGACTTCCGGTATATTTTTTAATTTGTTAGGTCATTTGATGTTGTGAATATCAGTCTGACTTATATTAAATCTGCGGAGCGGGGTTTGCAGGACATGAACCGCAAGGATGCACAAGCTGACAAAGCTGACCGGTGATATTTCGTCCGGTGACAGCATCCGCCACACCAAACACAATCCTACGCGCAAAGAAATATCAGAACAGTTGGAATATAGCCGGCAGTCTGTCTATCAGGCATTTGAAAACGCGAATAATACAGAACAGGTTATTAATAGTGCAGAAGCGGGCATTCAGGACATCGAGTCCCTGCTGACCGGTATAAAGCAGACTGCCATCAGAGCCTCCAACGAAGGGGCAAATAACCCCGCTGAAACAGAAGCGATGCAGATTGAGATTGAAAAAAGCATTGAACAGATCCGCCGTATTGCTGAATTTTCTGATTATGCCGGTAAACCCTTGCTGAAAGGCACGCAGGAGGTTAAGTTTTGGTCAGTTTCGCCTTATTTCACAGTTGTGGGCGTAGGTGATAATACGATTTCTTCTTCAGAGGCAGGACACCAGATTGAAATTACGGCCGATGCCGAGCAGGCAAAAATCCTCAGCCGCCAAACCCTGCAAAAAATAACGGGCTCCGTCAGTATCTCCGTATACATGAACGGCAAATCGATCACGCATACGCATAACGCCGGCGAGGATCCCGGCATACTCATCGATCAATTCAACAACTCATTTAAGGCGCAGACTGTTCCGCTGACTGCCTCTGTTGATGAGGACGGCAGATTATCCTTTGTGTCGCAGGAATACGGAAATGATATTGAATTTAAGGTTAGTGCTGATAATTCTGCATTTTGGGGTGGAGACAGCGAAATAATTACCGCGACCGGTAAGGATATTACGGGAAAAATAAACGGAGAAGACGCGCCGGGTAAGGGCAGGATTATGTATGCGAAACCCGGTACTCCGGAGGATGGATTGGAAGTACTGTTTAACGGGTCTGTCAATAAGGATGAACCGCCGGATTATCCCTTGACCGGTGCAGTCGGTATTCAAAACGCGGCACTTGGATTCCAGTTGGGTACGTCTACAGACGCCCACATTAAGTTCAATTTCAAAAACTTTATCCCGGAAGCACTCGGACACCACACCGAAAACCCCAAAGGATTTGAAACGCTGGCGGATATAAAGGTAACCGATTTTGACAGCGCACAATCCTCACTGCTGGTGATTGAAAAAGCGATCGGCGAAGTTGCGCTCAAACGGGCAGAGATGGGAGCCTTCAAACGGCATATTGTTGACACCTCCGCATCCCAAAGCCTGAAACGCATGAAAATGACGCACGCTCCTACAGCGCAATACGCGATACCGACTACGCCCTGAAGATTAGTGAGATGACCAAAGAGCAGATTAAACGCGAGGCAAGCATAGCTGCTATTGCCCAAACCGGAGAAAATCACGCCGAATTAATGAAACTCCTCTCTTGAGTAACCCTGCACAAAATAAAAACACAACGGATTATTTTTATTATTCGGCGTTCCTATGTACAGCCCCGCACTGATTTGCTATAAAAGAATACAGATGTTTTTCAGAAGATTATCCGCGCCTAAATAAATCCGATTGTTTATTTTTAAGCCGGTTTTATATCCGACAACACCTGTAAATGATTGAGTTTGATAATGTCTATAAATCCTTCGGTAAGTTTCATGTGCTGAAAGGATTAGACCTGACACTGGAGTCCGGAAAGATTAACTTTGTCATCGGGCGTTCAGGAAGCGGTAAATCTGTACTGCTAAAGCATATTCTGGGGTTTATAAAACCGGACAGCGGAAATATCTGCATTGACGGACAGGATACCGCCGGTTATAAAGAGCAGGACTGGCAGGTATTGCGTCGTCGCTTCGGAATGCTGTTTCAGGATGCTGCACTGTTTGATTTTATGACCGTGCGCCAAAACGTTGCATTCCCGCTGATTGAAAATACACGCAAACATTCAGATGAAATTAACGAGATTGTCAGCCGTAAGCTGGAGTTGGTTGGACTAAAGAATCATGACTCAAAGCTGCCTTCTGAATTGTCCGGCGGGATGCGCAAGCGGGTTGCATTTGCACGTGCAATCGCTACAGATCCGGATTTTGTGCTGTTTGATGAGCCAACTACCGGACTTGACCCGATTGTCTGCTCGGTGATAGATAACCTGATGGCAGATGCCCAGCGGGAACTGAACAGCACATTTGTCGTGATTAGTCATGACATGAAAGCCACGTTCAAAATTGCGCACAAAATTTTTATGCTGTACAACGGGGAAATTGTTGCGCAGGGTACACCGGATGAGATTCAGCAGACGGGCGATCCGCTCGTACGCCAATTTATTGAAGGTCATCTCACCGGCCCGTTTGAAATCTTTTACTGATAAGAAAAATATTGATTAAATCCTGCGCAGGGTCTTATCTATTGCTTCTGCGCGGCAAGTCTCGCAACATGCGATTTGCGGAAGTTCAGGTAAAATCCGGTTAAAATCATCACCATTGCAGTCGGGTGGTACCATGCAACCGCTTCATTCATGACAAATATTCCGATAAGTGTACCGTACACCGGTGCAATGTAAAGAGAAAAAGCCGCTTTTCCCGCGCCCAGAACAGATACCCCGTAATTCCACAACAACAATGAAAGAATAGACGGGAAAATCCACAGAAACGCAAATACAGCAATGTGTTCCGCACGAAACCGATACTCACGTCCGATACCGGGCAAAGCATATAAAGGTAACAGCACCAGAAATCCCACCCAAATCATTACCATCAGCAGAGACGTCTGCTTCAGTGCCGGTTTGAAGCGGTTGATCATTACGCTGTATACCCCCCAAAGCGCAATCGCAAGCAACATCAGCAAATCTCCGGCATTAAAATCCAGCCGGAGGGCGTTGTCTATACTGCCCTTAAACACCACAACCAGAGTGCCGCTGAACGCCAGAAAAATTCCAAATATCCCGCCGGCAGTCATTTTTTGCTTATTAATAATAAAAGCCAATGCCATCGTAATGGGCGGTCCCATCGTATTAATCAGATTGATATTGACGGAGAGCGTGGTCTGCGCTGCTTTGTACTGCAATGTATTATAGATCGTGACGCTAAGCAATGCCAAAACGGATATGCTGTAGGGATGCTTCTTCAGATAAACCCACGCCGCGGGAATATCGCGGTACATCACTGCCGTAATGATAATCCCCGCGCCCGCCCAGCGGAAGATGCTCATTACAACCGGCGGGATCTCTGCCGCATATGCGCGTGCAACCGCCGCATTAACCGACCAGAAAAATACCCCTGTGAGCAGACATAAAACCGCACGGTAATTTTTTGACATAAATGAAAATAAATACCTGTTTATTTAAAGCAATATTCGTTATGATATACAAAGTAATATGTTTGGCAACTGTGTTCAGTTCGCTGATACATCCTGCCTTTGCCGGCAATAATTAAATACACAGACAATTTAAATTTTTTGCAAGCAAAGTACGCATCTTCCGGTTATATTAACTGCCCGGACTTAAGTTCAAATCCAAATAAAATTCATATTACACCGCACGCATGTACAAAAATATTTTTAACCGCGTCCTTTCACGCTTTAGCAAAGGTCAGCTTGTGCTGACTGATGATACCGGCAAAAAATGGGTGTTCGGCAGTCAGACGCAAAATATGCCCGACGCAGAAATCACAGTCACAGATGTTCTCTTTTACAAAAAACTTTGCCTGTCGGGTGATATTGGACTGGGAGAAGCCTATGAACAGGGCTATTGGCATACGCCGAATATCGCGGCAGTCATCCGCTGGTTTATTCTGAATCAGGAACATGCTGTGGTGCTGTCCGGTTCCGCCAAACAATTTCTGCGGCTGCCGATAAATATTGCCTACGGTGTAAACCGCCTGCGGCACATGATGAGGAGCAGTTCATCAGAAAATGCTGCGAAAAACATCTCCTACCATTACGATTTCGGCAACCGTTTTTTTGAAAGTTTTTTAGACTCTTCCATGACGTATTCTTCCGGACTGTTCCGCTCAAATGAAACATTGGAAGAGGCGCAGAAGCAAAAATACAAACGGATATGCGAACTTATCAGACTCAAGTCCGGCGATCCACTTGCTGGAAATCGGTTGCGGATGGGGCGGATTTGCGGAATACGCTGTACAAAATTACGACTGCCGCCTGACCGGTATCACATTATCCCGCGAACAGCATGCTTATGCTGTAGAGCGAAGTCAGAAAAAAAAATTTGCCGGGAATACATCCTTTATTATCCAAGACTATCGTAAAGCTTCCGGCAGTTATGACAAAATTGTATCCATTGAAATGATAGAGGCGGTGGGCTATAAATATATGGATATTTTCTTCCGCAAGTGCCATGAGCTGCTGGCAACAAACGGTATTATGGCGATACAGGCGATTACCTTCCCTGACTCACGCTACCATCGAATGCGCAAAGGTGTAGACTGGATACAGAAATATATTTTTCCGGGCGGAGAACTGCCCTCCGTCAAATCCATAATGGATTCTCTTGCCAGAGTATCAGACATTTGCATGACTGAACTGAAAGATATGGCAAAAGATTATGCGGAAACCAACCGGCTGTGGATTGAAAATTTTAACGCACCGTCCAATCCGTTACTTAAAGAACTGTCGGAAGGCTTTATCCGCCGCTGGAATTATTATCTGCATTACTGTATGGCGGCATTTGAAACGCGTAATATTTCAGTATGTCAGATGCAGTTTGCACGCCCAAACAACCCTTATATTTAAGTATACCCTTGCGATAAATCCGCTTGTGGATTCCATAATTTGATACTTCTCCGGTAAAATGAATACAGAATTCTTTCACGATAAAGCGGTTGACAGCGGACTGATACCCGATGTTTTGATGCGCATGCTCATCCGTCGTGAGTTGCGTGACAGACTGCGTCTGGAGACTGATGAATATACACCTAAAGCAAAGCAGATGCGGCTTACGGAACTGGCTAAAATGCCGGTCACCATCATGCCGGAACTGGCAAACGAACAGCATTATGAGGTAATGCCTGCGTTTTATGAGTATGTATTGGGACCCAATCTCAAATACAGTTGTGGCTTGCGGACAACTGAAAATACTTCACTGGCACAACTGGAGACCGATATGCTCCATCTCACCTGTGAACGCGCGGACATTCAATCCGGACAACATATTCTGGAACTGGGCTGTGGCTGGGGAGCGGTTACGTTTTGGATGGCAGAACATTATCCCGATGTAAAAATTACCTGTGTCAGCAATTCAGAGGATCAAGTCGCCTTTATCAAAAAGAAAGCCAAACAGAAAAAACTAACCAATATCACGCCTGTCAAAGCGGAAATCAGTCAATTTGAAACACCGGAAAAATATGACCGTATCGTCAGCGTAGAAATGTTTGAACATTTGCGCAATTACCCCGAGATGCTGAAGCGGATTAATACATGGCTGAATGACACCGGCAAACTGTTTATTCACATTTTTACGCATGATGCGCTGCTTTATCTGTTTGAACGTAAGGAAAGCAACAGCTGGATGGCACGCCACTTCTTTTCCGGCGGGATTATGCCCTGTTTTGATATATTTGAACATACCGGCACTGTACTGCGTCCGGAAAAACGCTGGAAAATCAGCGGACTGCACTATCACCACACCTGTGAGGCATGGCTGGATAACTTAGACCGTCACAAAGCGGAAATCCTGCCGATATTGGCATCCTCCGCGCCCGATGTTTCACCGACGCAATGTTTAACCGCTGGCGTGTCTTTTTTATGGCATGTTCGGAACTCTTCAGATATAACAACGGAAAGGAATGGTACGTTGGACATTACCTCCTTTCGCGCAGGGTATAGCAGAGAAACGCTTGGAGATAAGAAAGGGCGGGGGAAAAGTTAAGTATTGGCACGGAGGCTGTAATCCATAAAAAGGGCATTCCAGCGGTGTCCGTCTAAATCGCTGAACCCGCAGCCGTACATCCAGCCATCTACTTCTTCCGGTTCCCCAAACACGTGCCCGCCCGCCTCTTTGGCGCGTTTGGCAATATTATCCACCTCTGCGCGGCTTTTCACGGAAATAGAAAGCAAAATCTCGCTTCCGGCATGCGTATCTGCGATAGGATTTTGCACAAATTTCTGAAACAGGGTCTCGTGAAACAGCATTACGACAGCGTTTTTTTCACCAACTATCAGACAGGCGGAGTGATCGGTATCCATCTTTGGATTAAACGAAAAACCAAGTGCCTGAAAAAATTGTCTGGCGTGTGCTACGTTCTCTACCGGCAGATTAATCCAAATGTCCTGATACATAGTATTTAATGGCTGGGCAAATATAACTGCTCAACTAAGCTGTTTGCTTCAAAAATGCCGGCATATAACTGTACTGATTGTGCGCCGTGATTAAATCATCCGTCAGGTTCCGGATACTTTCAATATCCAGTTCCGACGCGGTATGCGGATCCATCATTGCCGCATGATAGAGGTATTCGCGTTTTTCATCCAGTATAGCGCGTACAGTCAGTGACTGTACACTGATATTACTGTTAATCACCGCGATAAGCTGGGGAGGCATCTTGCCAATTCGTATCGGACTGATACCGTTGCTGTCAACAAGGCACGGTACTTCTACTGCCGCTCCCTCCGGTAAGCCGTCGATCAGTTTGTCATTTCTGACGTTACCATATATCACAGACGGTGTCCCCGTCCAACAGGAATTGACAATCGCAGAGGCATACTCTTTACTGTGTTTCACCTCTATTTTATCTGCTTTTTTATATTCGGCGGCAGTTTTTTCCCAGTCTTGGATCTGTTCAATGCACCGCTTGGGATATTCATTGAGCGGAATAGAATATTTTTCAATTAAATCCGGGCGGGATTTTTTGATAAACCAAGGGGTGTATTCCGAGAAGTGTTCAGATGATTCAGTAACAAAATAGCCCAGCTGTTTCAGCATTTCATACCGGACATAATTCGGACACCGCGGATTCCAGTGGCTGGGTTTGGGTATACGTCCGGCGGCATAACCCTCCAACAGGCTGGGATATAAACTGCGATAGGTATTATCCGGTAAACGCTCTTCAAGCGTGAGATAAAACGCCACGTGATTAATTCCCGCGCATTTATAACGAATATTACTGACCGGCAAATCTAAATCCCTTGCCAGTTCTTCAATTGTTCCCTGCACAGAATGGCATAGCCCGACATAGGCAATGTCGGGAAATTTTTCCTGTATTGCCCACGTCAGCATTGCCATCGGATTGACATAATTCATCAGCAGTGCTTTGGGGCAAACTTCACGCATATTCTGCGCTACAGAAAAGAGTGCCGGGATAGTTCTGACCGCGCGCATAATACCACCGATGCCCAGCGTATCGGCAATCGTCTGCTGTAACCCATACTGTTCGGGTATCTTAAAATCGATAACCGTTGCAGGCTCATAACCCCCAACCTGAAACATGGTAATCACAAAATGCGCGTCCGTCAGTGCCTGTTTCTGATGAGTATGTTTTTCAATTTTTGGCGTTGCGTTCAGCGACAAAGCGATTTTCTGCGCTACATTATATGACTCCTCAAGCCGGACGGGGTTGATGTCCATCAGGCTGATAGTACAATGCTTAAATGCAGGCAGGTGCAGAATATCACCCACAATATTTTTCATAAAAATGGTACTGCCCGCACCGATAATCGCAATTTTAGGATATTCCATTACGCCTTAAAAAAATGAACCCATATTTCACATCAATACTGTTAAAATTAGTACCGGCATTAACGGCTGAATCGGGTATTACACAAGTCGGTCGTCTATACGCGTATTTGAATTTAATTACTTTTCAATAAACTGTGTGGAGACTTTCCATTTCTTAATTTCCGCATCTGACATCCAGTGGACATCATCAAACGGTGCCGCTTCCAGCGTATAAAAATAGAATGCCGGACCGTCAGTCGGACCGAGGGTCATCGTAAAATATTCAAGCTGAAACTGATGTCCGGGATGATCTTTAGGCAATTCTCCGGCGGTTAAATCCGATACACAACACCATGAATGGACACCAATTTTAGCACCCTTTTCCACAATGCGCTCTTTACCGGCGGTAAATAAATCCACCCCGCCGGATGCAATTAAGCTGTCGGACAGCACTTTGGTATTCAGTCCGGCTTGCCGTAAAATCCGTCCGGTGTGCATATTCGCTGCATCGTTGATTGAACCGTCGACCCTTCCGAGCACCACCGTTTTAACTTCCGGATGCTTTTTAATCAGCTCCCTTATTTGGACATAGCCCCGCATACCCAACAGTCCGTTAATATGTGCCTCTGTTCCTTTGACTGTCAGTGTAGAAGTACCCGCCCCGGCAACTGCATTGTTTATATCTGCCTGTAAGATCATACGTTTTGTTTTTATCTTTTTCAGAGATAAGTTTACCGGTAATCTGCCCTTCAAACTCATTTTCAATATTTCCCGTATAGGTAAAATTAATATCCCCGTTTGCAAGTATCTGTTTGGATGCATCGCATCGTCAAAAATGTTCCCAATCATATAACCCGCCTCTGCGCGGAATGATTTGGATTTTTTGAACTGTGCCTGCGGAATTTTGGAATAGATATGCGAATTGTTGTTGAAAGATATAATAACCCCTATTTCCTCTCCGTCCGGAAATACAAGCATACCTTCGACCGGAAATGTTTCTCCGTTCAGTTTGATTTTTGTATTATTAATCAGCTGCATTTCTTTATCTGCACGGGCATCAATCTCTGAATTTGAAGATACCTGTCTGCTTCAAAGTCTCTCCAGCATTTATTACTGTACCAATAACCGTTTTTATCTTTACAGGCAGACTCTGTGGCAGCGGTGTCATCTGTTAATTTGGCACTATTTCTAGTGCAGGCAGTAACCATATAGGCGGTTACAGCAAAAAATGCGAGTCCGATAAATATCTTTTTCATAAAAAATGTTCTGTAAAAATTGTTATTGTCTGATATGTTTAGACAAAGCTGATTTTGATATTATTGTAAATCACTGTTGTTTACAAGTGCAAACGTTCAATTCCTGCACGTTCAGCAAATCTTTTTTATAGATTTACACCACGGCACTATAAAAAACAACTCAGTGTATGATATATACCGGCGGATGCCACTGCGGAAATATCCGGTTTGAAATTGATGCGGACAGTTACCAAACCAATCACTGCCACTGCTCAATCTGCCGTAAAACAACCGGCGCGGCATTTGTATCATGGGTTACCGTCAAAGAGAAAACCTTTAGACTGATACAGGGAACACTTGTGCATTACAAATCGAGCAGTTATGCCGTGCGGCAATTCTGCCCGATATGCGGCGCGCAGGTTGCGTTTCATTCTGACAGATACCCGGATGAAATAGATATAACACTGGGATTATTGGATAACGCCGCAGATATTTCCGTGTCACAGGAAATTTGGACGGAAAATCAATTGACCTGTATTCAACTGAAAGGGATTTTAGTATCCCGCGCGCGCGGAAGTCAGGAATAACCGATAAGTTAGAAAAGCCCCGCCTCTAAAAAATCAGCCTCCAGTCGCCAGTCCCCTGACTTAATCAGCGATACCAGCCGTGCTGACCTGCCTTTATTCAGATAGCGGTCGACCAACGGAAGAATAATATGAGCATCTTCCTTATTGAGAATGGCACTGAAGCGGTTACGGACAGCGCAGTCGGGTACCTGCCGTTCAAATTTGTATAACGCAATCAGTTTCAAAATCTCGGGGTTGTTCAGTATGGACAGTACAAAATCCCGCGCGGTTTTCTGCGGATAGAGCTTCTTAAACACACGATAGTAGAGTTGTTCCTCACAGCTAAATCCGCTACTCAGACATTCTTCATATGCTTCCTCCGTCACCTCCCGGCAGATGCTTTCAACCAGTTCAGGTTTGGCATCAAACATTGCGCGTACCTCCGGAAATACCGTCTGATAAAGAATGTTGCTCAACGCCATCATAAAGCGTTCATCCATCGTAATTCCTTCATTTTTCGCGATATGCTCCGATATTTTCAGATGAAAATGATTCAGCAGAAATCCCTGAATCACTTTCTGCATATAGCTTCGATCTTTTTCTGTACAGATTCCGCAGGTCTCTATATTTTTCAGCGTAATGCGCAGGGCTTTGAGATACTGCGCTTCGCGATTCATTTGAGCAGAAACAGATTTCATTATTTTACCGGCATGACGGGTACAGTTAAACAATATGACTGTCAGTATCTTTACTTATGATAACGATAATTATCAAAATACATTTCCGTAAAATCTTTCTTTGATAAATCGTAAATCAGGGTAATCTTTTTTTTGCGGCGGGGGAGCAGCCTCTGGATAATGTAAGATGCCGGGTATATGTCTATCTTGATTTCTCCTTCGTTATCCGGAGTTACAGACTTTACGATAAAATTAAAGTTATTGGACAGATAGCTGATATGCACTAAATTCGGAAAAAATACCGTTACTTTAACTTCCTCGCCGGGTTTCAGTCCGGACGCTTTTTTTTCAACAAATTTGTACAATTCTGACGGAAAAACAACCGAATTACCGATTTTTCCTTCGTATTTTTTAAGCGGATTCCCCTTTTCAGTGAAAAAAACTTCGTACTTTCTGTTGCTCTTAATTTCCATTTTAATCAGGGATTTTTCACGGAAATCTTCAAACTGTCCCTTCAGAAAATTACCTTCGGCATCAAATATGCTCTCCTCATAACTGAAAATCTCGTTATCATTATTCATATTCAATACGAGCGAATATTCTGTATCGCCGGCATCCGTCTTGCGATAGTATTCACTGCGCCCGTTATATTTTTTGTCATCTAAATTATAGTGTCTGAATACTTTATACGGCTCGGCAGTCGGTTTTGGCGGCGGAGCCGCAAATACTGCGGAAGCTAAAAATATAATGCCGGATAATAAAAAAGACAGATTTCATACTCAGCAGAGTAAAATAATTACAGGATAAGTCAGATAAAATAATAAGATCATATGGAAAAAAAAGAATTAACGGTAGACCCGATTAATCTGGAGGAAAAGGAACTCGTCAGTCGGGTTTTCAAAACGTTTAACACCACGATTGAAAAACTGCGGAAGTTTCAGGAAACTCTGGAAGATCAGGTGCGCTATCTGACCAATGAACTGAAAACAACCAATCGTGAAATGCAGAACATTCTGGAGAGTCTGCCGAACGGACTGGTTGTGGCCGATTTATCCGGGTGTATCCGCAGTTTTAACCGCGCAGCAGAAGTGATTACCGGGCATAACCGTAAGGAGGTTATCGGAGCAGATGTCAGCGAAATCATACACCCATCTGTCCTGCCGCCTGCGAAAGATAAATCCCGCCTGAAAAAGATAGAAGCAGGTTACGAGCAGACCCTCACGCTGACTAACAGCGACGGCGCGAAGCAGATACTGGAAACATCCGCTATTTTTATGCAGCCGGATGACGAAGGCGGAGATGCCGAGATGATTATTATCAATATTAAAGACGTAACGCTGCTCAAACGCCTTGAGGAAGAAGCGGAGCGCAAAAACCGTCTGACCGCGATGGGAGAAATTGCAGCGAATGTGGCGCATGAAATCCGCAACCCGCTGGGCAGTATTGAATTATTTGTGTCTACACTGAAGATGGATTTTCAGGATGATGAAGAAAAAACGGAAATTATGAACCACATCCTGACCGGTATCCGGAGTATGAATCATATTATTTCCAACATGCTCGGGTACGCCAAGCCACGTCCGATTGTTCCTGCTAAGGTTGATTTGCAGTCGCTGATGCGCGAATTTATCGGGTTTTCCGCGCATCTGGCAACATATCAGGAAGTCAAACTCGTTGCCGAATATCAGGCAGAACAAACACTGGTGAAAGGAGACCGCGAAATGTTGCGGCAGGTCATGCAGAATATTTTTACCAATGCACTGCAGGCAATGCCTGACGGCGGTAAACTGAAAATCAGTCTGGTAAATTCAACTGAGCAGGCACCGGCGCGCATCAGATTATTCAAAACACGGGGACATGAGCTTCCGCAGAGCCTGCAAACTGTCAGTCTGATTTTTCAGGATGAAGGCAACGGCATGACCGCCGAAGTCAAGCGGCGTATATTTGACCCGTTTTTTACCACAAAAGAAAAAGGGACAGGACTCGGGATGTTCATCATCCGTAATATCGTCAGCTCCCACAACGGCGTTATCGAATTGGACTCCGAAGTCGGCAAAGGCACTACTGTATCCGTGATTTTCCCGGTACTGGAGACAGGCTGGCGTGAAGAATAAAATGTCCCCGCAGGATTAATGCTGTGAACTTTGCGACCAGATATTGACCGGCAAAGTAACCGCATACTTATCAATTTCCTTCAGTTCCTTCTCGGAAAACGTCAGGTTTTTAACTGCACTGATATTTTCTTCCAGTTGTGTCATATTACGGATGCCAATTAAGGCAGACGTTACTTCCGGACGGCGCAACACCCACGCAATTGCCATCTGACTCAACGTCTGTCCCCGCTTTTTGGCAATGTTGTTCAGGGCGGCAATCTTTTCCAGCGCGTCTTTGGTAAGAAAATCTTTGGATAAAAACGAATTCTTTTCAGCAGCCCGTGCATCCTTCGGAATGGTTTTACCCAAGTATTTGTCTGACAGCATGCCCTGCGCCAACGGTGAAAATGCAATGCAGCCGACACCGTTTTCTTCCAGCGTACGTAAAAGATCGTCTTCTACCCAGCGGTTAATCATAGAATATGACGGCTGGTGAATTAAGAGCGCAATATTCCGCGACTTCAGAATTTGTTTGGCTTCCACCGTCTTCAGCGGTGAATAAGAAGAAATCCCGATATAAAGTGCTTTACCCTGTTTGACCGCAAGTTCCAGAGCCTCCATCGTCTCCTCCAGCGGCGTGTTCGGATCAAAGCGATGAGAGTAGAAAATATCAACATAATCTAACTTCATTCGTTTGAGACTCTGATCCAGACTGGCCGTCAGGTATTTCTTAGACCCCCATTCCCCATAGGGACCGTCCCACATATCATATCCCGCTTTGGTTGAAATAATCACTTCATCGCGGTACCCTTTGAGTTCTTTATGCAGAATTTTACCGAAGTTTTCTTCTGCACTGCCGGCCGGCGGACCATAATTATTTGCCAGATCGAAATGGGTAACCCCCATATCAAAAGACCTGCAAATCATCCTAGTCAGTTCTGCCATATCCGCCTGATGACCAAAATTGCGCCACAATCCCAATGAAACCAACGGCAACATCAGACCGCTTTTACCGCAACGCCGATAAGGCATTTGAGTATATCTGTTTTGAACCGGTATATAAGGCATATGATAAATCGGAGGGTATCTATAGAGAAAAAAACAGGCAGGCTCACTAATACACCTGCCCGGAAAGCGTACTGAACTTAACTACTCGTTCAGTCTGCGTACATCGCCCTGGAATGTATCGAAGTACTGATCACTAATCTTCTTGAAAGTACCGTTTTTGTATACAGCGCGAATAGCATTATCAAACATTTCTTTCAGATCGTTATCTTCTTTCCTAAAAGCGAGACCGACACCGTCACCAAACCACTTCGGATCGACATATTCAGGTCCAACCATTTCATAGTCAGCACCTTCCGGAGTTTTGAGGAAGCCTGTTTCTGCTATAAAGGCGTCAATAAATACCAAGTCAACACGTCCCGCCTGTAAATCGAGATAAAATTCTTCAATTTTACCGTAAGATTTTACTTTGGAGTCTTTGAAATTATCTTTGATAAATTTTCCTGAATGGTTGCTGTCTGAACCGCGATGGTTTTCCCTTTAGGGCTTCAGGGGAAATATTGGTGTAAGCCCCTTTTTTAGCGACAAACCGAGACGGTCCGTTCTGATAAGAGATACTGAACTGGATAGTCTTTTGTCTCTCTTCAGTAATCGCCATGGATGCGATGATTGCATCATATTTCTTTGCCAGCAGTCCCGGAATAATACCATCCCAGTCTTGCGCCATCAGCTCACATTTTACCGGAGTTGTTTTGTTAATTTCTTCACAGAGTGCTTTTTGCAGGTCTACTTCAAAGCCCACCAGATTACCGTCCTTGTCAATCTCATTAAACGGAGGGTAAGCACCTTCCGTCGCCATTTTTAATCAGTCGGGGGTTCGCCGGCAGGTGCAGTTGCAGCTGCTTCAGCAGGAGCTGCAGCTTCGGCAGTATTTTCTTTCTTTTTAAAACATCCCGTCAGTATCACAGAGGATACAACGGCAAAAATTAATAATTTTTTTCATAAAATAACAATTATGTTGATTGCTGTTTATTGGCTGACTATCTGTTGCTGTTGCGTTTAACGTACATTCGTACAAACCTTAAACGCTCATCTGTTCTTTTCCGCATCATACAATATCCCGCGCTCCGGCTTTATCGGTCAATAAAAACAGAGGCAGTTTTTGGATAATTGCTGAAAAAATAATTAACATATAGGATTCATATTGTATAGGCAACATAATTTTTATTTACATGTCAATAAAATGTACCGACCGATATGCGCAGAATTGTTTACAGATAAAGGAATAACCGGATAATACAATGATGAGTTATATCCAGATAGGACTGCCGGCACTGACACTTTTTGCACGCTTATTCTGCTGTTCCGTCTAAGTTTCATAATCGTCAGGAAACAGACTTTACTTCACAGATATACTGCTGAATTAAACACACTCTCCGAGGCAATGCAAAATTCCGGCTATCAGACACGCGAAGAATTTGCACTTAACCGGCGTGAAATGTCTGCCGTTTTTAAGAAATTCGTGAAGAACACGCCGCACGGGAAGAGGTATTTAACCGCCGGCTGTCCGAGCAGTTATCTGCAATAACGAACACAAGCGATCAAAAACTGGAAGCCATCCGCCGTATGACAGAAGAGCGGCTGATGTTATTTCAGGACACCATGCGTACAGTCAGTCAGGAAAGCACGACCCATATCAAAGAAAGTATGACTGCATTCAAAACGGAACTCAAATCAGACACTCGGTCACTACCGCGAAAGTCTGAAAAACAGTTTTTGAAAGTTTAGCGAAAGCCAGCGGTTACAGCACGAAACTGCAGCCGGAAAACTGACAGAATTAAGACAGTACTGGAACAGTCGGTCTCCAAACTTCAGGAAATAATGAAAAGAAGCTGGAGGAAATGCGCCGGACAGTAGACGAAAAACTGCATGATACGCTTGAAAAGCGGCTCGGGGAGTCATCAAACAGGTCTGCGATAGGCTGGAAGCGTACATAAGGGACTGGGAGAGATGCAGGCACTGGCTGTGAATGTCGGAGACCTGAAGAAAGTCATGTCCAACGTTAAAACACGCGGGATTCTCGGTGAATATCAGCTGGAGAATATTCTGGAAGATTTGCTGACCGCAGAACAGTATGCTAAAAATGTCAAAACAAAAGAAGGCTCCGACGATAAAGTGGAATTTGCCGTCAAAATGCCCGCGTCCGGAGACCGCGACAAACCGCTGAGGCTGCCGATAGATGCAAAATTCCCCAAAGAAGACTATGAACGGCTGATTATTGCTTACGATGAAGCCGTGCCGGATAAAATAGAGATTTGCAGAAAGGCGTTTTGCCGACAGTATCCTCAAAAATGCGCGCGACATCCGGGAAAAGTACATAGACCCGCCCGGCACTACTGAATACGGCGTTATGTTCTGCCGTTTGAAAGCCTGTACGCTGAAGTGTTGCGCATTCCGGGACTGTTCAGCCGCATCCAGCAGGATTATAAAATTACGGTTGCCGGCCCGACTACACTCAGTGCCTTCTTAAACAGTCTGCAAATGGGATTCCGCACGCTGGCAATTGAAAAACGGCGCGATGAAATCGGCAACCTGCTGTCCACAGTCAAAAAAGAATTTACCAAATTCGGAGATGTTTTAGCCAAAGCCAAAAAGAAACTGGATGAAGCCGGAGCCGCGATTGAAGCTACCGGCGTCCGCAGTCGCGTGATTACCCGTCAACTCAGAAGGTAGAAGAATTACCTTCTCAAACAAACCGGCACTATTGAATCTTTAAATTTTAACGATGACTATCTTGCTCGTCTGCAGGCAGTTCATCAGACGAAGAACTTTTATAGTTTGCTGCAGATATAATTTATCTTACAATTAATCACTCTCGCCAAAAAACATATGGATATTCAGGCACTTATCGTCCGTAAAACTGAAACCGGACTGACTTCCTCTGTAGAAAAGATACCACTCGCGCAAATCCCTGTGCATGACACACTGGTTAAAATCGAATACTCTACGCTGAACTATAAAGATGCACTGGCTGTGAGCGGCAAGGGAAAGATTCTGCGTGAGTATCCGATGATACCCGGAATTGATTTTGCGGGAACGGTTGAGCAGACCTCTTCCGACAAGTTTAAACCGGGCGATCGGGTGATTCTGAACGGATTTGGAGTGGGTGAAAAGTACTGGGGGGGGCTTTCTGAATATGCCTATGTCAACAGTGATTTCCTTCTCAAAATGCCGGACGGTATGGACGCCCGCAAAGCTATGAGTATCGGCACCGCCGGTTATACTGCCGCTTTGTGCGTGGAAGAACTCCTTTCTTCGGGGATTAATAACAACAGCGCACCGGTGGTTGTAACAGGCGCGACCGGAGGGGTGGGCAGTTTTGCGATTGCGCTGCTTAAACAGCAGAATATAGTTGTCAGCGCGGTATCCGGTAAAGCCGGTGCATCTGATTATTTGAAACGTCTGGGGGCAAGTGAAATCATCCCGCGTGAACAACTGATGCGCGAAGCCAAACCGCTGGAAACACAAAGGTGGGGCGGTGCCGTTGATACACTCGGCGGGAATGCACTCGCGACAATACTGGCAGAATGCCACTCGGGCGCAACAGTGACTGCGTGCGGACTGGCGGCTGATTTCAGGTTAAATACGACAGTAATGCCGTTTATTCTGCGCGAATCAGGCTGATTGGTATTGACTCTGTTTATGCCCCGCATCAGAAAAGAGTTAAAGCGTGGAACCGTCTGAACAGTCCGGCTATATCCCTTATGGATAAACACATTCATGAAATATCACTGCATGATGTACCCAAAGCCTGTGACGAGATAATTGCCGGAAAAGTCACCGGGCGATATATTGTGAAGATACAGTAAGGATGGTCTCTAATTTACTGTAAGCCCGGTAAAAGTTTGCCCAGCCAGTAAATCTGTTTTTCATAATCCGGCGGCGTCCATTGGTCGCCCCGGTATTTGTAGATGTAATCCAACTCTATGGTATGCCCGGCAATGGTACTCATTGCATCCATAAACATGCCGTAAAGTGAGTCATCATACCCCGAAAATCTACTGATAATCTGCTTCTCGAGTTTATAAGACTCATAGCGGTAATTCACTCCGGCATTCCAGTGCTTACAGAGGCGTATTAAATTGCGTAAAATATTCCCCTGTATCTCTTTTGCCGCCATTGACTCATTCAGTTCATTGGGTACACTGCTGAGCCATCGGTCAGCAGGCCCGTGGATGCTGTATACCGGACTGTCCGGCAGTTCCTGAAGTCCGGAACAATATCATAAATAACGCCACTGATTTTGAGTTTTATTTCGGGGGAAAACTCTTTAAGTAAACTACCCGAAAACTCTTCTGTTAGAACGTCAGTGAGCTTCCTGCGGTATGTTGCCGGGGGATATTTCTGGTTGTTTTTTCAAAAACAACCAGTAAATCTACGTCTGCCCGTTTATCATATTTGTTGGGCAACGCGGTATCATGCGTATACGCGCCGAAGGGTATGATTTCTTTGATCTGACGCTCAAGACGCTCTTTGATGAGATATTCTATCCGCTGAAGCGTAAGGTCAATCTTTGCTTTTTCTTCCGCATTTTTATACCTGACTCAGCTGCTGTTCAGCGAAAGATGTTAATTTTTCATTGATGTTCACTGGCCCTCTCAATAATCGGTGTGATTACAAATAAAAAATCAGCCGCCATTACTGATTTTAACATATTAAATTTAAATAATTATGCAATTTTCAGCGCAAAATATTTATATTTTTCTATAAAACTCAAAATCGGATAAATGATTTTTTTACCGTTTTTTATGCTCAACCATAAGCAATTTTAATATCATTTCAGTAAAATAATCCGAGTACCGGCTTGTCCTGTCAGTAATCAGCAATCATGACCGGAGTATGGTTGAGGTAGTCTGCAGCAACCAAGCGGCAGTTTATACCGTCTGTAACACCGTGTGGGATAGCTTTCCATTCATCCGGTTTATGGAAATGTCCGTAGACAGAATGAACGACTCCAAATTCCTTCAGTAATCTGAAAAACGGGGTTGTTTCGCCTGTGGAGGAAAACGGCGGAAAATGCAGGAGGCTGATAATTTTTTTACCGGTAGCGGATGCTTCTGACAGACAGACGCGCTTCTTCTCCAGTTCACGCTGAAAAGTCTGCATGTCCAACGCATCAAAATAACGGTCATTCGGGCTGAGCCAGCCCATCGTGCCGCCAAAAACAAACTCTTCTGTTTCAAAGCAGGTACCGTCCAGAGCAACCATTCCCGCAGGCAGATTTACGTTGACATCCCGACCTGTTTTCCACCAAACATCATGATTGCCCCGCACCAAAATCTTGTACCGTCCCGGCAAATCCGCAATCAGCTTTAAGTCCGGGTACGCCTTATTGGGAGAGTATTCCCACGTAATATCACCCGGCAGAAGCACGGTATCTTCCTTACGGATAAGTCTGCGCCAATTGTCAATAATTTTGGCTTTGTGCTGTTCCCACACTGCCCCGTGCTTACGCATATCGTATTTGCCGCTGTTGGACAGATGCAGATCGCTGATTCCCCAAATTTTCATAACCGCGATATTTTATGATACCTGTGTAACTGTATAATTGAATACCTGCCTGATTTATCAATGTAAAAATACGGGAGATACGATAAAACCGTAGCTTTTTATAATATACAGTTGCCATAATAACGTAAAATAGCGTATTGTAAAAAGTTGGTTTACAGAGCTTTTTGATACGAATTAAATATGAGACGGCTGAAAACTTTCCTGCGTATGCCGCTTGAGGCATATAATCGCTTGGAAGCTACAGAGAAGGCGGTTACTTGGGGAGTTATTATACTGGTTGTCTCCGTGGCTGTGTTTGTTATCATCCGGACAGAAGAGAAATTCCGTGTATTGAAATTGCCTGTACGGGTTGCCGAAAGTGCGGAGAAATCGGCAAAGCCCGCAAAACTAAAAGGTACAGCAAACGATGTGTCAGCAGATACAAAAACTCTTATCAGTCAACTGAAAGAGGAATTTGAGCGACGGCACGGACATATTATCAAAACGGAAATATATCCGGCGGATAATGCCAACCCCGCGCAACTGCTGATTGAAGTCAAGCCGTATATCCCTGTCGCGGCTGACGATATTATTTTCCGTTCATTCTCTCAACCGCCTTACCTGATTGAGAAGACACGGGTGGACGATAAAGACGGTACCGGCAATATTTGGGTGTCGTACGATGTGAAGAAAAACGATACAGTTATTCTGCACATCATAATTATAGGGAATTCAGAGCGGCTGTATGAGGAACGCTTAGAGAATGACAGCACATCTGATGAAGAATTGTCTGCGCAGGATACTTCTTCTGACCGACGGCATACAGAATATCGAATGCTGCTGATTATTGATGATCTGGGTTATGACATCAGAAAAGTCAGGCAGTTTGCTGAACTGAACCCTAAAATTACCTTTGCGGTGTTGCCGTTATTGCCGCACAGCAAAGAAACAGCGGATTATCTCCGCAGGCAGCAGCGACAGTTTATGCTTCATATGCCGATGCAGCCGCAGGGCTATCCGAAGATCGACCCCGGACCGGGTGTATTACTGGAGACAGATGACGAACAGACAGTCAGCCGTAAGATAGAAACGGCTCTGAAGGAACTGGCCCCTGTTTCCGGACTCAATAACCATATGGGTTCCGGGTTTTCGCGAAATGCTGTCGCGATGGAGTACGCGTTCAGGGTAATGTCGCGAAATAAGCTGTTTTTTATTGACAGCCGTACGGCACCGGACAGCCATAACGCGGAAATTGCCCGCAGGTATGGCGTGCCTTATGCTGAAAGGCATGTATTTATAGATGACACACAGTCGGAGCCGGATATTTTATTTCAGTTCAGGCGTGCGGTTAAGCTAACCGAGAAGAAAGGTACTGTTATTGTAATCGGTCATCCGTATAGGGAAACTTATGCGGTTCTCAAACAGGAACTGCCCTTACTGGATGTAAAAAAAATCCGGCTGATTACACCCGACGAACTGTTCGGATATTCACCCTAAGTGTGAATCCGGAGCAGTAATTTTATAAACACCCACCGGATTGATCATGAATAATTAATCGCCGGTGATAAAGAAAACATGACGGTTGTATCCGCCAGCAAATACCCCGTTTGGAAAATGGGGGAGAAGCGGCGGATGGAAAATATGACAATAAATACTATGAGAAATAATAAGGAAATGATTTTTAATGCCTCCAAGGACGAAAGCCGGGTGGCAATTGTAAAGAACAGAATGATTACGGAACTTAGCGTAGAGCAGATTTCCGGCAGCCTGTTAAAAGGTAATATCTATAAAGCGCGGATTGTACAAATACAGGACGCGCTTCAGGCGGCATTTGTAGATTACGGTGAGAAGCGGCAAGGCTTTCTGGCGTTGGACGAAGTAAATTACGAAGTCTTTCCGCCGTTTGAAAACAGCAACCTCCGACCGCCGTTCCATCCGTTCCCCGCCTCCGTGTGGGACAACACCTGATGGTGCAGGTAATTCGTGAAGCAACCGAGACCAAAGGAGCAGCACTCACAACCTTCATTACTCTGCCCGGTATGTACTTAATCTTTTCTCCGAAGGGCGGTGAAGGGGGAGTTTCTAAAAAAATTCAGGATGATGACGAGCGTGAACGGCTGAAGAGTTTTATCAGCGGTATTGCTTCTGAAAAAAATTCAGTCATTATCCGCACAGCAGGTATAGGACGCGATTTAAATGACCTCAAAAAGATTACATCTGTGTCAAAAAAGAGTGGGAATCTATTAAAGAAAAGTATGAGCGCATGCAGTCGGTTGGATTGCTTGCGGAGGAGGCGGATAACGCGGTCAAGATGATTCGCGATTATTACACTGATGAAGTTGCCCATGTATGGGTTGACAATCCGGAAACCTTCCATAAAATTCACGCATACTTCCGCGTGTTTCTGCCTGCCCACATCGGAAAACTCAAACTGTATATGGTGAGAAGCCGATATTTTCTCACTTCAGTATCGAGAAACAAATTGAACAGCTTTCCGATTCTAAAGTTCCGCTTGCTTCCGGCGGCAGTATTGTTATTCAGCAGACGGAAGCTCTTGTATCCATTGACGTAAACTCGGGCCGCTCCAATCAGGAAGCATTTGGTCAACGGACCGCTCTGCGTACCAATCTGGAAGCGGCAGATGAAATTGCACGTCAGTTAAGACTCAGAAATCTTGCGGGGCTAATTGTTATTGATTTTATTGACATGAAAGACCCGGACGACTGCCGTCAGGTAGAGTCCGTTCTGGAAAGCGCAATGGAAGAAGATAAAGCCAGCCATACAATTGGAACAATATCCCAGTTTGGACTGCTGGAGCTGAGTCGTCAGCGCATTTCACAGGGCTATGCGACTACGCTTGAAGATAAATGTCTGCACTGCAAAGGTACAGGACGCATCCCGAATAAAATTACGTATGCCAACAGCTTTATGCGTAAGCTGCGTAATATCGCCAGTCAGAAAGACTCAGATGCTATCAGCGTAACCCTGCCGACTTCTTCTGCGGTGTATATTCTGAATGAAAAGCGGACAGACATCTATGATATTGAGATGGAATTTGGTGTTTCTATACGCATCGCGGCGTCTAATGATTTGGGCGTGACGGAAGATGTGGTGATACGCACCACCGCCAAGCAGGCGTTTACGAAAGATACCGAAGAAGAGTCCCGTCCGGCAAAAGAAGATAACAAAATCGGCTCAGAACAGAAAACCGGAGGGACGATGTCGGCGGACGTGAAATGGGCCGGGGAAGCTATAAAAACGGTAAATTCAGAGGCAAAAATGAACGCTCTGCTGACTCTGCTGACAGCAGTCACCAGTCCCATGAAGATGATACTGCCGGCAGAGCAGGTGAGGAAAATTATGCATTTGCAGTCGGTCAGTTAAATGCAGATATTGTAAGACAGCATATTACCGGCAATGCAGATAATCCGCCTGCAGCGGAATTTGTCAGTGATTCATGTACGTTTAAGGATATTAAACTCCCGGATCCTACAGCAGCCGGTTTTATGGATGAGTTTTACGGGCGTCTGCGCGGACGCTATATGGGCGGACGCGAGATATTTATAGATCGAAAGTACCTGCACCAAACCTCTAATGAGTCTGCATTTTTTACTCCCGAAACTGCGGCAATTATCGGGTTACGCCATTCCACTGCCGAGGGGTTGCCTTATATTCTGACGAAGAACTCTATGGTAAGGGTTATGCCGGAGAATCACAGGAGCAATCTGTCAATACCGACGGCATGTCGGCGGACAGCGCAATTGAGGCATCTGAACTGGATTTTGCGGCAGATAAAAGTTCAGAATATGCCAAAATAAGCAGTGATAAAGTTGAAACTAAACCGGCTCAGAAAAGTACAAAATCAAAAAACAGCAGCAACAATAAAACTAAACCGGCTCCGGTAGAGAAAAGTGCCAAAGCGAAGACCGGCGTAAACAAAGTATCAGAGGCAGAAGGGCAGAAAAAGGCGGGTTCTGTTGATACGGTCAGGTCCGCTAAAGCCGGCGCAAAGACGGCTTCAAAAACGAAGACAGCGGCGACAGTGAAAGAAGCGGAAGATAAAACAGATAAAAATACAGAAACTAAAAAAACGACCGTACGTTCTGCACAATCTGCTTCAGCCTCTAAAAATAAGTCTGCGCCCCGGACGGATAAAAAATCGGACAAGTGATTTCATAAAAAAACAGACTTCAAATGCTTACGCGCTGATATTTTATGGCAAAATCTGCTGTTAAAGAAGCATTTGAGATTACTGACCGCAGAGGACGTATTATCAGGGGAATGTTCCGCGGGGTGTCCGGCGCAAAACGTACGTTAATACTGATACACGGCTTTTCTGAACATAAGGGGGTTTTCACGGAAGTTGCGGAGAGGCTGACGGCACTGCAAAACAATGTTGTTGTTTTGATTTGCCCGGTTTTGGTGAGTCCGAGGGCATCCGCACGCATATAAACGAATTTGAAGAATATACGGACGCGGCGGAACAGGTATATCAATACGTGCAAGGCCGTTCCCGCATGCCGGTTTTTTCTGATGGGGAACTCAATGGGTGCGATGATTTGCCTGTTTCTGTCTCTGCGCATGCCGGATATTAAAGGATTGATACTGATTGCACCCTATATTGACCTGCCGCCTTTTAAGAAAGTTCTGTATAAAACGCTGACAAATCTGGCGTATTCATTATTCGGAGCGTCCTTCTCCACGCAGGCAATATTTTCTTATGACAATCTCACCACCGACCATGCACAGCGGGCGTATTATCAGCAGGACCCATACCGCAGTAAGAATATTACCGCAGGGTTCAGCCGTGCCATGTTTAAGCAACTGCCGGCGGATAAGCACCTGCCCGACCTGCCTGCTGTACCGGTACTGATGGTAAACAGCGGAAGTGACCGGATTGTCGATGTATGTGCCGCACAGCGGCTTTTTCACCGGTTTCCTCATCCGATAAAACGTTAGCCTATTATACTTCGTGCAGACATGACCTGTTGCATGACAGATACCGCGATGACATTGTCAGACTTTGTATGTCATGGTTGTCCGAACGAACGTGATTTAGGTCTGATATTGTCTTAAAAAAACTGATTTTGTCGATTACTTTTTGACTGAATGAACAGCACACTTCCTTACAACCATATTAAAAATGACCTCGTTCTTATCGGAGCAGGTCATGCCAACCTGAAGGTACTCAAAACACTGGCAATGTCCCCGCCGTCCGGTACCAGGATTACGCTGATTACAGACGTCATGCAGACACCATATTCAGGGATGATGCACGGTTATATAGCCGGGCATTTTATGCAGAATGAGACGCATATTGATGTAAACCGATTGTGCAAAAAACTGAACGTTCGCATTCTGCATTCGTCAGTGACCGGGATTGACCCCAAAAAACAGATGATATTCTGCGATAACCGCCCGCCGGTCAGCTATGATTATCTGAGTATCAATTGTGGTTCTGTACAGAACAACGATACGATACCCGGTGCGGCAGAATACGCGCTTTCGGTGAGACCGTTGCGTATCTTCCTCAAAAAAAACGGATGAGCTGATTGAAGAAATTAAAAACTGCCGGGGCATTTTTCATCTGGTGATTGCCGGCGGAGGTCCGACCGGTGTTGAGATGTCAATTGCTCTGCGCGCAAAAATTAATTACGCGATGCGGGATATGAATCTAATTCCCGATACGGTAAAGGTGTTTTTGTGTATTCCGGACGCGCATGTGCTGCCCGGTATGAGTAAAAAAGCCGTAGAAACGATCGAAGCGTATATTCGTGAACACCGGATTACGATTCTTAATAACTCGAGACTAACGGCTGTTGAAAAAGACTATGTTTACATGACAGACCGCAAGCAGATAGCTGCGGATGCAGTCGTTTTGGCGACCGGCAGCGGCGCGCCCGAATGGATTGTTAATACCGATCTGGATACAGATAAAAACGGATTTATCTGCGTCAAAAAAACTTTACAGACGCTGAAATACGATAATATCTTTGCCGGCGGTGATATTGTCAGCATTCAGGGTGAGAAGACGGATAAATCGGGAGTATACGCGGTGCGTATGGCAGACAGCATTATTTACAATATACATGCGGTTATTTCAAAACGAGCCTGCAAATCTTATATACCGCAGAAGAAAGCAATGTATATTTTAGGCATGGAAAAGGATTTTGGTGTACTCGTCCGAGGAAATCTAGCCTTCTCCGCGCCGTGGGTAAAAAAACTAAAGGACTATATTGACCGGAAGTATGTGAAAAGTTTTTCTTATCCGGCCCTTAAAGATATTAAACTGAAGAGAACGCCTGAAGATTCCATGATGCGATGCGGCGGTTGTGGCGGAAAAGTCGGTAAAGCTCTATTAAGTGATATGCTCTGCAATATTAAAAGTGCAGCGCATCCGGATATTATGCTGGGACTAAATGACTATTCGGATACCGCCTGTATTCAGGTCGCTCCGGATAAGTATCTGTACCAGTCTGTTGATTTTTTCCGGGAACTTACGGATGATCTGTATTTGTTTGGCAAAATAACCGCGCTTCACTGTCTGAATGATATATATGCTTCGGGAGCAACCCCGCATTCTGCATTGGCAGTAATGGAGTACCTTACGGCAGGAAAAAATCAACCGGCGTGATTTATCGTATATTATGAATGGGATCACGGATGTTCTGCGGTCAGAAAATGTAGCCCTCACGGGCGGACACACTGCGGAAACCGCAGAATTTTGCCTGGGGCTGTCTGTGAACGGGTTTTCACCGGTTCCGCCTAAAACCTTTACTGCGGATGAACCTCACGCGATTATACTGACCAAGCGGATTGGACACGGAATAATTTATGCGGCGGATAATTTGGGGGACTGTCCGGGAATTGCCAAAGAAATGCTGATTAAAAATGTGCTTCAGTCAAATGCGGCGGCGACATCCGTTATATTCTCTTTTGACGGTACCTACGCGACTGATGTGACGGGATACGGACTGATCGGCTGTCTGCAACAGTTTTTCAGTCAGAACCCCCAAAAGATTACGCTTAATCTCAATGCAGTTCCCACATTTGACGGGATTGAGGACTTTTTAACCGCCGGTTATTTGAGTTCGATAGACGTGCAAAACCGACACTTTAGCGCGGCGGTTAAAAATGAAGCACAGATAAAAAAAACAGGTACTTTATCCGTTGCTGTATGACCCGCAGACGTCCGGTCCACTGATGGCATTTGTGCCGGTGTCAGTTGCTCCGGAATGTCTGCAAAAACTGCAGCATGCGGGTTATGAACATGCGGCGATTATCGGGCAGGTAAACGAAGCAAATGAGTCAATGTCAGTTGACATATTTTCTGCTAAATAATATAGTTGTGTTAAGTCTTTTGCTTAAAAGAGAATTGATATTCAATCATTAAATTAAATTTTTTTAATTCATCTGTTAATGTATGAAATTTATCAACGCAAGCAAATTTAAACTTGAGGATTTTGAAATATCTGCGGAAGAGTTTTATGCGAAGAAAAAGCTGCAGCCCAAACCGGTGATACTGGATATTCGGGATTTGGATGTGTCAGTGATCGGTACAGCAGAAGGTGCACACTGCCTGCCCTATGAAAGTTTGGAAGACCGAATGATACAACTGCCGCCGTTTGGCACGATTATCCTGTTTTCAGACAAGGCTGACACAAATATCCATGGTGCCGTTAAGATGTTGTGGGAAAATGGTTTTACTGACCTTTTTTATGTGAAAGGCGGCTATGAGGCAATTGTGGATGAACTTGTGCAGTTGGGTGCAGAAGCGACAGAGCAGTTTCGGAAATTATTGCCGTCCGGCGCAACGGGCTATGAGCTGATTATTAAAGGGTTTGATTATATGCTGGCAGCTGCATTGGATAAGAAAGACCCAAAGGAGTATTTGGCTGTTCCTAAGGCAGGAACGGTATTATATATCTCCCGAAAGTCCATCCGCCGTGCAGAAGGAACCGTCATCAATATGAAAGACGGTAAGTTGATACCGGATCACCCCTCTCTTCATCGGCCGCGCCCGGAAGGTAACCTAAAAGATCGCACTCAGAAAGTGATTGACGAAATGATTAATCCCAGTATTGCAATGCACGGGGGATTTATCTCACTCATTGATATAAACGATGACACACTCTACATTGAGATGGGGGGAGGCTGTCAGGGATGCGGTATGTCTAAAGTGACACTCAAGCAGGGTGTAGAAACGATTATCCGCGATAATATTCCTGAAATTGAGTACATATATGACACAACCGATCACGCGTCCGGGCAAAATCCGTATTACCGTCCGGAATAATTGAGCGGTTCATATTTTCATGATTATATCCAACGGATAACCTCCCAGAATCTTGCCTGTTTTATGTTTCTCCGATTTGATCAGGTAAAAGATAATATAGACTGGGAGTTATTCCTGTTAATTTTGGGGGTTTCTCTGGCGGGCGTGGTTGCCATCTATTCTGCCTCACAAAGTTACGGGACGGAGACCAATTTCCATTATAAGCAGTTATTCTGGATTGCTGTCGGCACCACTGTATTTTTCGGTGTGCATTTCTTCAATTACGAACTCATCTTGCGGTATGCGTACGTATACCACGGAGTAATTATCGTACTTCTTTTGCTGGTGCTGTTTTATGGAGAAGGCAACCGGGCAAGTGCCAATGATGTCAAGCGCTGGCTAAATTTGGGCGTGTTTATCTTCAGCCGTCAGAATTTGCAAAATTTACCCTGATACTGGCACTGGCAAAATACTTTAACAACGCAAAACTGGACAGCCTGCGCTGGTACGACCTGATTATTACAGGGTTGATTACCTTTGTGCCATTCCTTCTCATATTTGAACAGCCCGATTTGGGGACGGCAATGATACTCCCGTTTATTTATGCCGCGGTCATTTTTATGCTCGGACTGAATTATAAGATTATTATCGCGGTAATTGCGGCAGTTCTTATTTCGGCTCCGTTCATCTGGACCAATATGAAGCCTTATCAGCAAGGGGCGGGTACTTACCATGTTCAATCCGGAAGCTGACCCGATGGGAAAAGGTTATCAGCTGATTCAGTCCAAAATCGCAATTGGAAGCGGTACTGTATTCGGCAAAGGATTTTTGCAGGGAAAACAGACCCAGCTTAATTTTCTGCCGGCAAAACATACCGATTTCATTTTTTCCCTGTTTAATGAGGAATGGGGGTTTGTCGGAGGAATACTCCTGTTACTGGTCTATTACGCATTCATGCTGAAGTGCCTGTCATATCTCCGGATGCAGAAAACCCGGCCGGGCGTGGTGATTTCCAGCGGCATTACCATGATGTTTTTTGCTCATATTATTGTTAATCTGTTTATGGTAATGGGGTTAATGCCCGTAGTGGGGATTCCCCTGCCCTTCTTCAGCTACGGAGGCTCATCCATGCTGACCATGATGTTTGCTTTGGGGCTGATGTCCTCATCAGTGCGGATGAATAAGTATCAGGCTTAATCAGTCTGTTGTTTAGGCATGCTTACACTTATCACCCGCCGCAATAATATGCCGGTAATATGAAGACAGCACGCAACACCCGGAAAAATCAGTTGGGCAGTGATACAGATGCCGTAACATCTTCCGAAGGTGAAAGGGGACACATCCCCCTTATTGTTGATCTGGATAATACCTTCCTGCGGACGGATTTATTCTTTGAATCTGTCATCGCATTTGTCAAAAAAAATCCCTTACGTATCCTGATTGTCATTCGGTGGCTGTTATACGGGCTTCCGGAATTAAAATACAGACTGGCAGAAGCGACACCGCTGAATATTGAACTGTTGCCGGTAAATCCGGAGTTTATGGATTTTCTGAAACAGCAGAAAAAAGAACGCCGTATTATGCTGTTTACCGGTGCAACTGAAAAATATGCCCGTCAGATTGCAGAACACTATCCGATATTTGACAGCGTACATGCCAGTACGCGCGGGGTAAATTTTACGGCGTCAAAAAAAATTACTCTTCTGAAGCAGATGGGAATTGAACAGTTTGATTATGCGGGCGACCGGCGTACGGATATGAAAATCTTTCGCATTTCAGACCGTCCGCTGATTGTAAATCCCTCTCCTTATTTACGTATCCGCTGTAAAACGCTGAACGGTTACAGTGTTTTTGACTCTTCTTCTCCCTTCCGTTATTTTTTCACCGCGATTAAACCGCTGTACTGGCTGAAAAATGTACAGGTTATTTTACCGATGATGATATACCGGGCAACGGATATAACTTCGCACATGTATACACTGCTGACAGCTTTTATTGTACTGTGTTTCGCAGATTCGGCATTGTTTGTTGTGCATGCCCTGCTGAATGTGCAGCAACACCGTGCGCATTCCCGTAAAAAACATCGGCCGGTACCGGCGGGTAAGATAGGGATCGGAGAAGCTGTCATCTTTTGCGTCATCCTGTTGCTGATGTATATGGTAGGCATTTATCTGCAGCCTTCGCTTTATTTTACAGAACTTACGGTTGCGTATATTGTCTGCGGAGTGCTTTACAGCTTTATCTCATACAGGAATATCGTGTCAGATATGCTCGCAGTTGCCGGGTTTGCCGCGTTGCCGATGCTCGGCGGGTTTACCCTGACAGATATTACAGTCTCCTCACATCCGTCCATTCTCCTGCTGCTTTTAGGGTCTTCTGTTGCAGGTGCATTGTATTATATATTCCGGAGGAGCCGTGAAAGTAATGAATGATGTACTTCTTCAGCAATGAATCTGACTGTATTAATTTACTTTATGGTTTTTAGCCATACCCAATATCACTTTGCTTCAGCCGAATAAAACACATGATGATATTCAAAGGAACAGGAAGTACCACCGGTGTCGTAATTGGCAAGGCATACAACATCTATTCATCATTCAGCAGTATCCCGCGTTTTCACCTGACAAGCTCCGAAGACTGTGAAGCGCAGATTGCCCGGCTGTCAGAAGCACGGGAAGCGGTTTTGCACGAAATCCGCGAGTCCGAAGAGCATTCCACCCAATTTATGGGTGAAGAGCTGGTGAAGATATTTGAAACGCACCGCCTCATCCTGAATGACCGACAGATTCTGCCCAAAGCCCGGCAATTGATTGAAAGCCGGCAGATTAATGCCGAGTGGGCACTCAATGAAGTAATTGAGAAGATCAGCAGTGAATTCCGGAAAATTCAGGACAACTATATCAAATCCCGCTTCAACGATATTCGTCAGGTGCTGGAGCGTGTAATGGATTTTTTACAGCAGAAATCCGCCCCCCCTATGTTCAGCGGTGATGAAGCGATGATCCTGATTAAAGAAGACTTCTCCCCAACAGAAATTACCGCCCTGATGAACGGAAATATTCTTGGGATTGCGACCGAATACGGAGGTGAAAAGTCGCATACCGCGATTATGTGCCAGTCTCTGGGCATCCCGCTGATTGTAGGGTTGTCCGGCATTATCGGCAAAATCCCGGATTTTGAAGAAATTATTCTGGATACAGAAACCTGTGAAATTATCCGGCAGCCCGATACAGCGGTTATCCAAAAAAAACGCGCGCGGATTGAGCAGTTGGAAGGGAGACGGCGACGGCTGAAGCTCGGTATTGATAAATTGTGTATTCTGAAAGACGGTACAGAAGTTTCTTTGGAAGCGAATGTTGATTTTATCAAAGAAGCGCAGAAAGTTAAAGAGTACAACATCAGCGGGATTGGACTGCTGCGCTCGGAAATCCTGTTTATGTCTTACAAAAAATCGCCGTCAGAAGAAGAGCAGTACCGGCAGTTACGTAAAATTCTGACGGCAGCCGGCGGGAAACCGGTAACGGTAAGGACGTGGGATTTAGGTGCGGATAAATCCGCAGATTTCTTTCCGGCCATTCATAATGAAGTCAACCCTGCACTGGGACTGCGCGCTATCCGCATTTGCCTGCGTGAACCGGAATTCTTTAAAACCCAGTTGCGTCCGCTGGTTAGGCTGTCAGCGGAATTTCAGGTTAAAATTTTACTGCCGATGATTTCCGGTATTCACGAAATTACACGTTCGCGGGAATATATCAATGAAATTGCAGATGAGATGGGCATTGAATCCGCGCGGATAAAAGTCGGATCGATGGTGGAAACACCGGCGGCGGCAATTAACATCGAAGAGGTATTGGAATATTCCGATTTTATCAGCATCGGCTCCAACGATTTGGTGCAGTACACGTTGGGTATAGATCGTGCGAATGAGTACGTATCTCATCTTTATACGCCGTACCACCCGTCCGTTATCAAAATTTTGGATCAGGTGATTAAAGCCGCGAATTTTTTTGAGCGGGAAGTCGTTGTCTGCGGAGAGATTCCGGCGACCCCGTGATGCAGCTGATTATGCTTGGGATGGGAGACGTTGTCCTGTCCATGAATACAGAAAAGGTACTGATGACGCGGCAGTTTCTGTCGGAGTTTAGCCGGAATGACTGCCGCAAGATTGCCTTTCGCTTTCTGTCGCTCAAAAACAGTCAGGAATGTAAACAACTCTATTCGGACATGATGACGGAATACAGTTCCCTGCTGGAATTAAACTAATATAATCGCTGTGTTTTTATAGCCGGTTTTGACAAATCAGCCCGGCGTGGGTAAATATTCATTACTGATTTAGGGTTTTGGAAAGCTGAATACTTTTATACAAATATTTTTCACATAATAATCTATGGCATCATATGTTTTGGCGCTGGATCAGGGTACGACCAGCAGCCGCGCGATTTTGTTTGACCGTGCCGGGATGCCGTCTGTGTCTGCGCAGAAGGAATTTATGCAGATATTTCCCAGTCCGGGCCGGGTAGAGCATAACCCTGAAGAAATATGGGAGAGCCAGTTATGGACGATACGCGAACTGTTCGCAAAGCGGGTGTACAATCAGCAGATGTCGCGGCGGTTGGTATCACCAATCAGCGGGAAACTGCGATTGTGTGGGAACGGGATACGGGAAAACCGATCTATAATGCAATTGTGTGGCAGGACAGGCGAACTGCCGGTTTTTTGTGAGGAACTGAAAACCGCCGGGAAAGCAGATATTATTCGCGGGAAAACCGGATTGCCGATTGATGCCTATTTCAGCGGTACAAAAGTGAAATGGATACTCGATAACATCCCCGATGCCCGGAAGAAAGCGGAGCAGGGAAAGCTGTGTTTTGGTACGATTGACAGTTGGCTGTTATGGAAGCTGACCGGCGGACAGGTACATGCAACTGACATCAGCAATGCCTCACGTACTATGTTGTGCAACATCAGGACCGGGAAATGGGATGACGAACTTTGTGATTTGTTCGGGGTGTCGCCGGCAATGTTGCCGGAAATCCGCAGTAACAGCGAAATTTATGGAGAAACCGCTGTTACGGGCAGTCCGCTCCCGATCAGCGGTATTGCGGGAGATCAGCACGCGGCGCTTTTTGGGCAGATGTGTCTGCATTCCGGTATGATCAAAAATACATACGGCACGGGCTGTTTTATTTTGATGAATACGGGGGAGACACCGGTGACGTCATCCAATCATCTCCTGACCACAGTGGCGTGGCGCATCGGCGGGAAAACAACCTACGCGCTGGAGGGAAGTGTCTTTATCGGCGGTGCAGTCATACAGTGGCTCAGAGACGGATTGGGTATTATAAAATCATCCGCAGAGGCGGAGGTGCTCGCGCGGCAGGTAAATGATAACGGGGGGGTGTACATTGTTCCTGCTTTTACGGGATTGGGCGCACCATATTGGAATCCGTATGCAACCGGTATGCTTACCGGCATTACGCGCGGCACAACCTCTGCGCATATTGCCCGTGCTGCACTGGAAAGTATCGCCTATCAGTCGCAGGATGTGATTACGGCGATGGAAGCCGATACCGGTAACCCGCTGACTGAACTTCGTACGGACGGAGGGGCAGCGGTTAATAACCTGCTGATGCAGTTTCAGAGCGACATTCTTGGTAAAAATGTGGTTCGCCCGACAGTTACGGAAACGACTGCGTTGGGCGCGGCATATTTTGCCGGACTGGCGGTTGGTTTTTGGAAAAATACAGACGAGATTGAAGGTCATTGGCAAAAAGAACGTATATTCTTACCGGCAGTCACTCCGCAAAAGCGGACGGAACTGACCGCCGGCTGGAAACATGCAGTCCGCGGAACACTCGCGATGGCGCGCCCTAATTAATTCGTCTAGGGTATATGTCTGAACATCGTAGCGGAAAAGAAACTCTGAATAGAGTACCGGCGGATGTTATTCTTCGGAAAGCCCTGCCTGCGGATGCGACTCTGCTTCGCATGTGATTGCGTCTGACCCGAACGATGACTGGCAGTGGGAGACAGAATTGTGCCGTTCTCCGGAGTGGCGTGAGCAGTTGATTGCAGAAGCTGACGGACATCCGATTGGTTTTATACAGATTATTGATCCCGCACGGGAAGAAAGCCGCTACTGGGGTGATGTTCCGTTAAATCTCCGCGCGGTTGACATCTGGATAGGTGAACCGGAGTACCTGAATAAAGGTTACGGCACACAGATGATGCAGGCGGGCACTGGGCGCGCTGTTTTGCGCCGCCGGAAACAGAAGCTGTATTGATTGACCCGCTGGCATCAAATACGCGTGCGCATCGTTTCTATCAGCGGTTCGGGTTTAAGTTTGTTGAAGTACGTAGCTTTGGACAAGATGAATGCCGCGTATACTGCCTGACGCGCGATGATTATCTTTCCGGGTAAACACGGAATAAAAGCTGAAATTGAGTCGGCATTACATCAGAACATATTTTCTTTGATATAGTTCGGCGATTCTTCGGTGATCATCACATCGTGGACGTGGCTTTCCCGAAGGGACGCACTGGTAATTTTCATAAATCGTGTTTTTTCCATCAGCAGCGGGATAGTTGCGTTTCCCGTATAACCCATGCCGGCTTTGAGTCCGCCGACAAGCTGATGTATGGTCTCGGACATGGTTCCTTTATAGGGAACCCGACCTTCAATACCTTCAGGAACGAGTTTAGACAACTCGGTGTTTTCTTGGAAATAGCGGTCGCGGCTGCCTTCTCTCATGGCACCGATAGACCCCATACCGCGATAGGTTTTATATCGCCTGCCCTGATACAGAATAATCTCGCCCGGGAGCCTCGTCTGTACCGGCAAAAATGCTGCCCAGCATGACTGTGTGAGCACCGGCGACAATCGCTTTGACAATTTCACCCGAGAATTTAATCCGCCGTCTGCAATTACCGGAATATTTTTTTTACGGGCTGCCGTCGCGCAGAGCATGACTGCCGTGAATTGCGGCACTCCGACTCCCGAAATAATACGTGTTGTGCAGATAGAACCGGGGCCAATCCCCACTTTGACCGCATCTGCACCGTTATCAATCAGCATTTCAGTCGCTTCCGGTGTGGCAACGTTTCCGGTAATCACCTGTAAATCCGGATAAGTTTTTTTGATAAAGCGCAGGGAATTAATTACGTTTTTAGAGTGTCCGTGTGCAGTGTCCAAAACAATCACATCCACATCCTGCCGGTAAAGTGAGTCTACGCGCTCTTCCATAGATTTGTCTGTACCCACTGCCGCGCCCACACGCAACCTGCCCGAGGCATCTTTGGAAGACAGCGGATATTTTTGGCTTTTTGGATGTCTTTAATTGTGATCAGCCCGACCAGTTCGTACGCGTCATTGACCTGCAACAGTTTTTCAATACGGTGCCGGTGCATAATCTCTTTTGCTTCTTCCAGACTGATGCCCGGCTTAACGGTAATTAGTTTATCGCGTCCTTTTGTCATCAGTTCAGATACCGGACGTGAAAAGTCTTTCACGAAACGAATATCGCGGTTAGTCAAAATACCGACCAGCTCTTTGCCCTGCAAAACCGGAAAACCGGAAATGCGGAAGCGTTCCATCAGGCTGACCGCATCACTAAGAGGCTGCTCCGCGCTGACGGTAACCGGGCGGCTGATGATGCCGCTTTCAGAGCGTTTTACCTTCTCGACTTCATCCGCCTGCCGGCGGACACTCATATTCTTATGAATAATTCCAATTCCGCCTTCCTGCGCCATACAGATAGCCGCATTTGCTTCAGTAACCGTATCCATTGCCGCACTGATCAGCGGGATATTGAGTTTAATCTCACGTGTCAGCAGAGTAGAGGTATCGGCATCGGCAGGGATAAACTCGGAATAATCCGGCAGGAGGAGGACGTCATCAAACGTCAGTCCTTCACCGGCAAATTGTCTGTCTGTCATTGTTTTTTATAATTTAATTGAGTGATACGGTTTATTGTTTAAGAATACTAAATGATGTGTTCGGTATATATGCAGATTTATCAGCAGTGGTTGACTGTATAGAGTGTTCACACTAATATTAAAGAGTCGGGCGGGTGTCCGGTGTACAAACGGAATGCCTGTTCAATACATAAAATCAGCAACTGATATGAAAATAATCCTGCTTAGCATAACACTCCTTTTATACTGTGGCAACAGTCTGTATGCGCAAAAAAAAGAGGCGGATATATCTGCCGTCAATACCGATTTAGCCGTGTCGCTGGGGATTACCGGGCAGACCGGCGGTGTGTCGTATATTCCGGTAGGATGGTCAAAAAGTGGACTGATGGCGTACCTTCAGGTGTTTGATGATAAATCCTGTGATTTTTGCAGTTTGCGCGAGTATATCATTTTTGACACCAATACAGGATAAAATTGTCTGGAAGTACAGCAACATTTTGGATCGTGAGTTTTATGCAGATATAAAAGGAAACGGTTCAGACCCGTACACTCCGCCGGGACAAAGGGATTTATTGATATTCGCCGCGAAAAGTACTCCAATGCTTACTTTTCCGTATGTACACAAAGGCCATACCTATAAAGCAGCCACTGTGAAAAGTTACGTGCCGGATAAAAAGACATTATCTGCGGTAGAAGTATGGCTGTATTGGGGGCAGGGCAAGAAACTTTTATTCGATAAAAAAGTTTAAAACCGGAAGACAGGGTACTCTCATACACTATCGGCGGACTGCTCAAAAATCCTTTTGAAGACAGAATTGTAATTGTCATGGTTGCTGAAACAGTACCCGGCGGGGTAAAAAAAAAGAGTATTGATTTTACCGGTGCATTGCTGAAGTAGCAGAACACATACAAAAAGTATATTTCTCAATCTGTATAAATCCGTCTTCCGCTGTTGCCGGTTTAGTGTGATTAGGGTACACTTATAAAGTTTTACAGTCTTTTTATCTGTAGTATTTATCATTTTTATGAAATCTGAAGACATTATCCTATCCCCCATCCATGTGCTGGATGCACAGCGGAAAGCCGGCAATATCAAAACACGCGATATAGTCAGTGCCGTGATGAACAGACGCCGTGCCACCGAGCCGGTTTTGAATGCCTACATTCATCAAATTCCGGATGAGGTTTGTCTTGAGCAGGCAGATTGCGCGGATGATAAGCTTCGCAGGGGAGAACCTGTTCATATTTTAGAGGGAATGCCGATTGGGGTGAAGGATATTTTTAACGTGATCGGCACACCCTTGACCTGTGCGTCTAAAATCCTGACCGGGTACGTGTCTCCGTATGAGTCTACGGTAACCTCCCGCCTCAAAGACGCCGGTTATCTGATGACCGGTAAACTGAATATGGATGAATTTGCGATGGGGTCGTCTACTGAAAATTCTGCTTACGGTGCTGTCCGCAATCCATGGGATACAGATCGGGTACCCGGGGGTTCATCGGGCGGTTCGGCAGCGGCGGTTGCCGCAGGGTCTTGTCTGGCCGCACTGGGAACGGATACCGGTGGTTCCATTCGCCAGCCGGCAATGTTTACAGGTACATTCGGTATAAAACCGACTTACGGTTTTTGCAGTCGCTACGGCATGTCCGCATTTGCCAGTTCGTTTGATCAGGCGGGGCCGATTACCAAAGACGTTGAAGACTCCGCTGTTATCCTGCAGCAGATTGGCGGATTTGATGAGCGTGATTCCACTTCTCTCAATATAGGCAAACCGGATTTGGTATCCGGACTTAAGCAGGGTATTGAAGGTATGCGTGTAGGCGTAATTCAAAATCTGGATTTATCCGTGTGTGATGAGGAAATCAGACAGAATTTTGAACAGTCGGTCGATTTATTCCGTAAAAACGGCTGTCAGATTGTATCGGTGAATATCGAGCATATTCAGCACTCAATTGCAGTATATTATATTATTGCCTGTTCCGAAGCGTCTTCTAATTTGGGCCGTTATGACGGTATCCGCTATGGACACAGAAGTCCTGCGGCAGCAAAAATCGGTGATGTTTTCCGCCTTTCACGCGATGAAGGATTTGGCAACGAAGTTAAACTGCGTATACTGTTGGGAACGTTCGCGCTGTCGTCCGGATATTACGATGCGTATTATTCCAAAGCAAAAAAAATACAGAGCATGTACCGTCGCCAGTTTCAGCAGATATTTTCTGATATTGATATTCTGCTTACTCCGGTCAGTCCTGTCCGGCCGTTTAAGCTGAATGAAAAAATGGATGACCCACTCCAGATGTATCTGGCGGATGTATTTACAGTGATTGTGAATCTGGCGGGTATTCCGGCGGCATCTGTGCCTTCCGGGTTTTCAGCGCAAAAACTTCCGCTGGGTATACAACTGATGGCGGGACACCTGAAAGAAGCGGATTTACTGCGGACGGCTTACTGGTTTGAAAAACAAGCCGCGCTGGAATATCCGCCGCAGAAAATCTGATTCCTGTCGATATACGTTTTATGCACTTACGCGCGATAGCTGTCCGGTATGTAATCATCTGCACGGTATTGCTGTTGACGGATGCACGCATATATGCACAGACCGATGTTGTGCCGCCGGATCCGACGGATAAGCTTTATCAGCAGATTCAGGATCAAAAAGACCTTGTTGCCAAAACAGAAGAGCGATTGGCAATCCTGAAGAGTAAGACTGTACTTAGCGTACAACAGGAAAAATGAGGCGTATGATAAGATAAGGCGTATGTATCTAAATCAGACGCGCTGGATATTCGGCTGATTTCGCTGAACAATGAACTGAATGAAATGCGGCAGGCACGCCGTGAGTCTGAAAAACAGCTTAAGGAACTGAACCTGCGGATTGAAGATAAAAAGCGGGAATTACGACAGCTGCTGATAATTATGCTGAAGTTTCTGAAGATTGAGAAGCAGTCCCGGATATGCTCCGGATAATGCAAAACGTCTGCTGGCACGCGATCGTAATGCCTTTCGCCAGTATGCGTATTCCCATGCGTCCGGTATATCCGGGATGAATATTCTGATTGAGCGCCGGCAAAAAGCGATTGCAGATATTCGCGCCAAAGAAGCGGACATTGTCCGCCGGCGCAAAAAAAATGAACAATTGCTCGCAGAGATTGCGTTTGAACGGAAGCAGTATGAGATGTATCTGGAAAAGCTGACCGGTGAGCGCACGGCAGATTTGGAAAAATTAGGGCTGCTGGAAAATCAAAAACAACAGATGGAAGACGGTCTCGGACGTTTATGGAAAGTATATCTGCGCACCCGAAGCAATCGTTCAAAAAACTGGGCGTTTCAGTGCGTCGGTTTCTTCGGCATTTTTGTATCAGCCTGTTGCCGGGAAAGCTGTCAAAGTATTTGGTGAGGCGGAAGATAACATTAAGGGCAGTCAGCTTAAGGGAATATTCGTGGAACCGCCGCTGACAATACCCCTGTGCTGGCCGCGTATGACGGTTTTATTTCTTACATCACGGCCATTCGGGGATACGGCAATGTGGTGATTATGGATCACGGCAACTCTGATTATACCGTTTACGGAGTGTTGCAGAATATATCGGCGGAAGTCGGTTTTTTTATCAAAAAAGGGGAAGAAATTGGGTTTACCGGTGTGAACGGGGAAGGGCAAAGCCGTTTCTATTTTGAAGTCCGGCGTAAAAATGAACCGATCAACCCCCGCATTTAATTCAGGATTATTCATGGGAGTAATCCGGTATTTATTCTGTGGGAGTTGTATATGACAGATTTATTGCCGGACGCGCCGGACATCCGTAAATTAATTTCTGATTTATACGGACATCAGGATGTGATGACTGAACCCATTACGCCGGATGGCTCTGCACGCCGTTATTACCGATTAAAATCAGCGTCATCCTCTGCGGTGCTGTGTATTTATGATAATCCGGAAGTTAATTTAAGATACATAGAACTGTCGTCGCTGTTATATCCGCTGGTCAATATCCCGCTTATTTACAGTGCCAATCGTGATATTACGGCATATATTCAGCAGGATCGGGGGGAATATACAATGAGCCGGAAGCTGGAGCTACTTGACCCGGTATGTAAAAACCCACTGAATTTAAAGGCACTGAACCTGCTGATTCTGTTTCACAAGGAAGGCGGGATCAAAATCAAAGATAAAGACGGGTACGAAGCAGATACCGGGATTGGCAGGGAATGTCTGAAGCTGTTCAGTGAATATTTTGTGCCGTTAATCGGTAAGGAACGTTGCCGGCGGGAGTAACTGCTGAAATCAATGAACTGGTACGGATCAGCGAAATCGTCGGTAAAACCGGACTGTTGATGCGCGATTTTCAACCCCGCAATATCATGCACATCGGAGGGCGGCTGTTTGTGATTGATTTTCAGGACGCGGTGGCGGGCAACATTATGTATGATTTGGCGTCTTTGCTGTCTCCCGGTGTTTTTCCGCCGGACAGAATACAACGCACAAGACTGTTGGCGCACTTTTTTAAGGTGAACGGAATATATCAGGATACCGCAAATACCCGTAAACTGTTTTACGTATTTACGTTTTGCGGCGATTGAGGTCTCTCGGGACCTACGCTAAACTTGGAGCGGGAGAGGGTAAATCATTTTACAGACAGCGCCTGCTGAATGCGGTACCTGAATTTTTTACTGCTGGAAGAGGAAGTGCGTCGCTATATTGAAGTACCTTATCTGTTTAAATATTTAGCACAGGCAGAAGGAAGAATTGCCGGGACGGACATATCCGCCGGGTGAATAGATGTTCTTTATTGCGTCAAAACTGCTGAGACTTCTGACCGACCCGGTATGCTTAACATTTATCAGCGGACTGTTGCTGTTATTTTTTGTACGTAGCCATCTGAAAGGCCTGAAGAAATGGGGTTTTTACGCCGGATTTGCGTTTTTATGGACTGCACATACGTCTTTATTTTCCGGGTATCTGATGTACCTGCTGGAGCACAGCGTTTCTGCCCCTGAAAAGTACGATGAAGGGTATAACT
Organism: Potamilus streckersoni; assembly: GCA_016746295.1. Taxonomy (NCBI): domain Eukaryota; kingdom Metazoa; phylum Mollusca; class Bivalvia; order Unionida; family Unionidae; genus Potamilus; species Potamilus streckersoni. The sequence goes on from JAEAOA010002069.1 coordinate 244,481, forward strand.
ATGCAGTTATTTTGTCCGGATTTGTTGATTTGGAACAGCCGATACGGGAGAGTATCCCTGAATTCGGTGACGGAATTGATCGGCTTTTAGCTGCGGTGCCGCTTATTCGCGAAAACAGAACGGATAAGCTGATTTTATCCGGCGGGAACGGCAGTTTGGAACGCGGACTGCCCGGAGAGGCACAGCTGAATGCGGATTTTCTAATCCGCTACATGAACGTGCCGGCGGAGCGGATTATTGTAGAAAATGAGTCCAAAAATACGTATGAAAATGCGCTGTATACTTCGCGCATAATCGTAAGCATTCAAAGAAAGTGATACTGATTACATCGGCATCCCATATGTTGCGTGCGTATCTGGTTTTTAAAAAACAGGGAATAGAAACGCACCCGTTCATTGTTGATTACCGGAGCAAAGACATTTTCAGTATTTACAGTCTGCCGTATTATATTTTTCCTAATACCGGCGGAGCAGATGCACTGCGAACAGTCATTCAGGAGTATATTGGTATTGTGATGTATCCCTGGCAGGGTATATCTGATCCTAAACTTTTATTAATTTATTTTGAATCAGGAGGAATTTGTCCAGAAAATTACGGGTTCCGGTTGCGTCCAGACCTAAAAAAGCGTACAAAATTACCATCCAAAACACGGGTGATGTGATTGAAGTAGACCCGAATATGCCGGAAGGCAAGCACGGACTGCCGTGTTCCATTCTGCATATTACCGAAGAGATGCACGAAGACCTGATTGATCACGCCTGCGGCGGCGTTCAGGCATGTTCTACCTGCCATATCTATATTGTGAAAGGATTTGACTCATGCAACGAAGCGTCTGACCGCGAAGAAGATTATCTTGACAAGGCACGGGGCAGGAAACTCATCTCCAGACTTGCCTGCTGTTGTGTGCCGGATGGGTCGGAAGACATTGTCATCGAAGTCCCCAAATGGAACGTCAACGCCGTCAAAGAAGGGCATTAATAAAATTCAGATTTTAATATTCACGGTATTTTTCTAACATACCTGTTTTTTCTTTTTAAGGATGGCGGGAGAATTTAAACTCTGTACGGATTACAAGCCTTCGGATGATCAGCAGCGTGCGATTGATACTCTCTCTGAAGGACTTGAAAAGGGATTGCCCGCGCAGGTGCTGATGGGGGTTACCGGTTCGGGTAAAACTTTCACGATGGCAAACGTGATTGTAAATATGAAACGCCCGACGCTTATCATGACTCACAATAAAACCCTGTCTGCACAACTCTACAAAGAGTTCAGCGAGTATTTTCCGGAAAATGCGGTTGAATATTTTGTCAGTTATTACGACTATTACCAACCTGAAGCCTATGTCCCGTCTAAAGATTTATTCATCGATAAGGAAACGTCTATCAACGATGATTTGGACAAACTTCGGTTGTCTGCTACCCGCTCTCTGTTTGAGCGGGAAGATGTGATTATTATTTCCAGTGTGTCCTGCATATACGGATTGGGCTCACCGGAAGCTTACAGCGGGATGATTTTATATCTCAAAAACGGTGATGTGCTTGATCGGCGCGAGATTTTCCGTAAGTTGATAGAACTTCAGTACCAACGCAACGATCTTGATTTTCACCGCGGAACCTACCGTGTGAGGGGGGATGTGCTGGATGTTTTTCCGGCATACGCGGATACAGCCGTCCGGCTGGAGATGTTTGGTGATGAAATTGAGTCCCTGTCTGAATTTGATTCCGCTTACCGGCAGAAAAATAACATCTCTGTCAAAATATGCACTGTATCCGGCCAGCCACCACGTGCAGTTTCCCGACACCATGAAGGAAAGTCTGGAGATGATTGAAGCTGAACTGAAGGAGCGGCTGGCATTTTTCAGATCTCAGGGTAAACTGCTGGAGGCACAGCGTCTGGAACAGCGCACCCGCTTTGATATGGAAATTTTGGAAGAAACAGGAACGTGCAGCGGGATCGAGAACTACTCCAGAATTATGACACGCAGGAAAGCCGGTGAGCCGCCGCCGACTTTGATTGACTATTTCCCTAAATCGGCTTTGCTGTTCAGCGATGAAAGCCATGTAACGATCCCGCAGATACGCGGAATGTTTAACGGTGACCTTGCCCGTAAAACTACACTGGTAGAGTACGGATTCCGCCTGCCGTCTGCACTGGACAACCGTCCGCTGAAATTTGAGGAATTTGAGAGCATGATCCGTCAGGCGGTATATGTGTCTGCCACCCCCGGTGATTATGAGACGGAAAAATCGCAGGGACGAATGATAGAGCAGGTTATCCGCCCTACGTACATCCCTGACCCGCTGATTGAAATATATCCGGTGACCGGGCAGGTGGACCATCTTTACGGTGAAATACAGCACGGGTGAAGCAGGGCGAGCGCATTCTGGTCACCACGCTGACCAAAAAAATGGCAGAAGACCTGACGGATTACTATAAAGACCTGAATGTCCGTGTGCGTTATATGCACTCCGAAATTGATACGATTGAACGTACGGATATTCTGCGTGACCTCCGCATGGGCGAATTTGATGTACTGGTGGGCATTAACCTTCTGCGCGAAGGGCTTGATTTACCCGAAGTCAGTCTGGTTGCGATTTTTGACGCGGACAAAGAGGGATTTCTGCGTTCCTACCGTTCACTGATACAGACATTCGGGCGTGCCGCCAGACACATTAACGGAAAAGTGATTTTATATGCCGACCGCATAACTGATTCCATGAGTCTGGCAATTGACGAAACCGATCGCCGGCGGACTATTCAGATTGATATAACCGCACACACGGTAAAACACCGATGCCGATTGTCAAAAAGATACAGTCCCAGATGGTAAAATATGAGCCGGAGACCGTTCCGGTAATGGCAGCAGAAGAAAATGCCGCGTACGGGAAATCGCCCGCACAGGTGGAAGTCCATATCAAAAAACTGGATACAGAAATGCGAAAGTTGGCCAAGCAGATGGAATTTGAAAAAGCAGCTAAAATCCGGGATGAAATCAAATATTGGAAAGAGTTTCAGTTGGGTATTGTCGGATAATTCGCATGCAGTTCTTGTATAGTCTGAATGGATGATAATCTGATAAATCCGGTTATCCCGGCGGATGATACACCTACGACAATCTCAGCCGGCAGATAGAGGCGATTCTGTTTAGTGCCTCTCATCCGGTGAGTCTGAGGCGCATCAGCGAGATTACATCCGCTAAAATTCCGGTGATTAAAGAAGCGGTTGACCGACTGGATAAATTTTACCGCCGGACAAAGCGCGCGTTTTATATACATGCAGTTGCCGGCGGGTTGCAGTTGAGGACAGATGCAGCATTTGCTCCGCTTGTCGGCCAGAATGAAGGTGTTAAAATCCGCAAATTTTCCCGCGCGGCACTGGAAACATTGTCCGTAATTGCATATAAACACCGGTCTCCCGTGCATCTATTGAAGCTTACCGCACTGTAGACAGCGGATTTGCAGTTAAAAGTCTGTTGGATAAAGATCTTGTCAGAATTGTAAAGCGCGATAACAGCTTGCCCGGACGTCCGATTTTGTACGGCACGACCGATTATTTTTTAGAAATATTCGGATTTAATTCGCTCGCGGATTTGCCGTCTCCTGAGGAGCTGAACCTCCCTTCGGATTTTTCAGATACAGAAGATCCTAAAAATGATGAAGTAAAAGTTATCAAAGGTAATTTATCTGACGACGATTTCTGAACATAACTTTAGTGAAAAAAACTTGTCAGAGAATAATTCATCGCGGGATTCCGGTATATCCGGTTCAATTTCAGAAATACTGCCCCCATGACAGATAAGTTCTCTGCAGAATTTCCACCTGTTAAATAATTTCGTTTATGAAATCAGGCATGCGCCCGCTGATTGTTGTTAAAATAGGCACGAACGTACTCACTCTGCCGAGCGGGCGGGTAAATATTAATCTGATTTTGGATATTGTGGATCAGATTGCTGTGCTGGCGGGACCGTTACCGTTTTTGCTGGTGTCATCGGGGGCTGTAGGTACAGGGCGCGGACTGGTCAATCTGGACTATATCAAAGATGCCCGTTTGAGAAAACAGATGCACGCTGCTGTCGGGCAGGGTAAAATATACTCTGTGTATGCGAATGCGCTGGCGGAAAAGGGGATTGTGTCTGCACAGGCTTTGCTGACAAAGCGTGACTTCAAAATACCGGAACATTTCAATTCTATCATGAACACGCTAAAATCATTGATAGAGGTCAGAGATTTTGCCTATTATCAATGAAAATGACGTTGTCAGTGCCACTGAATCTACATTTGGCGACAATGATCTGCTGGTGCCATTACTGCGGGCATATTGCAGGCGGATAAACTGATTATTTTGAGCGACATTCAGGGGGCTTTTTACGTCAGATCCAAGACAGATAAGTCAGCGTCGCTTGTCCGCACGATTGATCGTATCAGCGAAGAAACGATGAAGTTATGCCGCAATACACTTTCCGGCGGCGGAACCGGTGGGATGTACAGCAAACTGACGGCGGTAAAAACGGGTGATGGAAGCAGGGATTGAGGCGGTGATTGCTTACGGGCGTGAAGAGCGGATCTTGAAAAGATACTGACCGGTCAGTTTGACGGTACCACGTTTCTCCCGGCAAAACTCAAAAAAAACATATCCCACCGGATATGGATTAAGAATATGGCGGAAACCAAAGGAGAAGTTTTGATTGATGCCGGTGCGGAGCAGGCACTGCTGAACAACAAAAGTTTGTTGGCGGTTGGTATCATAAAGGTTTCCGGTGTTGTAAAAAAGGGGGATACAGTGGTTATCAAAAACTCCTCCGGACAGCGCATTGGGGTTGGAATTTCCAGTATGGATACTAAACAATATGAAGACGCTCAAGGCTTGCCGGGCGGGCTTAAAGGCAAAATTTTTATTCACAAGAATCATCTTTATCTCCTCTGACATAAAAAGACTTCAGGGTCATGAAATCATTTATTGCATATATCAGAACCTTCACTTCATCAGCCGGCGCATTTTTCAGTCGTCTGTCTTTAGGTAAACTAATACCCGGTGCGCAAAAACGTTCGAAGCAGTCCCGGCAGGAAAAACGTGTAAAAGATGCGGATGAGAAGCGGTCTCTGCCGCGCCGCACTTTAAGTGTTTTGCTCAAAATCGGATTTTATTCTGCCGTACTGGGGTCTCTCGTAGGGATTGGACTGCTGGGATATGTCATTGAGGTAGCGGAGGAGTTGCCGGATGTCAATGCACTCAAAAATCCCAATTTTGAATTGCCCTCTATCATTTATGACCGCAACGGCAAGCAGGTTTATGAATTATATGTTGAAAAACGCATTCTGATAAAAAAAGAGGATATTCCGCAGGATGTAAAAAATGCGCTGATTGCCACTGAAGATTCCCGTTTTTTATGAACATTCGGGAATAGATGTAATCAGGATTGTCAAAGCAGCGATTGTCAATATGCAGTCCGGACGAATTGTGGAGGGAGCCAGTACAATTACCCAGCAGACAGCTAAGCTGTTTTTTCTGACACCGGAAAAAAGTTTTAAGCGAAAGACTATGGAAGCCTTGCTGGCACTGAAGATAGAGAAAAATTTTTCAAAGAGGAGATTTTAGAGTTATATCTGAATAAAGCATACTTCGGTCGCCACAGTCGCGGTATTGAAGGTGCGGCATCGGTCTATTTTGACAAACCTGCTAAAAATTTGACTCTTGACCAAACCGCACTGCTGATAGGATTGCTGAAAGCACCTTCGGCTTTGTCGCCTGTCAGAAATCCGGACGGCGCGAAAGACCGGCGCAATTTGGTACTTCAGCTGATGTTTCGGAACGGATTTATTACAGAGGCGCAGCTGAAAGAATCTTCCGCCGCCGAAATTACAATTGCGCCCACAAAATCGAATTTTTATCCGGAAGCCGAATATTACGTGGAGGAAATCCGCCGCCTTCTCAATGCAAATTTGAGTGATAAAGATGACGCCAATACAGCGGGCTATCGGGTTTATACCTACATGGATATTGATATGCAGATTACAGCCCATAACTCACTGCGCAAGGGATTAGAGGAATTGCAGCAGCGAAAGGGATTTGTAAAGCCGTCTAAAAATATCGCCAAAAACGGCAGTATTGCACAGGAAGATATTGATGCGTTAGTGGCGGAAAATGAATATGAAATTGGTGATGAGGTTGCCGGTGTGGTCACTGCTGTACATGATGACCGACTGGAAATTTCGCTGGGAATAAATGATTTTGGGTATGTGTCCGGAGAAAGCATGCAGTGGGCACTTTCCGGAAAAAATGCCAATCTGGGCAACATTATCAAAATTGGAGATACCGCCCGTTTTATTATTCAGAATTATGATGAAGCGAAGTCTGCTTTCAGACTGCAGTGGTATACAGAGCCTTCTGCAAACGGTGGTTTCATGGCTATGAATCCGTACAACGGGGAAGTATATGCTATGATAGGCGGGTATAAATTCTTCGGAAGTCAGTATAATCGTGTCACGCAGAGTCAGCGTCAGCCCGGTTCCGCATTCAAACCGATACTGTATGCGGCGGCTCTGGATAACGGTTTTACACCGGCAAGTATTCTAAATGACAACCCTACGCATCTGAAGAAGATGATGCAGTCTGGCGTCCCCAGAATTACAGCGGGGTTTTCTCCGGATTTACCTCATTTCGCGACTCGCTTGTTCACAGTAAAAACGTCCCCACTGTCCGACTGTTGCAGGATATTGGTGTGAATGCGCTGATGAATTATATTAATATTTTGGGGATGGATTCCAAAAAATTCCCGCGGGATTTTTCCATCGCGTTGGGGTCTGCATCGGTGAGTCTTTCCGAACTGATGACAGCTTATTCTGTATTCGCCAATGGCGGCGACCTCGTTAAACCCAAACTGATTCGGAAGATTACCGACCGCAACGGTAAAGTATTATTTGACTATGAAAATGAGTCCGATACTGTTCGGGGCGTGATTTCACCGGAAACGGCATTCTTAATTACTTCTATTCTTCAGGATGTTATCCGCCGGGGTACCGGCAGGGCCGCGGCAGTGATTGATCGGCCGGTTGCCGGAAAAACGGTACGACCAATAACTATTCAGATGCATGGTTTATCGGATATACGCCGCGACTGATTGCCGGTACGTTTATCGGTAATGATACCCCATCGATTCCTCTCGGCGAATCCGAAACGGGAGGAAAAGCTGCTTTACCTGTCTGGCTAAGCTTTATGAAGGAGTCCCTGAAGAAATATCCGTCTGAAACTTCAAACAGCCTCCCGGTATTATTGCCGTGAAGATAAATCCGCAGACAGGTTATCTGGCATGTAACAACCCTGCGGAAGACAGTCGTTTTGAGTATTTTAAGGCAGGTACTGAACCGCTGGAGTGCGATCCGGAAGAGGCGAACCCGGCGGAAGATACTCTGACTGCAGAAGACCCTGTTATATCTGACGGGCAGGAACCCAATCCGGCAGGTGAAGGCAATGCAATTGATACAGAGTTGTAAAAATAATTTTAATATCTAAAAACAGGATAAAAAATTAATATTGTTTTCACTATATGATGGGTTTTCTGGAAGAAATTATTGCACATAAAAAGAAAGAGGTTGAGAATAACTTGGGACACTTAACCGAGAAGGATGTTCAACGGACATATAAAGACAGCCGTATCCCGCTGGATTTTAAATCCGCTCTGAAGAAGGATAAAGAGTTGGCCTTTATCGCGGAAATTAAAAAGGCATCTCCGTCTAAAGGGGATTATCCGTGAAAATTTTAATCCGGTTTGGACCGCGTGGGAATATTATAATAATCAGGCGTCCTGCCTGAGTGTTCTGACAGACGAACACTTTTTTCAGGGTAAAAATAAATATATCACAGAAGTAAAATCTAAATATAAGATTCCGATTCTGCGTAAAGATTTTATTGTTGATGCCCGTCAAATCCGCGAGAGTTATGATATTGGTGCAGACGCGATTTTACTGATTGCGGCTTGCCTGACCGAAGTACAGTTGAAGTCCTTTCGGCAAATTGCATCTGATTTTGGACTGTCGGTACTGGTTGAGGTGCATTCGCTTGAAGAACTGGATATGATTAAAAAATTGGAGTTTGACCTCATCGGTGTAAATAACCGCAATTTAACCGACTTTCAGGTTTCGTTGGAAACTTCTCTGAAGCTTGCGGCGCACTTTCCCAAAAAAGCTGTCCGCGTCAGCGAGAGCGGTATAAGTACCCCGGCGGACTGTAGGCAATTATTTAACGCGGGTTATCATGCGGTTCTGATTGGAGAGCATCTGATGAAGCAGCCTTCGCCGGGTCAGGCCCTCAGAGCGTTAATGAAGTATTAATACCGTTTGTATTCTATTGATTTCCCACGAATGGTGAAAAGTCTGGATCCTTCGCGCATTAAAATATGCGGTATTACACGGCGTGAAGATGCCGAGGCGGCAACGGATATAGGTTTTACTGCACTCGGATTTATCCTGTATGAAAAATCTCCGCGTTTTATACAGCCGGATGTTGTCAGGGATATTACTTACGGACTGTCTCCGTTCATCCGGCGTATCGGGGTTACGGTGAATGCACCCCTTGAGTTTATTGACGGGTTATGGTGCAAAGGTATATTTGACATGTTCCAGATACACGGGGACGAATCATCGGAGTATTGCCGGCAGTTATCCCAAAAAGGTATCCCATTCTATAAAGCCTTTCGGGTAGAGGAAGGGTTTGACTTTGCCTGTGTCAAAGATTATCCGGGCAAAGGATTTTTATTTGATGCTTACAGCGACAATGAGTACGGCGGTTCCGGCAGACAGTGGGACTGGGAAGATATGCGCAGCCTGTCGGTTCATCAATTTACGGTGATTGCCGGCGGACTGCATGCCGGTAACATACTGACGGCGCATCGTATTACTCATGCAGACGCATACGATATATCTTCAGGGGTTGAACATGGGCCGGGCATTAAATCTGTTGAAAAACTGAGGGCATTATATCAGACGGTCAGCCACGCCGAATAACATTATGAATAAATTTTTTCAATTGTCAGATCCTTTAAATTAAACTTATGCAAAAATATCGGTCCCCTGTTAAAAAAATTATTTCGGCATAACTATGCTTTTCCCTTTTTTTCTCCCTCGCGGGAACATTGGGTTAACCCCGGGGGGGCGGTGGATTATTTCGAGAATCCCCGGCGATTTGGGCGGAACCCCCCGTTTCAAAACCCATATCCTTGAAAAAAGTCAAATCAGGGCTGGGGGGTTTTATGTTTGAAAAAATTGTGGGGTCCTTTTTTTTTATCCGTACGAAGGCAAATGGCTTTCAGGGGACAATCACTTCGGCACCGTCAAATTTTTTGCTTCTTTGGGTTAAATGGGGGTTAAAAAACCGTGAATCCCCCCCTTTGGGGGGGGGGTTTTAAGGGTTAAACCCCGGGGGTTCCGTTTTTTTTTTTCTTTTTATTGTTTTTCGGGGGAATATAAGGGGGGGCCTTTCCCCCTTTCACCCGCGGGTCCCTTTTAAACTAAATCTTTGCTTTTGCCTGCATTAATAAAAGGGGATCCAAAACGAAAAGGGTTCTTTCCCGACGCATTTTTCCGGCCCGGCTTTTGGCCCGCTTTTTAAAAATTTTTTAAAAACCTTTAAAAAAAATTAAAAAACTTGGCCGGTTTTCCCATTTTTGGCCAGCCGTTGAATTTTTTGTTTCCTTTTTTTTTGGGTTTTTCCCTTTGGTAAAATTTTAAAAGGGGGCATCTTGCCGGGGGTTCTTGTTTTTATAAATAGAAAAAAGAATTATTTTGTAAACCCTTATTGGTTCTGTTAAAACACAACTCAAAAAAAACCTGATTTTTATTTTGTTCGGTACAAACCTTGCCAATTTTCCCGCTATGGGAAATGGTTATTTTCCCAAAGTTTTAAAGAATTTCTAAATTATTAATTTTGGGAAGGAAAATTAACAAATTTTTTCAAAGGGGTTTAAAAAAGGTGGGAAGTTAAAATACTTTTGCCGGGAAAAAAATTTATCTATATTCATGGGCGGGGGGAAAAAAGGGTTTGACTTACGGCCCAAAATGTAATCGGGGAAAAAACATTTAAAATTTTTTGGATTAGAAACAATATTTTTTTTAATTTTTGGGTGTAATGTATACTGAAACTTTAAAATTTTTCAAATAAAAACCGGGAAAAACAAACTTTTTCTTTATTTTTTTTTTTTTTTGGGTTTTAAATTCAAAATTTATGGCGCGTGCTTTATTTCCCGGGTTTGGGTTTTTTTAAACCCGGCCAGGCAAAAAGGGGATTAGGCTTTTTACCCTTATTTTGATGCTCCGATTGCTCTTGTTCTGCTTTTGGTTTTGATTTTTTGGGTTTAAAAAAAATTTTTATGTCTGTTTTTTTTGGGGAAAAAGGTTGACAGCGGTTTTTGGGTTTTTAAGCCTTTTTGACTGCGGCTGGCGTCATTAAAAACCCCTCAGCATCCTTTTAAAGACGGGGAAAGGAAAGCCCATCCCGGTTGAACCCAAGTTACCTAAGCTTTAAGTAAAGAAAAACCTAAAATTTCTAAAACCCGGGGAAACCCTTTGAAAAAAAGCAGCTTTATGTAGGGAAATGGATGGTATGATTTTGGGCGCGGATATGGGTGAGCTATCTAAAAGGGTATTCGGGAAATTCTCCGATGATTACCCCGAAAGCCCCCTTCCCGGGTTTTCCCGGAGGTTTTTAAGCATTTAGAAAAATTTGGGCCGGTTTATCAGAGCAAAAAACCCTGAAGAAATTGTTTTAAAGGGTTTTTGGGTTTCATTCGACTTGAAGACTTTTCCAAACGGAAACCCCGGTTTTAATTCCCCATTAAAAAAATTATGACTGAAAAAACGATACCGAATCAAAAAACCCGTTTTCACGAAAAAAACACAAAAAAATTGGGGTTTTGAACCCCCGTTTATAAGCGAGCATAAAGGGCAGGATAAGAAATCATTTAAATTACCACACAAAATTTAAAAAAACACGGGCAAAGAGGTTTTCAGCTGATTGATCGGAAAGGGGTTAAAATTACTAAATTATGGTTAATCGGTCATGCACGTGAAAGGTAAAGGGCCGGGGTCGGAAAAAAACCCGGTCATTGCCCCGGGGCCCAAACAGTAAAAATCCCTCCAGTTAAAACCGGAATACCCGGGTCCTGGGCGTGTTGGAAGGGGAGTAGGGTTTAGGGAAATACTGCGATGATGGTAAACCCTTTTTGAAGTCGGGAAATTCCGGTTTTGATTTTATTGAAAAAACCTTTTTAATTTAAAAAATTAAATCACCTCCCAGGGCCTATTTCCCGTATAAACCCCGAAAATTCCGCCAATTTAGGACCCGGTTTTGATTTGCGGGGGGTTTGGAAAGGGAATTTTTCGAAATGTTTTTTCCTTTTAACCAACCCTTTCGCCGCGTTGGATTACTGCTTGGGATAAAAACCCAAACAAGAATTGATGATCCTGATAAAAATCTGGTTATAAGCTCATAATAAAAGACGTCGTAAAAAAAATTGAAAGTCCGGGTTTTAAAATTTTAAAACTCAATTCGTCAATGGTCCCCTTTGGGGAAGGGGGGAAATGGGTTCGGGGAGACCGCTACCCTTGCAGGTGTTTCCCCCCGCTCACCATTTCCATGCCTTCGGGGGCGGGGTGAGGCGAAAAGGGGTTGACGCCTTAAGATTGAAAACATCCGGAAAATCCCCCGCCGCTTTTTTTATGGGGGTTTAAACATATCGAAATTTTACGGGAAAAAGATACGCCGGTGGTATATCCTTTGTGGGGTGCCCCAATCCCCCCGTTTTTATTGCTCCACCCGTTTGCCCAAACCCAAATTTAAAAAGGAGTCCCGCAAAAGCCTGGGGCGGGGAAATTTTTAAATTGCGGCGGCGGTAAAAAAATATTGCGCCCCATCTTTTTAACCAAAACCAGGCGTTTATAACGGAAATTATGAATATCTGTTTGACAGTCCCCGGGATTCCCTGAAAGAACCTAGGTTTTCCCCCGAAAAGGGGAATATCCGAAGTTAAAAGAAAAACCAAAAGCCGGGTTTTTTTCGGTGGGCAATCAGCGGAAGGGGAAACCTTAAAGTGTTATATTTTTCCGATCTGTGCCCCGGGGTATTTTAAAAAACAGCATCCGCGAGCATTTCAGCAGAATGGGGGGGGGAGTTGATAAAATTTTCCCGGAGATTTAAAAAATGGGACTGCAAATTTGTCTTTTAAAACGGAGTTTTTTTAGCTGAAAGAAAAAAAAACACGGACAGGGTTTTTTTATTACGACAAAGCCCCCGATAAACGAAAGGGGCTCAGCGTTTTCCCCCAACAAAACCAAAAAGTAAAAGGGAGCAAAAGACTGTCCCCAGCACTTTAAACCTTTTTTGGGGCCCACTAGGGGGAAAATATTTTTGGTTTCCCTTTAAACACCCGGGGTTTAAAAAGGCGCCGTCATTTCCCAATCCCGCGTTTGCCATAAAGCATGATTTCAGACGGCGTGCTTTTTTTAAATTCGCCCTTTTAAAACCAGAAGATACTGAAAATAATCACCCCCTGAAAACCTACAGGGAAAAAGGGTTAAAACTTTTTTGGAAATTTTTGCGAAACGAGTAAAAATTTCCCCCAAAAAAATCTGACTGTCGCCCCTTTTTCCAGAAAAAAAGCCAAATTCTGCACAAATCCAAGCTTTTTCCAATGAAAAAAAACAGTTTCCCGATAAACAGAATACGGGTGCAATCAGTGTACTTTTGCTAAATTGCCTTTCAGGATAAGACGCGACGCAGGGGTTATAACAGGACCGAAACTTAATGTGACGACCTTGGCGGGTGTGGGGTACCATTTGGGAAAGTTAAAAAAGTTTCTCTGAAAGCGTATAATAAACCCCTCATCACGCCCCGGGAAACCCAATCGAATATAAAAAAAGGGAAAAATATTTCCCCGTTTGGGGCCAAATTACGATTTTGCCAGAATTATGGTCATCCCTTGACATTTTTTTAAGATAAAACCCCCGGAGTCTCCTACATTTTTTAATAATAACCGTATCCGGGGTAATTAATTCCCTTTAACCCAATCCAAAAACCCCCCTTAACGGGAATTCTTTTTCCCTCCACCATTAAATTCTTCCCAGTCCCCCAAAAATCAGTAAACCTTTTCCCAAAACCTCATCCACCCCCACCCCCAAAAAAAACCCCAACCCCCGCTCCCCCATAATTTTCGGGTTTTCCAAAATTTTTAAAATTTAATTTTTTAAAAAATTTTTAAAATATTTCCCTTTTTTTTCCTTTTTTTTGATTCAGACGTAAAATTTCGTTTGCAAGATTCATCCCTTTCGGGGATTAAGTCAAATTTTTAAATCACTTTAAAAGGGGGTTTAAAACCCGGTTTTTTACCGGGGTTTTAAACGGGAAAAAGGGCCCGGGGGGGTTTTTTAATCATGGGGTATCAGCACTGTTTTCCGCCCGGTTTTTGGTGAATACCGGGAAGGGAAAAGAATTCCTGCAGTTACCCCCCGGGTTGTATGAATTTTTTGGGGTGCAATTTTTTGGGTGGGGTGACGGCAGATAATTTCCCCCAAACACAAACATCCCCGGTTTCCGTTTAAAAAGCGTTTTCCTGGGCCGGGCCCTTTTTCATTATCAGTTTTTCCCCCCACCGTCGGGGGGGGGGGTTTACCAGAAAAAAAAAATTTTTGGTTTTTTTAAATTGATGTAAAAAAGGGGGAAATAATATTTTGAAAAGGGGGTTTCCCCCCTTTTTTTAATTTAAACCTTTTCGATTTTAGGGTTCCCAAAATCCGGGAGGGGATGCCCCTCGGGGATATTTTCCAAACCTCAAACTGCCCGTTTAAAGGGCAAGTTTCGTTTTACCCGGGGAATTTTGCCCCGTCGTTGTCCTGCCGCTGTTTTTCAGCATTTTTTTTTGGGAAAGGTTGACCCCCAAAGAAAATCATGATAAAAACCGCCCGTTTGTCCTGTTTCCGGTTCTTCCGTCTAAAAGACGTTGAAAGTTTCCCCGTGTGAATGGAAGCCCAAAGGGTTAATTTTTTCCCTTTTCACCCTTTTTACCGATTTTAAAAGGGGGGCAAGGGGGGCTGGGGTTTGAAAAGGTGGGCTGATGTGCTTTTTGGGGGTTGGGGGTTTTTCGGCCCCGGCATTAGCCCCTTTTTTTGCCCGGAAAAAACTTTCCGGGCCCCCGTTTTTAAAACGTTTTGGGACAGCCCGGCCCCCCTTTTTTTCCCGCCTTTTTCCCCCTTTTAGGCCCCCCCATTTGATAAACGAAAATTTTTCCCTTCCCCGCCGGCGGGCGGGGCATCCCCGAACCGGTGCAAAGGGGTGGGAACCCGGCCAAATAATGCCCCAAAAAAAAGAAAAGAAGCCCGTTTCAAAAATAAATTAAACCCCGGAAAAAAAGAGAAAAAAAGATATGAAATTTTTAAAAAAAAAAAATGCGTACTTCTTAAAAATCAAATCAGTTTTCCCAAAAAATAAAAATTTTTTAATGGTTTTTTCGACAGCGTCCTCGGGGGACAGTGCGTTAATTTGCGTTTGTTTTTTAAAGTTTTCCGCAAAAAATATTTGAAGCCAAAATTTAAATTTTAATGTTTTTAAAAAACTTAAAACCAAAAAAGGTTTTAAAACCCGTTCATCCTTCTGATTTTTCCGGGTTTTTTTTTATGTATCACCGCAAAAACCCTTTGGGGCATTCCATTAAACCCCTTCCCATTTTCCCATACCCCGGGAAAAGGTTTAAATATGCCCCAAGGCAGCATCATTCCAAAAGCCGAAAAACTGTTTGGGACAAAAAGTTCTTTATTTTCATCTGTATTCACGTAAACCGCTGGGAAAACTGTCCCCCGGAAAATCCCGATGCGGTTCCCAGCAAGCCGGATGCCCCCTCAGTAAACGTTTTTTTTTTTAGCTTAAATGTTTTGCCCCCATTATTAAAAAAGTGGTATTAAAATTTTTCCAAAAAAAAAGGGGACATCCCGTCCCGGGCCCGGAAGATACCCTGCGCGCGAACTTCCGGGTTAATATACCCCATTTTAACCGGGTTTTTACAATTTCCGGGCAACACATAATTTTCCCCGGGATTTTAGAGATATGAAAACGAAATTTTCGGGGCTTTCCGGGGTTTTTTTTAAAAACTTTGTTTTTTTTTACGTAAAAGGGGTGTTTTTTCCCCCGTTTTCCTTTATCGATTTTTTTAAATTTCCCTTGGCCGGGGAAAAAAACATAATGTTTTTTCCATTTTCGGGGAAATTCTTAAAGGCTGAAATCTGTAAACTTCAAAGTTTAAAAAAATTTTGTCATTTTTTAGATTCCGGTTTAGGAAAAGCGTAACCCCTTTTTCCCCCTGTGCGGCATTTCCAGTTAAAATTTTTTCCCCGGGCCCGCGGGGCGTTGACCTCTGTATTGGGAAGGGGGGGAAAGAAATTTTGGGAAAATTTGTAAGCTTAAAACCTAATCAACCCCGACGGCACAAGCAACGATGGAATTTTTTTTACATATGCATAAAACGAAACCCCAAAAACGCGGGTTTGCTTGGGGGGAATTTGGTTTTTAACCCCGTCCCGGGTTCCTTTTCAAGGGGGCATAACATAGAATATTTCCCCCCCAAACAAATTTGATTCCCCTTTACGGAAATAATGTTAAAGAAATTTGGAATTTAAAGGAAAACCCGGGGGGGCCTTTTGTAGGGAAAAAATTTTCCGAGAAAAATCCCCCCCCGCAATGCGTTCATCATTTTCCCCCATACAGCGGGGACGGTCAGTAAAACCCTTTTAAAACATCCGGCAGGGGGCTTTTCTTTCCGGTAAAGGTATTTTTGGGGGTTTCCAGTTTTTTGCAGTTCATTTGGGTTTTTTAAAAGACGCTGATTACCGTCTAAAGGTAATAAACGGGGGTTTCCCTCACCGGGAAAATAATCAGTTCCCGGGATTAAAAACCCGATTTCCCAAAAGAAAAAAAAGTTTTCCCCCTAAAATGTACATTATTCGTGTCAGCCCCCATATTTAAACAGGAAAATTTCTTTTTTGTACTTCCCTCAGATTATCCGGGGGGTATATCTCCCGGGTTTAATATCAAAAAAGGGAGCCTTTTGGGGTACAGCATTTAATATTTCCATATCCTGGGCCCCGGGGCGCGTTGCGGTTTATTACCAGCAAAACCATACTGGGATACCCGGGCCCTTTTAAAGGGGATGCAGGTCAAAAAAGCTACTTTCGACAGATGCCCCCCCAGAAAGCAGATAATAAACAGTTCATCCCGGGAAAACGTTTTAAGGGGATCATTGAGTTTTATCCGCATGCGGGGCGGGAAAACGCCTGTTTTTACCCTGCTGTTTTTGGGGCATATCGGCGGATTTCGCTTTTATGTTTATATCAAAAGGGATAAACAGGTTAACAGCCTTTTTATCCCATTTGTGGGGTAAATCAGATTATCCGCCTATAAAAATTTATTTTTTTCCCGGGGGCTTTTCGCAAAATCAGGTCCCGTGCATTTTTTTATCGTGATTTTTATTGCAAAACTTAAAAAGTTTGTTTTAAAAAGGAAAACATTTGCCCCCCCCCGGGGGAAAATTTGACGGCAAGTTTTCGCTTTATGGGGCATCGAGGAGTTGGGGGCCCGGGGCGTTGTATTCCGCCTTTCTTTTCGGGAGTTTTATTTAAAAGGGTAATCTTTCGGTGAAAGTTTCTGGATTTAATTAAAAAAGCCCTTTTAACCCCTGGCCTTTTTTACCTTTGGGGAACCCCCAAACCGGGAAAAGGGCTGTTTCTGAGGGAAGCAATACTGAAGATTATCCGCTGAACTGTCGCTGTAAAACTGTTTCACCGCGTACAACGCATCCAGCAGGTAATACGGGAACTGTTTTTGTTTCCGGGGCACTGCACCCCAAAGCCGGGGCTTCCCCCGCGGCCCGCGATCGAAATTTTTACCCTTTTCCCGCCACTGTGAAAAGGCAGTTGCTGTGCCGCTTGTCCCCCGGGGAAAAAAAAGGGGCCCCGCTTTTCTTTAAAAGCATTCAGGGAAAGGGTTTTTTGGACAACTGAAAGGGGGTTTATTTTTCCGCGCCCCGTTCTTTTTTTCGGTGCCGTTTTTTCTTTATTAGGGTTTTGGGAAATTTTTTTCATGCCCCCACTGTAACTGAAGGAAAAAAGTTGTTTTAAACCTGTTTTTTGCCGGCGGATAAACCCCTTTTTCTGATGGGGCAATGTTTGGGTTTCTTTGTGGGTTTCCGGCGGGGTTTTTATTTTTTTTTTTCGGGGTTGAGCAAGCCCGGGGGAAATTTTTGGCCGGGAATTCATTTAAAATTACCTCGTTTTTTGCACTGGGCGATGCTGTTTTGTTCGGGGGTTTTCTTTTAAAATGCCGCTTGGGTTTTTATTTTTCTTTCCGCTGGGGTTTGGGTTTTTGCCCGTTTTTTTTTCCAACTTTTTTTATTTTGTGGTGGGGAATTTTTCGTTTTGGGGGGAATTTTCAGCCCCCCCGGGCGTGATGTCCTTATTTAAATGGGCGTTTCCCGATGCTTTGGGATTATTTATTTGGGAAACCGGGTTTTCCTTTTTTGGTTCAAAGGAAAAAAAAAACGCTGATCCCCTTTTTTTCTTTAGATGATTAGCCTTTAAAAAGATTTTGGTAAAAAGAAGAAGTTTAATCCGCCAATAAAAAAAGCCCCCCAAATTTTCGGGGGTTTTTTTTTATCTGCCCTGTAAAAAAAACAGTTTTTATTTTGTTTTCTTTTTTGCGAAATTTTAATTTAAAAATGCCGTAAAGGGATTTGTTAGGGGCTGTTTTCCCTTTACCAAAAAGCTTTTCCCTTTTTTGAATGCCCCGGTCCCGGGTTTTCCCTTTCATATGTTTTAAACCCAAAACCGGTTCTTTTAAAAAAAATGATTTTCCCCTTTTTTCCGCCGCCAATCATTTGGAAGCAGCAACGACTTTACCGTTGGCGGACATAATCCTTTGCGGCAAACCCCCCAGGCGGCGCACCCCCCCACGGGATTTTTTTCCGCAAATCTTTCGATAAAAAACGTTTTGGCCCCTTGCCGTTTTTTTGGGGCTTTTCCCTTTGTGTATCAGATTAAAAGAAAAATCTTACAAGGGTTTTTTCAATATTGAAGGTGGTTTATCAAATTTGATGGTTTCACCTTTCCTTCAAGGGGATTTCAAAGCCGCAAAAGCGACACGCGGAAAAAGAAGCCCACAAACAAATTTAACAGGTAATTTTTTTAATTTTTAGTTTCAGTTTGAATTTTTGATTTTTTTTAAAACCAAAATTTACCTTTTAAAAAGACACAAAGGGAAAATTTAAAAAAAATTTTTTTTTGCATTTTTCACTTTCCTTTTAGCCTTCCAAAAAAACGAAACAAATTTCAAAATAATTTACAATTTTTAAAAATTTTTAATTTTTTTTTTATAACGTCCCGACTCAAGCCGGGGAAAGGGGTGTGCCCCTTTTTTCCGAAGCGAATTTAAAAAATTTATTTGGTACAGCCCGGGAATGTCAGGCTATTTGGGTGCAAATCCCGGGGGTTTTTTTTTTTAGTGTACTGTCGTATTGTAAAGGGAGCGGATGCCATTTTTTCCCCGGGTTTTCTTTTTTGCGGGGATTTCGTTAAAGGAAATTAAACAGGGCACTTCATATTTTGATTTAAAAAAGGCCTGCGGTTTGGTTTAAAAAAAAATTTCCCGGGCGTAAACAAACGGTTGCCGTAATCTTTAAAAATTTTTGTTGTTCTTTTTTTTTTTGTCTGACTGGGGTTTTTTTTTTGGTCCTGCGTAAACTGCTGGTCAAGGGTTTTTCTGTGTTTTTGGGATAATTTTTGCGTTGCCCGTACCGAAAGGGTTTTGCCCCAAAAAGAATCCTGCCATAAGAAAACCCCCCACCGATAATTGGAAAAAACCAGCAGGGGGGTATTCGGGTTTTAGCGGGCAGTAAACCCTAAACCCGCATTACGGCAACACTCCGGGACCTCCCCCAACGCGGTTTTTAATGGGCAATTTTTTGCCCAAAAACCGGGGGGGGCCGAAAGTCCAAACCCAATGAGGTTTAGGCTCATCGCAAAAAAAAAATGCCAAACTTTGGGTTTTAATTAAAATTTTTTAAAAAATATGTCTCGGGGTATAAAAATTTAAAAAAAAGCATTCGTTGTGCACTAAATTAAAAAGCAAAAAGTCGCATTTTTTGTTCAATATATCTGGGAAAAAAAGTTACATTTTAACCCCGGGCCCCTGAGTTCTGTTTACTGACGTGCCCGGGAAAAAGGGGTTTTTTTGTTTCCAGTTTCCCGAGCGCTTTCCAGAAAAATTTTATAAACCCATCGTTTAAATTTCAGCGACCCCATTCTTCTGCCAGTTTTTCGAAAAACCGGGTTTTTTTTTTAATTTCACCGGTTATTTGGGAAATTGTAATCATAAATTCTGCACCTGAAAACGGAAGCGCGACAGAATTTCTTTGCACCCGGGGCGGTATACAAATGAAAACCCGGGGGGGAAAAAAATAAAAAAAAAAAATAAATTCCTTTCTTTTAAAATTTCCCCGGGTAAAAACCCCAGGATCAGCGTTTCCCCCAGAATTTCAAATATTTTTTTTGGTTTTAAATCCGAAAGGGGATGGGATTGGATTTTAATTTATTTGCCGAAAGCTCCCAAAAAGGGGATTCGTGGGTAAAAATGTAAGGGGTTTCCCCCATTTTCCTCTAAACCAATTAATTTTTAATTTTTTTCAAAGGAGGGGCTTATTGGGTTTTTGGTTTTAACCCGGCATGTGCGGGTGGGTTAAAAATGGATCCCGCGGACCCCGGGCCCAATTTCCGGGCGGTTGCCGAACCAAAAGTTCCCCGGGTTTGCCCGAGCGAATATTCCCAAAACTTGTATATATTGTAACCCCTGAACCCCCCGACCAAAATTTTAAAAAAAAAAGCAAAATTTTTTTTGGCCAAATCCGCTGAAAACCCTAATTTGGAAAAATTTTTAGAGTCAAAGTCAGGAACGGACGGAAAACCCTTTATCATCGGTTCATCGCCGGTATCTTTTACGTCAAGTATGGCGGAATTTTTTCCGTTCAGAATAAACGGTACTTTTTTTCGTGAAGAGCCGTAACCTCTGGTCAGTATAGCCGGCTTATATCCTTTTGCCAGAAGAAATTGGGCGATAAATATTGCCGCCGGTGTTTTGCCCGTTCCGCCCACGCTAAGATTTCCGACTGAAATAACAGGTTTATTAAAGTGGTGTACGCGGAATATACCTGTTTTATACAGCACATCCCGGACAAGCAGTCCGATAAAGTGCAGAAAAGATAATAGCAGTAAAAGCGGAAAAAGTGCAGTATACAGCCACCCGCTCTGTCGGGCGACTGCGTCTTTGATGTGTGAAATGATAACGCCGGTCAAGGGAATTTATAGCGTAAGCGCAGTATGCCTGACAGCATCAGAAGACATATATTTTATCCACTTCAAACTTCGAATAGGTGCTGTGCTTAAAATTCAGATACTGTAATTTCAGCAAAAAATCTTTGATTTTTTCCGGAGTTTTCTTCAGCAGTTTTACCTGTTTCCAGATGGCTTTATTGGCTTTGAACGGGTGTGTGGTAAAGAAAGGCGCGAATACAGGCTTTCCTTCAATAGAAAAGACACGGGTTTCGAAGTAACACCCCTTTTCAAATCCAAACAGCATATGCACATCGGGAATGTGCAGTTTTTTTCGTTTGAATAAATCATAAATAACAGTTTCCTTATCGGTCACTTTGATGAATTCAAACAAAGAATGGTTGTGGTTTGCCAGTTCGTGGTAAATTTCAAGTTCTTTGGGTGAAAACTTATGCACATTCATTTTGCAGAATATGGTCAGCGGTGTGTCCATATTGAATTTAATACACTGCCAGTCAAAAATAAACCAGTACAGGAAAGAACTGATGCGACTTTCGTAATTCGGATACGTTTCTTTAATCTTCCCCGTTTTTTCCTGATATTCTTCCCGCGCGATAACAATATCCTGAGAAAGGACGCTGTTCTTGGCAATATATTCCTCAATTCGTGAAATACAGACCTCCAGCTCACTGATGGGCAGTCGCTCTGTCTGTAAACTTGTCTCGGTCTGTCGATGCATGATACTGTCTCGGTTTGATATGAAGCAGAAATTCTGTATTTTTCTTTTTTTTGCCGGGAAACCCTGACTCCGTATGGGCAATTGCCTTAAATTGTTGTGAAAACTGATGAATCACCGATGACAGAATATCCTGCCTTTGTTTTTCATCTTTTACAACTCCCTTATCAGTTCCGAAACGCCCGGCTTCAAATTGGGGTTTAACCAGTATAATCAGGTCGCCGTCCGGTTTAATAAATTCGTAAAATTTTTCCCGCAGGAGCGTGAGTGAAATAAAGCTGACATCTGCGGTTATAATATCGGCTCTTTCGCCGATTACTTCAAACGGAATATTGCGAAAGTTGTGTTTTTCCAGCGACACCACACGACTGTCGCTCCGCAGTTTCCAAGCCAGCTGATTAATTCCGCAGTCAACGGCGTATACTTTACTTGCGCCGTGCTGTAAAAGGCAGTCTGTAAATCCGCCGGTGGATGCACCGACATCAACTACGGTTTTACCGGTTACATCAATTCCAAATTCACGCAGTGCCTGTTCCAGTTTTAATCCGCCCCGTCCGACATACGGATGATCACTATGTTTCAGCCGAATGTCGGCATCCGCGGGGATCATTTCCGCCGGCTTATTGATTCGCCGGTCTCCGCTGAATACTTCACCCGCCATAATATATGCAATTGCTTTTTCCCGGCTGGGTGCTATCCCGCGTGCAGTCAGCAGTTTGTCAGCCCGTTCACGTTCAGCGGAACCGGTGCTCTGTCCGGACATCAGCTTCCGATGGTAATAATATCTTTAACGGTTACAAACAGCATCAGGGAGACCAGTAAGGCAAACCCGATGGTATGGCTTATTTGGCGTGCTTTTGCCGATACGGCGGAACCCTTAATCCACTCCGCGATTAAAAATACAATGTGTCCGCCGTCCAATACGGGCAGTGGTAAAAGATTCAGGACAGCAAGCTGAATACTGATGAAGCACATCAGCAGAATAAATCCCGAAGAACTGCTCTCCGCCGCCCCGGCCATCACTTTGGTAATCATCACGGGACCGCCAAGGTTTTCCATACTGACACCGCCGGTGAACATGCTTTTCAGGAAAGAAAACGTCTGCATGATCATGGTAAGGTTTCTTTCTGTTCCCAGCTTTATTGCCTCCCACAGTGAATAACTGCGGACAGTTTGAGCCATACTGATGCCAATCAGCTTTCTGTCGCCCTCGCCGTTCATGGGTAATATACTGACGGTATTTAAAACGTTGTTTCTTGAATAAGTCAGAGATATTTGACCTTCGCCGGTACTGTTTAATGCAGTCATAATTTCTGTCCAGTCTTTGATTTCTGCACCGTTAATGCTGTGTATCAGATCACCCGGCAGTAACCCTGCTTTTTCAGCGGGGCTGTTTTCAATAATTTTACCGATGACCGGCGGGATTGCCGGTTCCCAGCCAATGCCGCTTTCCGGATAATCGCCGAAATATCCGGCATCAAAATTTCTGTTGTTCCGTTTTCATGTCTGACAGTCAGTGCCGGCGGTCTGCTGACGTCTGATATATCCGAAAGCACCTGATTCACACTGCGCCAGTCAGGTGTCTGTATATCGTTCACCGCAGTAATTATATCACCGGACTGCATACCGGCTTTGGCGGCGGGACTGTCTAAAGTAATACTGCCGATGCGCGCAGGTTCATCATAAAATGCCGGATAGGTTTCGCCGCCATAAACGCAAACGGCATCAGTATAAACGGCAACAAGATGTTTGCCAGAGGACCGCCGATGATAATCAGGAAGCGGTCTTTAATCGATTTAGCGGCGTAGTTATTGGGTTCATTGGGTTTTCATCATCCAGATTTTGCCCCCGCATCTTTACGTATCCGCCGACCGGTATTGCGCCGATGCTGTAGCGCGTTTCTCCCCTTTTTTTACTGAAAATGCGCGGGGGAAAACCGACAGAGAATTCTTCTACGGTCACTTTTGCTTTAAGTGCGAAAAGGAAATGTCCGAGTTCATGGATAAAAATTAAAAAACCCAGTGCCAGTAAAGAATATAAAATACTCATGCTGAAAAAATAAACCGCGGTAATATTAAAATTGTGAAAATAAAAGAATAACCCTGTAAAAAAACGTACTGAAACCTTTGTCCGTCTGTATTGCTAAAACTCTGTAACTGTAATAATTGAAAGATTAGTTACGTTGCGGACAACCGGAATATCGGATGTTATGACGAATAACCTAGAATATTGCTTCGGGTTTATTAAACTCACCGATTTTATAGATATTGACCATGCGGTTAATCTCGCCTTCTCCGTTGTAAGTAAATCCGGGCATAGCCGTTCGGATGTAGTTCTTATCGTGCAGGAGTACCGCCAGTTTTTGGTGCGAGTTCGCGTCTTTTGCCAACACTTTTATCAGCATCTTAAGGATATGATAAGAATAATAGGCGTATAGAGATGCGTTATATTCTTTAGAAAATCCCAGTATCTGCCTGTGCATGTCGGTAAAGCGGTTCATATCTGCATCTTCCTGCACGAGTAAGGACTCGGCAAAAAACATCTTGTCGCGCATGCTGTCTGACTGCACAATTTCAGGAAACCAGCCGTCCATAATAAGATACTGATTTGTCAGTCCGTACGTTTTGAAGTAACTCATCATACCTAAAAATTGTACCGGTCTGACCATCAGGATAATTCCGTCTGCATTGACAGAGGCATTGCCATAAACTGCGTTTTTATTTTCATTTTGGAAAAACCTCCGGCCTGTCATATCGCCGAATATATCCTGAAAATCGCGTTTGTTGCTGTCTGCGGTATACATTTCACCAATCGTGCAACCGACCGCAGTCAGATTTTCCCCTGTGACAGATAACCGGTTATAATTTGGGCGGGAGGGGTTGAACACTACATTCAGGTTGCATAACCGCAGATAATCAGTTGCGTAGGAGATAATTGCCTTTGTCCGGTAGTCGGGTTATCGTAGATCCGGAACATATAGGGGTGGTCTTTCCCCACTCCGGCAGTCTGGGACAGCGAAATCACCGGTACTTCATAGCGATCGGCAATCAGTGCGGCTCTCTGCGAGGTGGTTTTGGTCAGCGGACCGATAATCACAGACACCTTGTCTTCAGTAATCAGTTTTAATATTTTTCGTTCGGTAATGTCCGGATTGACTGTGGAGTCTTCAAAGATCAGTTCGTATGGTTCGGATGTTTCCTGTAATGCGATTGTCAGTCCTCTTACTACTTCGGATACTTAACCGGCATAGTTTTTATAACTGAAGGGCAACAGTACGCCGATTTTAAGCGGGTTGAAATTTTTAGCAACTAAACGGCGCGCTGCCGCATTATCCACTGCGGTTCTGGCATAGCGTAGAGTTACTTTTTCTTCATACTGCCGGAACAAGTTTTCGTAATAAGCATCTTTACTTCTGGCGGTCTGTAAATCAGAACTGCGGCTGAGCAGAAGTGCCTGTAAATTTTCATCTGCCGGAGCATCATATATACGGTCATAAAAATCCGGTCCGGTATTGGCATTGAGGCGTTGTGCCGTGTTTTTTATCAGTTCTTCTGACATCGGACGCACGGTCATACTCAAAAGGCGTGTACCTTTTCAAAGTCCGATTCTGCGAACAGCGACAGTGCAAAATATACGGCTGTCTGATTTAATCGGTCACCGGTCATATCACGCAAGTAGGCAAACGCGTTATCCGGTGAGATACGGACGGGTTTTTGTATTTTATAGAGCGACAGAGCGTACATTTCTGCCAGTTTCTGCCCGTGTACCTGTGCAATACGGTTTTTCAGCAGAATTTCAGCCTTTTGATATACATCGGCATACTGTGCCATATAAAAATCAGACTCCACCGCCAGATATTGCCTGTATTCCCCCAGTGCGCGGTCAGCATCGCTTAACTTTGTGGGTTTTCCGTTATTGCCCGGCACGTCCAGCCGTTTCAGTAACTCTGCGCCTACACGGGTTTTCCGCCGGTATTCAAGCGATGAATTTCATCCAGCAGTTCCTGCGTTATACGGTATTTACCGGCGGCACTGCCCGGAACCAGTATATTTTGTCGGATACCGTTTCGGGATTGCGGATAATATCATCTGCCGTAAAAATCAGCTTATTTCCCTGACTGATAAGCGATTGAGCGGGTATATCAGTAAAAAAATAAATCAGCAGAATTACCGAAATAAATACAGTCCGAAGTAAAAAGTACCGTCCGGAATCAGCCCGGGATGGCAAAATATTCAATCGGAATTTAGATTGATTCAAAGCAGATAAAGGGTTTAGACGTTTATAAATCTGTCCTTTCTTTTGCGAGGACTAAACTAAAGCTGTACTGTAAGATTTACAGATATTACATTCTAAGTAAATCACAGGGCCATGACAACCGATTTTCTTTATTATTGAACCGGAGTTAAAGCAACCGCATGTTATTTTCCGTTTCCATCGCACGGATAATATTCTTAAGACCCATGCCGGTCAGCGTTTCATATTCATTCAGTGCGGCGGACATATTTTTGATGCGGTGTACCAGTGTGGCTTTTGTCATAATAAAGTATATGATGTTTCCGGAGGAAATGGTCTTGTGAATCAAATAAATGCGTGATTTATCAGTGCTGAAATAGCGAAATATCTCTTCGTGTTTGCCGTAATTTGTGCGCCAGAGATTTAATACCAGAACTGTTCCGTCCGGCGTGTGCCTGCTGAATATATCGGCGATATTGTTCTCCAGTAAAGTTCCCGCCAGCCCGTCTGCTGAAAACGCATCTATAAACAGCATATCAAAGCTGTGTTCTGTATTCTTAAGGTAATAGAGTCCTTCCGCAAAAACTACACTGATATTGGGGTGCAGAGGAAAGAAAAAATATTCCCGCGCAACATCGTACACACGACGCCGGAGTTCACAGACGAGAACAGTGCTGTCCGGAAAAAAAATGATGTATTGCAAACGGGATAGTTCCGCCTCCTAATCCCATACAAAATATATTACGCGGGTGCGGACAAAATAACAGTGCCGCCAGCATTGCTTGGTTATACTCAAGTGCGGGCAGATAGGGGTGTGCTTTCAGGATTTCGCTTTGTTTTGGAGATGTCCCAAAATGCAGTGAGCGGTGGGTGTTGGTTTCCGCTACCTCAATCGGTCCGTACTGATCGGAAGTCTGATAATCAATGAACGTCCGTATTTTTCTTCTTTAGATAACTTGAAAAACATAAGTACAAAAACATAAGTACTGCAGCAGGTTGAAAAGCACTATCGGCAGGAGAGGATGCACGTTTTAATTTTATAACAGGCATCGTCACGCAATTCACTATAACACAGAATATGCATGCGGAAGAACAAATTTAAAGCACAGAGTATCTGATTGGCAGAAACACGTTGATATTTTTGAATAAATAATTTACTGCTGTTTTCTGCCTGTATTTTTAATACTTATGCAGACAGCGGTTCAGGTATAAATCTCAAAAATAATCAAAGAAATAGGGTTGCATTTATTTTTTAAAGTTGTTATGATAATTGTGATTTACTAAACGTAACAGAATTTTTTGCGGACTGCTTTTTACAGTCAAACCAATTCAATTAAAATTCATACTAACCAACATAGCTGAACCCATGAAGAGATTTTTTCCTCAAGCTGTTACTGCTGTTTTACTGACAGCATTGGCGTTATTTTTTGTAAGCTGCGGCGGTGCGGCAATGCCCAAACCTTTATCTGACGAAGATGTCAAGAAACTTGAAAAAGCGATTGTGTTTGAAGATACCGACAAAGCCAAAGGTACTGTCGGCGGTGATGTAAGTTTTGATCCGGGTCAGGTAAAATTTGATAAAAATGCGGCTACATTAGTATTTGTACTTTCCACAACTACTGATAATAATAACGATTGTAAGAAAGGCACAGAAGTCGGCAGTGCTAAAAATGGTGCGGCTCCGGGCAAGGTAGGTGCAGTTCCGGCCGGAACCAAGTACGAAGAAAATTCATTTATTTTGCTCTGTTTCAGAAATGAAAAATTTGAGGGCAAAGATACGCAAGGTAATCCGCTTCCAAATACACTATATTCAGGTGTAAAATCGGCTAATGTGACGGATAAGTTTGAAGGAACTTCCGCTAATAACGGCGGAAGCACGACAGGCAGCGGAAAGCACGACAGGCAGCGGAAGCACGACAGGCAGCGGAACAGACAATGCCGGCGGGACAGATGCAGGAGCTTCTGTTGCGCCTGAAGTAACATTTGATAATGTTTTATTTGAATACGATAAATATGATGTGAAGCCCGAAGCTGAGCAGATGATTGTTGATAAGCTTAAAGGAGCAGGTGATGTTGCTGCTCTGCGTGTAGTGGTAGAAGGACACGCAGACGAAAGAGGTTCTAATGAATACAACCTTGCTTTGGGTGAGAAGAGAGCCAATGCAGTTAAACAGATTTTGATTAAAAACGGAATTTCAGCGAAGAATATTACCACTATTTCTTATGGTGAAGAAAATCCGGTAGATTATGAAAAAACCGAAGAGGCGTATGCTAAGAACCGTCGCAGTGTGGTTGTAGCCGGCGCGTCAAACTAACGTAAAACGTTCAACACAGAGAGTGTGCAGAGCACACTCTCCTTTTCTGATACTTCTTCCCCTCTTATGAATTATCTGCTGTCAGTATTTAAAGAGCTGACACTTTTTTCTTATGTAATTATCGGCATACTGTTGCTGATGTCTGTTATATCTTGGGCGATTATTTTTTATAAATGTGTCCAGCTTAACCTGATTAAAGTTAAAAATGGTTTATTTATCAGAGCATTTGAAAAAAAATCCCGGTTTTCAGAAATTAACCAAATTCTGCCGCGACATAAATCTGCATTGAGTGCAGACATGTTTCAGGTGGTTAATAACGAATATAATGTCTTCCGGTCAAAGATACCCGCGCAGGATAATATATCTGCCGAAGACACACACCTGATTGCCGCTGTATTGGAACGGACGGTTGAAAAAACCATTTTACGGCAGGCAAAATCTATGGAGCGTTATCTGCTTTTTCTGGCGACGGTCAGCAGTTCAGCACCGTTTATCGGACTGTTAGGTACGGTGATTGGGATTACATTTTCATTCCGCAGTATTACAGCACAGGGGTCTGCGGGACTGTCTGTCGTTGCGCCCGGTATCGCGGAAGCATTGATTGCAACCGCTTTAGGACTTTTTGCGGCAATTCCTGCGCTTTTTGCGTATAATACGTTTCGCAGTCAGATTAAAA
This sequence comes from Potamilus streckersoni, assembly GCA_016746295.1. Taxonomy (NCBI): domain Eukaryota; kingdom Metazoa; phylum Mollusca; class Bivalvia; order Unionida; family Unionidae; genus Potamilus; species Potamilus streckersoni. The sequence continues at coordinate 272,792 of JAEAOA010002069.1, forward strand.
ATACTGTGACCGATCAGCGCGTATTTGGACTGCAACTAATAAATCTGCTGGTAAGGGCTTCCCGCTGGAAACAATAAAACTGTATCTCCGGCGGTGTTGCGCAAAATCGGCTGTCAGCTTAATCTGATTAACTGTAAATATGTTTTTCCGGTATGAAATACGATTACCCCTCGGACAGTGAAATCAGCGACATCAATGTTACCCCTTTCGTAGATGTACTGCTGGTACTGCTGATTATATTTATGATTACCGCGCCGGTGATTACATTCAATATCCCGGTAGACCTCCCGTCCGAAAAGAAATCAGCGTCTGCCACAGAAACAAAGACCGCTGACGTTATCATTACTGTAATGCAGGATAATAAGATATTTGTAGATTCTATACCGGTCGCGAGAGATAAATTGGAGACTGAACTGAAAAGAAAACTGAGTCGGCTTCGGCTGTGAATATTTTTATGCAGGCGGATAAAAATGCAAAATATGGTTATGTTGCCGAATTGATGGCATTTTTACGCAATAAAGGGTTTGTCAATCTCAATCTGGTGATTAAAAATTCTGAATAACATGCCCGCCGAGAGAGTCAGTCCCTATTTTTTCATCGCATCTGCTTTGCTGCATGTGCTTCTCATCGGCGCAGTACTGTTTCTGGTCAAGCCTTCTGTGAAGGAAACCGTTATACCGGTGCAGGTGGTTAATTATCTGCCGGAGGCAATTAACAAAGATCCGCGCAACAGTTTTTTCAGTCTTGAAAAAAAATCCGGCAGTATTTTACCTCTGAAGGAGACAGGAAGCGGAGAATCCGTACCTGATTTATTCAGTAAACCTTCGGGTAATACGCAGGGTACTGCACCTCCGGATATACTTTCAGACGGGGCATCTGATAAAAATTCCTTACCGGTACTAAAAAAAGAGCAGTTAAACACCGCAAATAAAGCATCTGACCTGTTGTCAGCTAATTCCTTTAAGTCATCAGTACCTTCTGCTGAAAGTAAAACAGCAGAAACACAATTTGCAGTACCCGCTCCGGGAGCAGGTGGTGGCGCAGAGTCGAACAGTTTACTGTCGGCGGAATTTGAGGGACCGGCAACACCGCAGACCCTGTCCGTTATCAGCAGGAGCGGCGGGCGTACAAAGAATATATTCGCCAGCGTGTGACTAAAAACTGGCGGCTGATAAAAAAAAGTGAGCGTGATTTTTCACTGGCATTTCGTATTGAGATTCGCCCGGATGGGGCGATACAGTCCGTCACTAAAATAAGCGGTGATGAGGATGCATTGCTTGAAAACAGTGCCAAACAGGCGATAAGACTGTCTGCGCCCTTTAAGCCTTTGCCGCAGTCATTCCCGCCCGGAAAACATTATTTTGCGGTGATTAATTTTTCACCTAACGACTCTGACTGAATTTAACTCATGTCCCTGAACAATATATTTAAATCCGGGTTGCTTTCAGCAGCGTTTATTTTTTATGCCGTGAATACGCAGGCGCAATCGTCGGGAGATGATTTACTGCTGGACATCTATAGTGTTCCTGCACTGCCATACTCACAGGAAACTGACGAAGACATTATCAATATTACTTCGCCGACCATCACGCGGCAAAAAATATTTGTGGATTTGTCCGGGCTTTCTGATAAAGGGATTGCAGCCACTTATAGCCGCCTGCTCAAAAAAAATATTGAATGGTCGGGAGTGTTCGATCCGGGCGACAGCCGCAAAGCCGATTTTGTGCTTGCCGTGTATGAAGGATTTTTCAGCGACCGGAATGTAGACTTTAAGACACAGGCGGGCGCGATTGTTCTGTCGGACAAGCTGACTTATCACAGCGGAAACAGTCAGAAACGGAGTATGAAATCATTAGACTGATAAATCGGATTGTTCAGGAGGTGACCGGACTGGAAACACCGCTGGGTAAAGCCATTTTATATACGGAAAAAAAACAGGGCTCTTCAGAGCGCAATATTGTGCTGGCGGATACGCACGGATACATGAAAAAAATCCTTATTCGCAACGGATCCCTAATTTTTATCCGCGCTGGTCAAATGACGGGGGGCGTTTTTCATTTATCACGCTGACTAAAAAAGGCTATACGGTTAAGATATATGATATAAAGTCAGAACAGATAACGGATACCGACATATATGCTTCTTCTCTTACGGGCGGTGCATGGTATCCGGATGACAGTAAAATTGCGGTTACGGTATCTGAGAGCGGTAACTCCGATATATATCTTCTGGATGCCAAAACCGGTCAGAAACTGCGGAAGCTGACAACACAATCATCAATTGAAACCAGTGCCAGTATATCTCCTACGGGAGATATAATACTCGCATCGGATCAGTCCGGCAGTCCGCAGATATACCGTTATGCCTCTAACGGTTTGCTGAAGCGGCTGACGTTTGCTTCAAAATATAATACAGAACCGCGCTGGAGCCCGAAAGGGAAGTATTTTTTGTACAGTACAATTATCGGCGGTTCCATGGAAGTGATGCTTTATAATAATGATACCGCAGAAATTCAGCGTGTGACCCGTGGCGGCGAATTTTCCGAACAGCCCGGATTTTCTCCGGACGGGCGACAGATTATTTTTTCCAAAAGATACGGATCAAACTCTAAAATTCACATGATGAATATGGACGGTTCTGTCGTGCGCCGGCTTACATATTCTGACAGCTTAGTGATCGAGGCGGATCCGGATTGGTCAGCATTCCCAATTACCCGTTATATTAATCCTGAATAACTTTATTAAATAAAATTTTATGAGATATTATTACATCTTCATATTATTCATATCTGTTAATGCCTTCTCGGTTACAGGATGTAAAACCTCACAAGAAGCCACCGAACAGTCACAGCGTCAGCGTGTATTGGAAGAGCGGATCATCGCTCTGGAGGGTGATAAAATAAACAGCACCCAGAAAAATGACAGCGATCGTAACGCCAATATTGCAACCAAAGCGGATGTGACCCGTTTGCAGAACAATATCGGGGTGCTGAACGGAGAAGTCAAAAAACAGCGTGAAGACCATATTTATACAGTCAATCAGATGGAGTTGAATGCCAAAACTATTTCTGATTTAACAGCAAAAAATGAATTGCTGGAGAAGAGAGTCGGACTGATGGAAATTGAGTTGGAAAAACTGAAAAAACAATCCGGAACTGTTGCGGAGGGAGGTGTTTCCCGTGCCGGCGGGATCTGCCGAAGCGGCTCCGGATGAAGAAGCACTGTATCAGCGTGCGTATAAAAATTACGCGGCAAAAAAATATAATGACGCCATGACTGATTTTTCCGAATACCGCGTCCGCTATCCTAAAGGTAAATATTCTGACAAAACGTACTATTTTATCGGCGGAATTCACTTCTCTAATGAAACAAATGATAAAGCGGCGCAGGAATTATCGGATATGACAAAGCTATACCCGTCTTCTGACAAAATTAACGATGCCCGCTTCCTGCTTGCCGTCACATATGAGCGCATGAAAGACAAAGACCGGGCGATTAAGTTATACCGTGAAATGGCAAAAGAGGTGGCTAATCCCTATAAAACCAAAGCAGAAGCACGGCTCAAAGAAATCAGTAAATCCAAATAATGACAATAGAACTCACATACTGTTGCAGGTAATGCTATTCGCGCCACTTTTTTACATAACTGACGGATGAGCGGTTCTGACTTTTCTGTCTGCCTTCTGATGACCGGAGACGAAATTATTTCCGGCGATTTGACTGACACCAATTCTGCGTTTCTTTGCCGTGAAATCAGTATGTTGGGCGGACGAGTGTCCAAAATTGTCAAAGTCGGTGACATTCCTGCTGATATTATTGACGTACTCAAAACAGAGGCTGCGAGTCACCAAGTGCTGATTATTAACGGCGGCATGGGACCTACTGTCGATGATTATACGGTTGACTGTATATGCAGTGCGTTTGGCGTGGCAAAAAACTCAACGCGGATGCGCTGGCGCATCTGGAAAATTGGGTAGCAGCCAGAGGTTATGTTATGAATGAGGCAAACCGTAAGCAGGCATACTGCCGGATGGGTGCCGCGTGATTGACAATATCGGCAGTTGCAGCGGATTTTATCTTCAGACCTCCGGTGCATTGGTTGTCGCTACACCGGGCGTGCCGTCTGAAATGAAATATATGTGGAAGGTATCCATCCGCGAAACGGTGTCCCGCCTTATCCGCTCGGACATTCGCACACATATTCTGACAACTTTTGGTTGCGGCGAATCGCTGTTACAAGAAAAGATCGACTCGGCGGGTATATTTGAAGACGGACGTGCCAAGCTGGGATTCCGTGCATCTATGCCCTATGTAGAAATTAAAATTACGTCTGCTGATAAATCGGTTATACAGGAAAAAACCGCGAAACTTCGGGATCTGTTCAGTCATGCAGTTATCTCGGAAACAGGGGAAACCCTGCCGGATATTGTTCACAAATACCTGACAGAAAAAAAATTGACCCTGACCGTTTGTGAGTCGTGTACGGGCGGGCTTATATCTTCCAAGCTGACTGCCATTCCGGGTGCGTCTCTGTTTTTCAAAGGCGGATATACCGTCTATTCCAATGAACTGAAAGAAAAATCTTTGGGCATTTCTCCGTCTGTCTTAGAGAGTTACGGTGCTGTATCCGCAGAGACTGCACGTGAAATGTTGCTTAACGGACTGCGGTTGACCGGCGCAGATGCCGGGATTGCAGTTACGGGTATTGCCGGACCGGACGGCGGCACAGAGCAAAAACCGGTGGGTACCGTTTATATTGCTGTCGGCAGTATATCCCGACCGTGTGTATACGCCGTCAGCTTTAAGGGAGACCGCCGGCGGATTATTGATATGAGTTGTTACACCGCGCTGGATTTATTGCGCCGTTTTTTTATCGGACATTCCGGCTCACCCCTTGCCATATTACTTCCCTGTCCGTAAATAGAGCAGTAAAAAATTTACCGGATATTTAAAATTAATACAGTCCGGTAAAAAAAAGCAGTGTCAGGAGCATTGAATCAATTGCTTCTGTGCAGCAAATTTGATAATCTGTGGACTTACTGTCCGGATTTGTCAACAATCCGGAATTTAAAGTTAAACTATCAAACCTCACCCAATATAAATATGTCAAAAATAACCGTAAAAAATCCGATCGTTGAAATTGACGGAGACGAGATGACCCGTATCATATGGCAGATGATTAAAGATAAATTAATTTTGCCGCACCTGGATATTGACCTTAAGTATTACGATCTGGGTATTGAGTACCGCGATAAAACGGATGATCAGGTGAGTGTGGACGCGGCGGAGGCAATTAAGAAATATAATGTCGGCGTTAAATGCGCAACCATTACACCGGACGAAGCACGGGTGAAGGAATTTAATCTGAAAAAAATGTGGCTTAGCCCAAACGGCACCATCCGTAATATTTTGGGCGGGACTGTATTTCGTGAGCCGATTATCTGTAAGAATGTTCCCAGACTGGTCAATACATGGAAAAAAACCGGTGGTTATTGGACGCCATGCGTTTGGTGATCAGTATCGTGCGACAGAAATGGCTTTTGGAGGCAAAGGCAAACTGTATCTTAGATTTGTTGCAGAAGACGGCACGGTGACCGAGAAGGAAGTATTCAATGCACCGGATGCCGGAGTGGCGATGACGATGTATAATCTGAAGAGTTCCGTCATTGATTTTGCGCGTGCCTCAATGAATTATGCGCTTGAGCGTAAGTATCCGCTGTATCTGTCGACCAAAAATACCATTTTGAAGATATATGACGGGATGTTCAAAGATATATTCCAACAGATATATGACACCGAATTCAAATCTAAGTTTGAAGCAATCGGCATTTCGTATGACCACCGCCTGATAGATGACATGGTAGCGTCTTTGGTCAAGTGGGAAGGCGGATTCATGTGGGCGTGTAAGAATTATGACGGTGATGTGCAGTCTGATTTGGTCGCACAGGGGTTTGGTTCTTTAGGAATGATGACTTCCGTGCTGATGACACCGGACGGAAAAACGATTGAAGCCGAAGCTGCGCACGGTACGGTTACGCGTCATTACCGCCATCACCAGAAAGGGATGCCGACCAGTACCAACCCGATTGCCAGCATTTTTGCGTGGACCAGAGGACTGATTTTCAGAGGTAAAATTGACGGTACACCGGAAGTCATCAAATTTGCGGAAAAACTTGAAAAAATATGCGTGGATTTGGTAGAAAGCGGTGTAATGACCAAAGATTTGGCGGTTTGTATTCACGGAGAGTCTGTCAGCACGGATAAATTTCACACGACAGAAAGTTTCATGAATGCGATTGCACAACGTCTGAATAACGCCTAAACCCCTTCATGAAGCTCGAAGCACTGAATCTTAGTAAGGTATATAACGGGCGATCTGTTGTTGATAATGTCAGTTTTTCCGTAAAGACCGGCGAGATTATCGCGCTTTTGGGTTCTAACGGTGCGGGCAAAACCACCAGTTTTTATATGCTGGTAGGCTTAACCCGCCCGGATGAAGGGCGTATTATATTTAACGGTGATGAAATTACTACACTGCCGATGTATAAGCGCGCCTTGCTGGGTATTGGTTATCTCCCGCAGGAAAATTCTATATTCAGGGGGTTGTCGGTAGAAGAAAATCTGACGTCCGTTATGGAAAATCTGTCTATCAGCGCGGAAGAAAAACGCCGGCGTGTTGAAGAGGCAATTGAACAGATGAGTGTTGGGCATATCCGTAAGAGTAAAGCCTATGTGCTTTCCGGCGGAGAGCGGCGACGCACTGAAATTGCACGCTGTTTAGTGCTGAAGCCTAAATTTCTGATGTTTGATGAGCCATTTGCCGGTGTAGACCCTATCACGATTCAGGACATGCAGAAAATTATTGTGGAACTTGTTAAGCAGGACATCGGGATCATCCTCAATGACCACAATGTTCAGGAAACTCTGCACATTTGCGATCATGCTTATCTGATGCATCGCGGTAAAGTTATTGCTGAAGGCGTCCCGGAGCAGATTAGAACCAATGAACTCGCCCGGCGGTATTATTTTGGTAACCGCACTTCTGTACCGAATATCAGCACTTAATCCTTTCGCGGATGACCCGGTGTCTGAGTTTATCCCTACATAACGTTCGTCTCTTTTTCTGCCGCAATGGAACAAAAATATACTGAATTTTTGTTATATACTGTCGTACCTGTATTACTGATATTCTGCGCCGAGAGAGGGTTTGTCTATTATATGAGGCTTACACCCGAACGAATAAATTGGGTGCGCTCTAAATGGTGGCTCCGGCCCAATAATATCAGCCGTTCCCGCTACGTAATGGGCATTATCAGTGTCCTGCTGTATGCTTATGTGTCTCAGATTTTTGGTTTGCTGTGGTTTTCATTTTGGATGATTACGGATTTGACCGACGGCACAATTGCCAAATTTTATGATTTGGATACCGAGACCGGGCGCGAGATTGATCCGCTGTCGGATAAACTTCTGTATTTCCCGCCGTTTTTTTATGCGGCATATATAGATTTGTTCCCTTTACTGTTGCCGGTGGTTTTTTTCGGGATCGATTTTCTGGGGCAGTTTTCCCGGTATTTTATCAGAGAAAAAGCAGCCAATCTGTTCGGAAAAACCAAAACATTTATGGCGGTGGCAACTCTAATGGCGGTATACGCAGGACATTCCTACGGTATTATGATTGGGGATGACTATATCCGTATTATGTTGGGCGGGACTATTTTTTTGGCCTGCTGCAGTTTTATTTTCAAACTCACCCCCAATTACTGGTACGCTAATATTCTCAGCATTTTGAATTTGATATGCGGATTGCTGGCGATGGGTGTTATCTTCAGCAACAGCAAAGCAATTTACGCACTGGTACTGATTTTTGTCGGGCAGTTTCTGGATCTGTTTGACGGCAGAGCCGCAGAAAAATGGGGCAGTACACCCAAAGGTGAGGTATTTGATGATTTGGCAGACGGCACCAGCTTTGGGGCAGCAATTGCCGTTGTAATTATGCACGAGATGGGATATTCCTTATGGGGAGTATTGGCAGGGCTGATTTATCTTGGCTGTGCCGTATTCCGGCTGTGGCGCTTTATTAAAGATAAAAAGAAAGCCGGTATTGAAAAGGGCGTTATTGTATTTAACGGAATGCCGACCCCTGCCGCTGCATTATTTGCCTGCGGTGCCGTGCTGGTAATTGCTCATTATCAGTATTCTTTTTACTTTATGACGCCTGAAGCACTGATGTTTAGTGTAAGTCTCCTGAGTTCTTTTCTGATGGTGTCACATATTCCCTATATCCACTTTGGGCGGATGGTACTGAATAAACTGCCCAAAATGTCGCAGGTTTTTTTATATGCGGTTTTTATCGGAATAGTCGGCTATAACCTGAATAAACCAAACTCGATGCTTCTCATTAATGTCACGTTCTTTTTTGCGGCGGTCTATGTATTGTGCGGTATTTCATTTTCAAAACTGATGTTCAGAAAATAAACGCCCCCCGGAAAAAACTATCGGTCTGTATGAAGAAGAAAGACCCGGCGGGCGGGCTTTTATCTGTGATTACTGTCCGAAGGAAGACAAAAACCGGATAAAAAAATATGATTAATAGTGATAGAACAAATTAATGCCCGCTTTGTTGTTGGTATATTCAAAGCTGGTGATGTTTCCCTTAGATTCAAATCGCTGATAATATACTTTCATACCAAAATATTTATAGAATAAATACGTCAGGTATATATCATGAAAGGTCTTGGTATTTTCAGGTAACACGCCGGCGCGCTTAAATTCATAATTGGTTTTTCTGTAATTGTAGCTGTATGCACTCAACAGTGAATCACTGAAATAATAAGTCAGGGAAGCGGCTGCGGAATGCTCTTTATTGTCCACATTTTGTCCCTTAGCAGTCCTTTGCGTATAGTCATAAGCCACTTCCAGATTAACCGCACTGATAATATAACCAAAGTGCCCCCCGCCATTCACACGTCTGCCGGTTGACTCATCATCTGTGCCTTTGAGGTAATCCGACTCAATAAGTGTATAAGCCGCCTGCAAACCGTAGTATTTATTGGGTAAGAAGTCATTGAATTTTAGGAAAAACTTATGCTCCGTGTCCGCTTTAATATTGCTGTCGCGGTAGACACCGCTGTCTGTCTGGTAATAGCCATAGCCTAAATCAGCATAACCATTTTCGGTAATTTTCTTGCGCCGGTAGGCCAGAGAAAAGCCTCTCTTTTCTATTTCATTTCTTTTTAGGTCAGTATCAGAAAAATTCTTTTTCTGATAATCATTCTTATAGTAGAGTGCGTCGATAAAAAGCGCGTTTACCCCACCGTACAGATATGAAATATATGCGAGGAAATGATATGCTTCTGCTGTTTCCTGATCTTTATTCGGATTGATTTTGCGCAGGTTATCTTCCTGGTGGTAACCTATCTGGAGCAGAGCGGAAAATTTATCTTCAATAGCACCCTGTTTGTTCTTACTGTCAGTGTTTGCGGGCGGTTTTTTTCTGAATTCATATTTCTGGGTATTATATCCCGTGTCTGTTTTTGCTGTAATTTCTGAAATCCAGCGGTCCCCCTCCAAATTATAAGGAATGGTAAATTCCAGAAAATACGCATCAAACCGGGCCAGGCTGATTTCCTGATTATTGACTATTACTGATTTAACCGGATTAAACGAGTTGATGATGACAGTTACAGTGCCTGACACATCATCTACGTAATCAAAATTAGAGTGGCTGGAACTGAAGATGAGAATTTGGGTGTCAAGGTTGCCGGCCGGCCCCGCTGAACTATTCACGGTATTGGTTTTTACCTTACTGTTTTGTGCCAGTTTAGTACCAACCGGAAACATGGGAACACCCTCTGATGCTGACTGCGCAGATACAGTACCCGTTAGTTTATTTTTATCCGGTACGTAATAATAATCTGAATTATCGGCCGCTCCCCCTGTGAACTGCATGCATAAAACAAACGACAGAGCCAAAAGGTATTTTTTTAAACCCATCTTTTAACAGTTTTGTGCAGAAAACCAATCACCGCATGATAAAAACCCGTACAATTTTTTAGAGTTCCAGAATAATTTTAACATTAACTTTGGATTTTTCAATGTCAGTCGGGTTTTCCTGAATATCTTTCTCCAGTTCTTTCACCATTTCATTGATCTCTTTCACGCTGTTATCACGCGGCTGCTCACCGGGTACCTGCTCACGCTGAGCGGTTTCAGATTTGGCACTCTGTTCTGCCATAGGCTTTTTGTCTTCTGTTACAGATGTAATTTCTTCTTTGGGTACATTCACCGGAGGCACCGGCGGTGCATCCTGCGTTACAAATGACACCTGATTTTCTGCTACATCAACCTGTTTATCGGGCATCATATTATTATGCAAACTCACAACGCCTTCAATCACTGCCATGTGTGTAGCGGATGCCGTTTCAGTCACTACAAATTCTGTTCCTTTTACCCCCATGGTTGAAAATTTACCCTTTACTTCAAAGGACTCGCCCAAGACATTCCGCGCGACTTTTTTGATATTAAAGAGTGCTTTGCCCAGAAAAACAAGTGCGACATTCTTTTTAGGCTCCGGGCGCGTAATCTTATATACTGTATTGGGATAAATATCAATATCGAAGCTATCCTGTAATATCATCAGTTTGATTCTTGCCAAAGCATCCGTTCGGATGACATCTCCGTACTGAATTTCAACTTTTTTGCTCTCCGGTGTATATATTACTTTTTTATCGGGTGATATAACCTGAATTTTGCCGGTAGGGGAGAGAAACTTTACATTAATTACCGGTGTTTCCTGCGCCGACAAGAGCAGACTAAATGTACATGCAATGTATATAAGTGCCGGCAGACGAAGAAATATTTTCATAAGTTTTACGGAGTTAATCAAAAATAATAAAGTTATCTTTCAAAGATACTAAATGCAAAAGACAGACACAAACTAATTTTTATTTACGCCTACATCCTTATTGTCGCAGGTTTTAAAATAAATGTAAATGAAAATTATTTGAACTTACGGTTAATCCGGCAGTGTACCCTCGAACGAATAAGAGTGAGTAGACTTAAAGAAGCAATGCAGTTTATAATAACTTTAAATTCAGTAAAGGTAAAAACATAAAACTGAAATTACAGAAATTAATCATAATGATTTTGCACTGAATGCTGACACTATCTTATATGCCTGTCATGAAGTTATACTTTAAATATCTGTTTCCGCTGATGATTGCCGGTTTTTTACTGTACAGCTGTTCAGACAGCGATCCTGAACCAAAGAAAGAACCGCAGATAGATATGAATAAAACGGCATCAGGACTTGAATTAAGACCGTTCCTGCGCCTGAATGTCACATCTCATTCGGATTCTATCATGCGCATGTCTGTAGATGCACAGCAGACAATGGTTGCTACGGCATCTTTAGATAAAACAATAAAACTGTGGTCTCTGCCCGGACTGCAGCTGCTGAAAACCCTTTACGCGCCGATAGGAACCGGCAACGACGGTAAGTTTTATTCAGCGGCAGTTTCGCCCAATGGTAAACAGGTTGCGGGGGGCGGTTGGCTGATGTCCGGCAGTACGGATCAACTTTACGTGCATATTTTTGATGCGGCAACCGGTAAAATTGTCCGCAGTATTTCTAATTTGGATGATATTGTCACTCATTTGTGCTACTCACCGGACGGGCGTTATCTCGCCGGTGTGCTGAACAACGCGAACGGATTGAGAGTTTGGGATGTCCGCCGTAATTATCAGCAGATAGCCGAAGATCGCGATTATAAAGACTCTTCTTATTTTTGTGAGTTTGACAGCCAAGGACGCAGTATGGTGACGTCTTCTTATGACGGATTTATCCGCATATATAATATACCCGATTTTGGTTTATCCATAAAGGGTACCGCACCGGGCGGGCGGAAGCCGTTTTTCACGCCGTTTAGTCCGGACGCGAAACTGATTGCAGTAGGATTTACCGACTCTCCGCAACTGAATGTTTTGTCTGCGGGCAGTCTTAAACATTTATACACACCCGCTCCTGTAGTATCAACCGGCGATCTGGGCCGGCCAGCTTGGTCGCATGACTCATTTTTTCTCTTTGCCGGCGGACTGTACAAAAATGCCGGAGGAAATTATCCGGTCAGAATATGGCGGGAGCAGGGACTTGGGAAATATACCGAGATTTCAGCATCTTTTGATACGATTATGGGTATTATCCCGCTGAAGGATCGTAAATTTTTAGTGACCTCGCAAGACCCCACGCTTTATCTGATTGGTGATCGGGCAACAATACTTAATAAAATATCACCGGAAATCGTAGATTTTAATCTGGCACTCAATAAATTGAGTGTATCCGATAACGGGCACGAAATATCATATTACTACATGAGTTCCGGGCAGATTTACCGCGCATATTTTAATGCGTATGAGCAACGGCTGCAGGGATTGCCTCCGCAGTCAGCGTTGCTGAATCTCCCGCGCGAGTCCACAGCGCAGATTAAAACAGAAGCGGGAGAAGAACCAAATATCTTCCGGGTAAACGGCACTCCTATCGCGTTAGCTAAAAATGACAGCGTCCACGTATTTTCTGTTGCAGAAAATAATTCCCTGCTGCTGACGGGGTCAGAATTCGGCATTCGCATTTATACGCCTGCCGGTGTGGAAAGGCTTAAGATTAATACCCCCGCAGCAGTCTATCAGCTTAATCAAAGTAAAGATTTGAAATGGATTATTGCCGGGCTGTCGGACGGCAGTATACGCTGGTATAATATGCAGACGGGTGAAGAGGTATTGCTGTATGTGATGCGCCCCAACGGGAATGACTGGGTGTTATATACGCCGTCCGGGTATTATACCACATCACCCGGAGCAACAAATCTGATCTATTGGCAAAAAAATATGAGCGAAAGCGAGTCAGTCAGTCAGAATGAAGAGACATACCGCGCGGCATTCTACCAGCCGGAGACACTGAAAAAGATATTCGGAAATTAAGAAAGCGGAAATGTCAGAGCGGGTGTAATTTTTGCCGGCTTTGCTGATTATACGCCGGATCAGTAGGTCAGGATAATGTACTTCTCTTCTTTGCGCCCTTCAAAAATCTCGCGGATATAATAATAGGGGTCGTTGCGGGCATAATCCATACGCTCGCGTTTATTCCCAATACCCCGATCATCAAAACTTCTTAACCGGACGCCGGTGTATATCCTGACGCGATCCATAATGCGGATGTAATAATCATTGACGTGGGCATACTCGGACAAATTCAGTTCCAGATTATAATTTTCACGTATCATTACCGCGCGGTAAATGCGGTAATGCCCCTGCGGCAGATTGTCAAAATAATAGTACCCGTCCTTAACGGTTGTCTGCCGTTCGTAACCGGTGAGCGTGTTGCGCAGATAGAGGGTAATACCGTCGCGGTGCAGTCCTTCCATGGGGTCATTCCATGTCACGACCTGAATTTCAAACATTCCGACCATCGAGCCTTTTTTGCCGTCCGGCTCTGCATCTTCAGTTTTTGCATTATTTCCGGAACATCCCGGCAGCAGAAATAACCATACACATACCGCCGGTATTATAAATACGTGCCTGTGAACTTTTGCAGTAAACAGCTTCAAACGGTTCTGCTTCATTAATTTGAGCCAATTAACAGGGTTAAAATATCTTTGGACTGATGACTTCTCCGTCAGGTCAGCAGTGCTTTATACAATTAATCGGCATTTTGGGGCAAAGACTGTAATTCTGATGCGGGATTTTTAAGTACCGATGAAGAGTTTTGTAATGCCGGATTATCGGCGGGCAGTTTAGTTGCGGGGCGACAGACAATATCGCGGATGCCGTCATTTTGCAGGGTTACCCGGATATAGCTTAACATCGTATGCTTGTGATACAGCAGTGCATTTGCGTATGCCGGATTATCGGCGGTCAGATAGAGAATCCCTTTCTGAATATACAGCGGTTTAATTTTACTGCGCAGCGGTTCCTGCAGTAAAAAATCCCAGTGTTCAGTAATCTTGGCATACAGCAGCAGGTCATGCTGCTCCCATATCTCCAGCAGTCCTTTTACCGCTTGTGCCGCATTGACCGTAATCCCGTATTGCTCTCTCTCAATCTTGAGCCTTTCCGGATATAATTCACGGCGTTTTTTTTCTTCGGTTGATTTATCCTCAGGGTGGTCAGGCATAATAGGGGGACTCCCGTTCCGACAGATTACTGAATTTGGAATATTTGCCGCTGAAATTTACCTTAAACATTCCGGTGGAGCCGTTACGGTGCTTACTGATAATGATTTCTGCGACACCTTTTTCTTTGGTGTCTTTATCGTATACCTCATCCCGGTAAATAAACAAAATAATATCCGCATCCTGCTCAATGGAACCTGATTCACGGATGTCTGTCATCATCGGGCGGCGGTCTTTACGTGCCTCTACGGCGCGGTTTAACTGTGAGAGCGCAACCACCGGGATATTCAGGTCTTTGGCAGTATTTTTCAGCATCCGTGAAATTTCCGATATTTCCTGTTCGCGGCTTCCATGCTTGAGCGCAGGTTTCATCAGTTGCAGATAATCCACAACAAGCAAATCCAATCCGTGTCCGGTTTTCTTTTTCAGTGTACTGTCAAGTTCTGACGCGATATTTGCCAGTTCAAATGTCTGAATACCGGCTTTGTCATTGACAAACATATTGCAGGACGACAGTTTGTTGATGGCTTTGGCGGTCTTTTCCCAGTCGCCGCCCTCCAGTTTGCCGGTACGCAGGACGTTGGAGTCAATCGGCCCTTCCGATGAAATGAGACGGTCGGCAATCTGATGCCTCGACATCTCCAGACTGAAGAGCAGCACATTTTTTTTGAGATTAATTGCCGCATGCGCCGCGATATTGACAGCAAATGCGGTTTTTCCCATTGACGGGCGGGCCGCAAGAATAATTAAATCACCTCTTTGCATACCGGACGTAATTTTATCCAGTTCAATAAATCCTGATCCGATGCCCCGTATCTCACCCGGTTTTTCAGTCAGTGCTTCCAGGGCTTTCATGCGTTCCTGCAAAATATCTTTGACTGCCGTGTAGTGCGCAGTTTCACGCTGGACAGATAAATCGGACAGCCGGATTTGAAATTCGGCAATCAGAGAACCGATGTCATTTCCCGGAGTACGGCTTTTGCGGGAAATATCCGCGGCAATATATATCAGTTGCCGGCTTAGATGATGCTCTTTAACGATTTGGCAGTATTCAACGATATTGCTGCGCATTGACCACATTTCATACAGGTCGTATATGTAAATGTGTCCGCCGGTTTCTTCCAAAAGTCCTTTATCTGTCAGGGCGGCGGTGAGGGTGACCTCATCAATTGGTTTGCTCTCGGAAGACATTTCCATAAGAGTCTGGAAAATATGCCGGTGTCCGGGCATATAAAAATATTCTGCCGCTAGTGTACCCGAAGCTTCGCGGATATGTTCCGGGTAGCGGATAAGTACCCCGAGGATGGATTTTTCAGCTTCGGTATCGTGAGGGAGGATGGTATCGGTCTGCTGCTTTTTGGCTGCCATACAACCGGTTATTCAAACAGTGATGGCGACATCAGGTCTTGGGTCAGCCAGTTTCCATAATAATCTTTGCCCATGCGGGTGCTGTTTTTATTATGTCCGTGAAAATCAGACCCGCCGGACATCATCAGGTCAAGCTTGGCGGCGTATTCGCGCAATACTTTGATCAGAGAGTCTTTTTGGGAGGAGTTCCAGATTTCCACACCGTCGAGCCCGGCGTCTTTCATATCTTTCAGCAGGTTAAACAGCGCATCTTCTTCCAGCATCAGCGTGATCGGGTGCGCAAGAAACACCATTCCGCCGGACTGTTTTACGGTGTTAATAATTTCCCGGTAATTATAAATTTCTTTGCTGACGAATGCGGGGC
Organism: Potamilus streckersoni; assembly: GCA_016746295.1. Lineage (NCBI taxonomy): Eukaryota > Metazoa > Mollusca > Bivalvia > Unionida > Unionidae > Potamilus > Potamilus streckersoni. The sequence continues at coordinate 288,688 of JAEAOA010002069.1, forward strand.
ATTCGTTTCCGAGGTACTTATAAAATGCTTCCTGAAATCCGCTGACGTACGATTTTTCTATCATCAGCCGGGCAATGTGCGGGCGTCCGATGACAGTATCCGGCGGATTGGCGGTAATCAGTTCTTCTTCGGTAATATCAATCCCTTCACTCCGGAGGCGTTCCAGCATGATGCTGTTGCGACGGGAACGGTGAATACGCATGTTTTCCGTCAGTATGTTGAGTTCAGGGTTCTGAATATCCACCTGATAGCCCAGAATATGCATGGAGCCGTTTTCACTCTTGGCACTCAGTTCGATGCCGGGTATCAGTCGAATGCCTAACTCTTCTGCGCTCTGCATTGCTTCCGGTATGCCTTTTAGGGTATCGTGATCGGTCAGGGAAACCACTGCAATCTTTTCACGACCCGCCATCTCCATCAGTTCTGCCGGTGTATCGGTTCCGTCAGAACAAACGGAATGCATATGAAGATCAACTCTCGGCACAGTCAGATACCTGATTGAATTAATTAACAGAAGAGACAGACAGAGAGAGCAGAAGTTTTTACCGCACCTGCACAAATAATCCTGCCCGGTGATAAATCAGCAGGCGTATAAAAACAAGAATGCTGTTTCTTTATCGGCTTTAACGTCCGATTTTAAGTCAGTTTTTTAACAAGTTTTTGCGCAAGCAACCTTATTTAAGCCAATCAGCCAAAGATTTTATTCATTTTTTCAAGCATAATCTGCGTATCAAAGGGCTTAACAATGAAGTTATTGACGCCTGCTTTGATGGCCGAAACGATATTTTCCTGTAGTGCCTCTGCGGTAATCATTAGTACCGGGAGTTTGCTGAGTGTAGGATTGCCCCGCACTTTTTGTAACAGCTCCAATCCGTTCATTTTGGGCATGTGCCAGTCAGTAATCAGCAGTCCGAAGTCACCCTGCGAAACCAAAAGCTGAAAGGCTTCTTCGCCGTTTGCGGACTCCTGAACGTTGTTGTATCCCAGTTCTGCCAAAATGTTAATCACGATTTTTCGCATCATGGAAAAATCATCGACCACTAAAATTTTTATCTCCTTCGGGGCACCCATTTTAATAAAAACCGGTTGTTGTAGTATGTAAATTGTTGTTCAGAATCTTATTCAGAAAATTTTAAATATTCTATACTAAAACAGTCCTTTTACAAAAGCTATTTTTCAATTTTTTTTTAATCTGTCATGAAAATAAAAGACTATACGTCGTTGTATTTCATTGTATTTCTGGTGGCTACGGGCTGGCTTACATACAAAATGTTTTCAGTATACACGAACGCAATTATTCTGGCGGCAATTATTGCCGGGGCATTCACACCTATGCAGAAAAAGATGATTAGAAAATTTAAGTTATCTCAAAATATCGTCTCCTGGCTGATGGTCATCATTATCATGACCGGAATAATTATACCTGTTATTTACATTTTTACCACGATTGGTTTGCGCATTGCCAATTTACTGATTACGTTGCACGGATATGAAATAGATCGTTTTTTTTCCTCTATTTTTGAGCAGAGAGACCGGGTTTATATTCCAAAGAAAATTCAGGAGATATTGCATATTTCCGGTGATCTTGACCTGTCTTTTGTGTCGCGCAGTGTTCAGGAAGTAAGTAAGGAGTTAGGCAATAAAGTATTGTCTTACAGCAATACGATTCTTAAGGATACACTGGATTTTATCGTACAGATGTTCGTGTTTGCAGTGGCGCTGTTTGCTTTTTTCAATAAAGGGAGGAAGATTAAGCAATTCTGTATTTCTCTTTTACCGCTGAGTAAAAAAAATGCGGCGGAGTTAGTATCTCAAATCGATCAGCTTAATTATCTGACTATAGTTGGAAACGGACTTGGCGGAATTATCCAGGGTGGCCTCGCCGGGATTATCTTTTTTATCAGCGGGGCAGACGATGTAATTTTATGGACACTTGTGATGAGTATTCTGGCGTTCATTCCTCTGGTGGGAATATCCATCGTATCCATCCCGTATGGGCTGATAATGATATTTATTCAGGGGCAATACTTTAGGGGGTTATTCATAATAGGAACGTGTGCTCTGATTGCATTCGTTGTAGAAAACATCTCCAAACCCAAATTTATCGGCAACCGCATGAAGTATAATCCGGTATTGCTGTTGTTTGGAATTATGGGGGGGATGAGTTTGTTCGGGGTTCTGGGAATTTTTTACGGACCGTTCCTTATTTTAATTTTCCTGTTCCTGTTAAAAATCAGCCGGAAAACATTTACCGGTTACGACAGCAAAACGAAACTCAGTGAATTGGCGAATATGTAGTTTTTCCGGACGGGCATTAAATTCAAAAATCATCTTACAGATACGTTCGTTCTAATTAGTAGATTTATTGTGCGGGTATTTAATAAGGGCAAACTTAACTTATATACCGATTTTTTTTGCGTGTGTTTTTACATGCAAAATGTGCCTGAAAAATTGTCGGTAATCTTTCATTTTTGTATTCCGGAGAATTTAGTTTTTTGTGGCTTGACTTTGCATGGCTTAATTTAGTACAAATATAGTACTGTTTGATTTAATAAGTACTCCAGTGATCTTTACAGGATGATTAAAATTTCTAAAAAAGCCGACTATGCCATTGTGGCACTGTCGCATTTGGTTTATTCAGGAGAACCGGTATCTGCAAAAAAAATAGCCGAATTTTATCATTTTCCTTCGCCGATGGTTTCCAAAGTCATGAAGGAACTGGCGCAAGGCAATATTATTGAAGGCACACGCGGAGTGAATGGCGGATACAAGCTGAATATGCGTCCGGATCAGATTACACTAGGATATATCCTGGATATTATGGATGGCCCGTCTGAAATTACGGAGTGCTGTTCTGATGTCAATATCTGCCCGGCATCCAAAGAATGTCTGGTAAAGTATGGGCTCAACAAAGTGCAGCGCAAAATCAGAATGCTCTTCGACAATACCACACTTAAAGAATTGATTAATCAAAAAAATATAGGTGAATTATGAGTACAAATAACAAACGTGTATACATGGATTATTCGGCAACCACGCCGATGGATCAGCGGATTTTTGAAAAAATGACCCCGTATTTTCTGGTTCAATTTGGTAACGCCGCCAGCAGAAATCACAGTTACGGATGGGAAGCGGAAGCTGCTGTAGAAGAAGCACGTAAGCAGGTTGCTGATTTAATCGGCGCAACGGACAAAGAAATTGTCTTCACCAGCGGTGCAACCGAGTCCAATAACCTCGCTCTGATAGGGATTGCCGAAATGTATAAAGAAAAGGGCAATCACATTATTACCTGCGTCACAGAGCATAAAGCGATATTGGATACCGCACAGTACCTTGAAACCAAAGGATGCGAAGTGACTTATCTGGCGGTGGATAAATACGGTATGATTTCGCCTGATGAACTGGAAAAAGCCATCACGGATAAAACCATTCTGATTTCCATTATGACGGCAAATAACGAGATTGGTACCATTCAGCCGATAAAAGAAATCGGAGCGATTGCCCGCAGACACGGTGTATTTTTTCATACGGATGCCACACAGGCAGCAGGTAGAATTCCGATGGATGTGGAAGATATGAATATTGATTTGCTTTCCATGAGTGCACATAAGCTTTACGGGCCGAAGGGAGTGGGTGCGATATATGTCAGACGGAAAAATCCGCGCGTCAGAATCAGTCCGATTATTCACGGCGGCGGACACGAGCGCGGAATGCGATCCGGAACCCTCAATGTACCCGGAATTGTCGGGCTGGGAGAGGCGTGCCGTATTGCAAAAGAATGTATGGCGGCTGAAACCGAGCGCACGCTTAAATTGCGTCAGCGCCTGCAAAAAGGATTTGAAGAGCGGATTGATTATCTGCACCTGAACGGACACCCGGAAAAACGCCTGCCCGGAAATCTGAATATCAGCTTTGCCTATATTGAAGGCGAGAGCCTGATGATTGGAATTGAAGGGGTAGCCGTGTCGTCCGGTTCCGCGTGTACATCCGCGAGTCTGGAACCGTCTTATGTTTTGCGTGCCACCGGCATTAATGATGAGCTGGCACATTCCTCTATCCGTTTTACTATCGGGCGTTTTACAACAGAAGAAGATATTGATGAAGTCATCCGCCGTATCGGTGATACCGCCGGCAGACTGCGTGAAATGTCGCCCCTGTACGAGATGGTGAAAGAGGGAATTGACCTGAATTCAATTCAGTGGACGGGGCATTAATTTTTAGACAGTCTGCAATCTCATAAAGTAAAAAGAAGTTCAATTTTAAGTTAAAAGAAACTATTTATCTGACAACGATAACCACCAGTGAGGCAATATGGCATACAGTGATAAAGTCATCGACCATTTCAATAATCCGCGCAACGTAGGCAGTCTGGACAAACACGAGTCGAATATCGGCACGGGTATTGTCGGCGCGCCGGAATGCGGAGACGTTATGAAATTACAGGTTAAAGTGGAAAACAACAAAATCGTGGACGCTAAGTTCAAAACATACGGTTGCGGAAGTGCGATTGCAAGTTCGAGTCTGGCAACAGAGTGGATTAAGGGTAAGACGATAGATGAGGCAATGGCGATTACCAACGCGGATATTTCCGAAGAGTTAAGCCTGCCGCCGGTAAAAATACACTGTTCTGTATTGGCAGAAGATGCCATCAAAGCTGCAATTGCGGATTATAAAAAACGCATCGTGCATAAGTATAAAAATGGTTAGCTGTAACATACCTGAATTGATAAAATGATTACGCTCACAACAAATGCCGCGAGTGAAATCCGCAGGATTATTGCAGAGAACAGTCTGCCGGAGGGAACCGCACTTCGTCTGGGAATCAAAGGCGGCGGCTGTGCCGGGTTTACGTATGTTTTTGATTTTGATCACAAAATCGGAGAGTTCGACCGCGTATTTGAAACAAACGGAATGAAGGTGGTGATTGACCGCAAGAGCCTGTTATATATTGACGGAACAGAGATAGACTTTAAGACATCTCTGATGGAGCGCGGCTTTAAATTCAGTAATCCCAAAGCGGATGCAGCGTGCGGGTGCGGCACCTCTTTTGTTCCCAAAGATAAGCCCCTGTTTTAGGGCTTCTGATGTTTCCTGCCTGCCCGTCCTGCGGACAGCCTCAACAGCAGTATCACCGCTGTCCGGATTGTGATATTCTGTTGCCTTTTCCGGTTGCGCCTGATTTATTCGGCATTTTATCTTTGCCGATAAAATATAACACAGACACTAAAACGGCGGAGGAAGCGTATGAAAATATTATGCTGGATCTGCACCCGGATTTTTTCGAGCAGAAAGACAGCACACAGAAACTGCTTAGTCTGCAATGGTCGGGCTTGGCGAAACAGGCGCGTGATATGCTCATTCACCCTCAGAAACGTGCCAAATACATATTCAGCCACGCTTTTCCCGGTCAGACGGAGACGGTTCCCGATCCTGATTTTATCGATAATATGTTTGCTCTCCGCGAAAAACTGGCTGATGAGCCTGTCGATGCCTTAATCTCCAAAACCCGCGAAGATTTGGCTGCATTTGAAATGCAGTGTGCGACCGTATTTGAAGCAATTGCCGACGGAGACCGCACAGATGATATTCGCATGCAGGCGGCATCACTGCTCGGCCAATTCAAATTTTGGATAAATGTGCGGGATGTGCTGAACGGCAAACACTTCCACGACTGATACCCCCTGCATCTCATATCTTTTCATGACTGAAACTGCGATACATCCCCCCTCCGAGATCATTATCGGTATTGACCTTGGAACAACCAACAGCATGTCTGCCTATGTCTATCCTGACGGTGCGGCCCTGGTACAAAATGAATTTCGTAATACGTTCACGCCGTCAGTGGTTGCGTACACGCCGGCGTCTGTGCTGACAGGGTATCAGGCAACAGTTGTTGCGCCGCAGTTTCCGGACACAACTTTCTATTCCTTTAAACGCTTTATGGGGCGCAGTCTGAAGGATGTGCAGGAAGATTTATCACGGTTACCGTTTACGGTAAGCGAAGGGCAGAACAGCACGGTTATATTTTCCGCCGGGCAAAAATATATCAGTCCTGAAGAGCTGTCTGCTGAAATTTTGAAACGTATCAAAACAGATACAGAGCAGATACTCGGTAATCCGGTGAAAAAAGCGGTTATCACGGTACCGGCATATTTTGACGATGCCCAGCGGCAGGCGACTAAAAATGCGGCATTCCTCGCGGGTTTTGAACCGGTCAGGATTATCAATGAGCCGACCGCCGCCGCGATTGCCTATGGTTTAGATCACCAGCACAAAGGCAAAATTCTGGTTTATGATTTGGGCGGCGGTACGTTCGATGTATCAGTGCTGGAACTAAAAGGAAAAATATTCAGAGTATTGTCTACGAGCGGTAATACCCGCTTGGGGGGAGATGATTTTGATTATATTATTGCTTCTGATATTAAGGCACAGTTTGAAATGCAGACCGGCAGTCCGTTTTCTGAAAATCCGGCAGCCCGTGGTTATGTCAAGCGGGAAGCGGAGCAGATAAAAATCGAACTGTCTGCGTCCAACGCAGTTGCTAAAATAATTACTGACCCCCTCACCGGCGGAGAATTTATTTATAAACTGACTGCGGAGCAGTTGACAATTCTGCTGTCAGACAAGATTGAACAAACGATACAGTCGGTTAATCAGGCATTATCAGATGCAGGCATTACGTATGCGGATATTGCGGATGTGGTATTGGTCGGGGCAGTACGCGTATCCCGGCGGTACGCAAAAGAATTGAAGAATTGTTCGGCAAACCGCCACACACACGCATCAATCCCGATCAGGTGGTTGCGGTGGGTGCAGCTGTCTTGGGACATTTGCTTGCGGGCGGACGCCGTGACTTTGTACTGATGGATGTTATCCCGCTTTCATTGGGTATAGAGACTATCGGCGGCAGTTTTTCCAAACTGATTATGAAAAACAGCTCTATTCCCGCCAAAGCTACGGAATATTATTCCACATCGGTGGATAACCAGACAGCGATTAATATTGATATTTATCAGGGCGAGCGCGAAATGGTCAGGGACTGCCGATTATTGGGAAAAATTAAACTAAGCGGAATTCCTCCGATGCCGGCCGGGTTTCCGCGCCTGCAAGTTGCGTTTATGGTGGATAATAACGGCATCCTCACTGTCTCTGCTGTCGAGGAACGCAGCGGCAAAAGCGCACACATTGAGATTATTCCGGAACACGGACTGAGTCCGCAGGCAGTCAGAAAGATGATTGAAGACTCTATATTTACTGCGGAAAAAGATTTTCACGCCCGCAATCTTGCCGATTACCGTGTAAAAGCAGACATGATGGTGCGCGGGTATGGCAAGATTAAAGACAGTATAAAAAATCTGAAGACAGCCGCAGAATTTAGTGCGATAGAGCAGGCTGTAGACGCCGTCAGAAGAGTTAAAGACGGCGACAATCCGGATTTAATACGCACCGCGATGGATGAAATGGGGAGGCTGACCGCTGAAGTCACGGATGAAGTAATGAGTCTGAATATTACGCAGGCCCTGAAGTATACTTTCTGATACACCCGCACTTGCCGGATAAAGTGCATTCCGGCATTAATTGGGATACGTGCATTAACCGTGTTTCCGTAAATTTTTCTGTACTTTATTCTGTCCGGTACGCTCTCTTATTAAAAAAAATCTGATGATGCCCGGTATACAAATACAACAGCCTGCCCGTGTCAGTTGCCCGCTCGTTCTTATGCGCCTATATGTTATAATTATTGCTGTCTGTAGTTTATTTCCGCTGGCTGCGTGTAATCAGAGAGAGGGATTCGGACTTCCCGCTCAAGACGCTCCGCCTTCTGTAGAAGTTATTGGTAAAGGGCAGTCGGGCAAAGATGAAAGTTATTTTGCGGCGTCTGAATCAGCGGGTCAGCCGGCAACTTTATCCAATATGTCTTCGGAGCCTTCGGTGCAGTCCCGGTCAGCGAACTCACAGGTAACGGCACCGGATATGTCCGCTGTTCCCCCTGCCGTATCTGCTGACAAGCAAAAAATCATTCGAACGGGCGACCTCTCGTTAAAGACTGCGGATGTTAATACCTCCAAAATATTTATAGATACCCTGCTGTTTAAGCTGGGCGGGTATTACGAAAGCGAGAATCTGCACTCGGATGACCGCTTTATTTTCTATGATTTGCGTGTGCGTGTCCCGCTGATACATTTTGATACGCTGCTGGCAGGGCTGGAGGGAAGCGGGAATGAAATTACGTCTAAGAATATCCGCGCGCAGGATGTGACAGAAGAGTTTGTGGATATTGAAACGCGGATAAACACCAAGCGCGAATACCTGAGCCGTTTCCGTGAGTTGCTTGTCCGGGCAAAAACCGTGAAGGATATTCTCGAGATTGAACAGCAGATTAGAGTTTTGCAGGAAGAAATTGAAAACCGCGAAGGGCGGCTGAATTATCTGAAAGATCAGGTGAATTTCAGTACCCTTCAGGTAAGTTTGGTTCAGCAAAAGCCTTTTATTTTCAAGCCGGAGCCGGAAGACAGTTTTGGAGAAGAAGTTAAAAAATCACTGGCTGCCGGTTGGACATCTTTGGTCAACCTGCTCTTATGGCTGATTTCCGTTTGGCACCTTCTTCTGCTGTTGATTGCAGGCGGAACTGTTTTGCTGATATGGATCAGAAGACGCACACCGGGTTCTGTATCCCGTCTCCGTAAAAAATAAGGACAGAGTATCTGCCGTCGGTTATGTCCGGTTAAGCCCGGTGCAGGTCGGACGGTATTATTTCTGAATAGCTTTATAGGTATGGTTCTGCTGTACAAATTGAATCCGTTTATCCCCTGCAGAGGCTTTTTTTAATGCTTCAATACCCGGATCGGACACAAAGTCGACGCTAAACATGACGCCGTTGTATTCCATCAGTTTATTTACCTGTGTGGGGTTGAGTTGCTGAAAAACCACGCGCAGATCTTTTTCATCATAACCCGGGTTCATCTGCACGATATAAAGCACAGGTTCTTCGGACGATATACTTCCCGTATTTGCCGGCTTTGACAGTCGTTCCTGCGCCTCAGCAGGAATTTTCTTTCTGATAAGCTCGGGAGCATCTGATACTTTTTTGAAATTATTTGCATCACTGCCTTCGGGTTTATCAGCGTTAGTTGCTGAAGTGCAGGAAACAGCGATAAGTATACCGATCGACATCATAAATAAATTCCGCAGTATAATCATAAAAAATACGGTTAAAGTTCAAATCGGTTAGCGAATGCTGTATATTGCAGGTTAATATTGCAGGAAATCAGAAATAATCTTAACAGTTCCGAATATAACCGATTTTTTGTACGCTGTCCGCTAAAAATTATGTTGGTTATGATAATTATTGACATTATGCCGGCAAGATGTTTGCGTACAAGATGTTTGCATATACAATACAATTCTGCGCGTCAATCTGATTGTCAACATGACCTCATCCTACCAAATTCTTGCATTTATTACGTTTTCTATGGTGATGCTTTACACACCGGGTCCAAATAACAGCATGCTGGCGGTTTCCGGTGCCAATTTCGGACTGCAGCGCACGATCCCTCACCTGCTGGGTGTGTCGCTGGGGTTTGGTTTTATGGTATTTTTAGTCGGGTTGGGTGCAGGACAGATAATGCAGACCTCTCCGATAGTACAGCGTATTATGCGTCTGGGCGGTATCCTTTTTATTTTGTGGTTTGCATGGAAAATCGCTTCCGTACCGGCAAATAAACCCGGAGAAGACGTTAATATCTCATCCAAAGCGGAGAAGCGCAATAAACCGCTTACGTTCATTCAGGCTACGCTGTTTCAGTGGATTAACGGAAAAGCGTGGATGATTACCGCATCAATGGTTAGCACATATATCAGTTCAGCATCTTACCTGTCAGATCTGTTAATTGTATGTATCCTGACGGTGATTATTGGTATCAGTTCATCTGTCTGCTGGACATTTTTCGGTGTGTTTATCGGTAGATTCATCAGCACCGGATTGCGTTTGCGCATTTTTAATATCACAATGGCAGTTTTGTTGGTTGTATCTGTCATTTTACCTGAAGCTATGATGCTCTATAAAAATCCGTAAGTTATATTAATAGTTACTCTTTTTTATAATTATTTCCTTAATATAGATTATATGTATCAGGAATATCCGCACCGTCGGTATAATCCGCTGACAGGTGAATGGGTGCTGGTTAGCCCGCACCGCACAAAGCGCCCGTGGCAGGGAAAACTTGAAAAACCTTCAGCGGAAAAGAAGCCGGAGTTTGATGCCGGCTGTTATCTTTGTCCGGGCAATCTCCGCGCGGGCGGTAAACAAAATCCGCCGTATGCGGGAATATACATTTTTGAAAATGATTTCGCGGCACTCCTGAAAGATTTACCTGAAGAGGATACACCGCGCAGTGAACTGTTTAACGCACTACCTGTAAAAGGTGAATGCCGTGTGATTTGCTTTTCTCCCAAGCATAATCTGACGCTTCCGCTGATGTCTTTGTCTGAAATCGGCGGCGTGATTACTGCGTGGCAACAGCAGACCGCTGAACTGTCCTCGCGCTATAAATATGTTCAGGTGTTTGAAAATAAAGGCGAGATGATGGGCTGTTCAAATCCGCACCCGCACGGACAGATTTGGGCGGGTGATTTTATCCCTACGCTGGTTGCTCAGGAAGATAAGATGCAGCGTGAATATTTTACCCGTCACAGCCGCCCTCTGCTCAAGGATTACGCGGAGCAGGAGTCCGCACACGGTATACGCACCGTAGCAGAGAATGAAAGTTGGCTGGCTGTTGTGCCGTATTGGGCGGTATGGCCTTACGAATTACTGTTATTGCCCAAACGTCATGTACCCGCCCTGCCCTCCTTAACACCGGTAGAAAGCACACACCTCGCGGAAGTACTCAAAAATATTCTGACCCGCTACGATAATTTGATACAGTTATCTTATCCGTATTCCATGGGGTGGCATCAGGCACTCAGTGGCGCGGAGGCTTACAGCGGACTGCACGTGCATTTCTATCCGCCTCTGTTGCGCTCGGCGGAGGTCAAAAAGTTTATGGTCGGTTACGAGATGTTAGCCGAATCCCAGCGCGATATATCCCCCGAAACCGCCGCCGACACCCTGCGCGCCCTCTCTTCCGTTCATTATACCGGCATTGCTTAACAAATATACACAATTTACAGTTGTTTAACTTGAGTGCAGAAGCAGGGAAAGCACTCCCGTTGTATTGTTATGAATAGAGGTTCGGATAGCCGATGCGGATAAGGATGCGCTGTTCAAGTGCCAGCATTTTCTTTTCCTGTGCGGGGGTTTGGTGGTCATGCCCGCAGATATGCGCGATGCCGTGGACAAGCAGACGCGTGAATTCAGTATCAAAATCCCAGCCGTTTTGGCGCGCCTGCCGATAACAAATTTCGCGGCAGACGGCAATTTCTCCGCACAGCATCTGAGCCGGGCCGGTAAATGCCGGGTCGCCCGCCGGCACTGTCCATGAAAGGACATCGGTCGGTTTGGGTTTGTTGCGGAACTGTGAATTCAGCCGTTTAGACACAGATGGGCTGCAGATATGGACCCCCACGTTTGTTCCGGCAGGCATACTGCTTATTTTCCATATATCGGGAGCCTGTCTGTTCAGCATTTTCATCAGGGATTTGAACGGTACCCGGGATATAGTACCGCTGAACGAGAATAAAAACACGTGCAGAGTATAGGTGTGATGCGGGGTTTATTTGTCGCCGCCTAATATGCGTCCCAAGCCTCCCAGTACCGAACCTTCACCGGTGGGTTTGCCGCCGGCAGACGGCGCGCGTGCAATCACGCGGTCTGCCAGTCTGGAAAACGGCAGAGACTGCAGCCAAACCGTACCCGGTCCGCGGAGATTTGCAAAGAACAGCCCTTCACCGCTGAAGAAGGCACTTTTCAGACTGCCGACATATTCAATGTCAAAATCTACTGTTTGGGTATAACCGACGACACAGCCGGTATCTACGCGCAGAGTTTCGTTGGGTTTGAGGTCGCGCCGCAACAGTGAACCGCCGGCATGGATGAATACCAGTCCGTCCCCTTCGAGTTTCTGCATAATAAATCCCTCACCGCCAAAAAAGCCTGTCCCCAGTTTACGCTGGAGAGCAATTCCAAGAGAGACACCGCGTGCACCGCAAAGGAAAGAGTCTTTTTGGCAGATAAGCACGCCGTCGATTTCATTCAGCATAATCGGAATGATCTGTCCCAAAAACGGAGCGGCAAATGCCGTGCGTGCCTTTGTGTTTCCGGTATTGGTAAACATCGTGGTGAAAACGGACTCACCTGTCAGCAGACGTTTGCCCGCACCCATTACTTTATCCAGATGATCAGGTTTGCATATCAAGAAAAATGACTATTTTCTACATTCAGATTCTGAATTACTAACTCTATCATTGGGATACCGTTACGTTAATAAACGGTTTAGGTTTGTCATATCCCGCCTCACGAATCTTTTTCCCTCACCTGCCATTGGTATCACAATATTTACTTTCTGCGCCATAACTTAGTCTAATTTGTAATAATTAAAAGCGATTTTTTTGTAAAAAAATAGAAATTTTGATTTATTATTATGCTGAAGTATTTATTCACTTGTTATTTTATTAATAACGGCTGTGAGTTATTGGTTATGTGCTGTAGTGGTCTCCCTCACTGCGCGCACGGAAATAATCGTTCTGAAAGATAAAATAAAACATCCGGGGTTTTTTCTGGTCCACTCCCATCTCTTTTGTTTGTTACCTTTGAGCAGAAAAATCTAGTTTGGCGGATAATTTTACGTGATTGCGGTCAGTATTGGTAAAGGGTCAGTCGGCGGATAGCGTAGCCATTCCAGATATATTTTGCTGTTTTTATGTTGCGGGTCGCTGAATACTATGTCCGGTATACGACATATTTGTTTGTAATCTGTAAAAAATTCTTCTGCCGGGGCAACGGACATAAAATCCCGTACCTCGACGTTCCAGCGGTCAATAAAGTCGCTGATTTCATTTCTGAACCATACACCTTGTTCATGCTTTAGTGCAGGATAACCACTGTCAGAGGTTACAGATAATTTTTTTACTGCGCCGGCTTTACGTTTAGAGAATATATCGGCTTTCAGTTCCCATCCTGTGTTGTGAATGTTCAGCAGGGCAGGAAACATGTGCGCGAATTCAATGCCGTATGAACGTCCGTTTTCCAGCATCGATGCCGGTCCCTCTATCTGTAAGGTTGTACTGCCGTTCTTGCGGGTGTCGGAAATATGGAATATCAGTCCCAGAAAACGAAGTTTGAACAGCAGACTTCGCAGGGTCATGTTGTCTGCTTTGCGCACTATGACAGATGCTGTGCGCGCAGATATAAGGATACCCTGAACCTGACTGATATTATAGCGGTTAATGATTTCTTCAGCGGTATAATCTGTGCGCTTCAACAGGCGACGGTTCTTGCGAACGTCCGCATACAATAGTTCTTCTATACCGTTCAGATCGATCTCTGCCGGCATTCCGAATTGTTTGGCAAAAAACGGAGTTAATGCCCTTGGTTCCGGGATTGTCTCTGATGTCGCATTTTTCCAGATGGCGGCGGATCGGGTAAAGCAGTTCTCGCGAAGGTTTGTGACGTCCTGTTTGAGATCGTTTTCAAATTCACAACCTGCGGTAATTACTGCAATCAGTCCCTGTGTGACTTTGGGTGTAAAATACGGATAGATCACCGAATGCAGATTTTCCTCCAGCTCGCGCCGTGAGAAGGGTTCCTGCTCGTCAAAAAGTTGGAGTGCCTGCCGGAGTGGTTCAAGGGTAACTTCTTCCGGCTGCAGGTATTTGGGAAATATCCTCTCTCCACGACTGTAGCTGAGGATAAGGTCACCGGCCAGCATAGGTATACAGCCTGATTGGAATAGATTGTGATTTACTACAGTGTCAGCGCGAATAATTCGCGATAAAGGTTTCTATCTCCTGCGCACTGACGGCGCCAAAGATTTTATTGCGTATAATCCCGTCCGGTGAAATAAAAAAAGTCTCGGGAATACCCGTTACCCCGTAATCCAACATCACATCACCTTTTTCAGTGTCCAAAACTGTCGGAAATGTCAGTCGGAATTCATGAATAAACTTTTGGACACTTTCAGGTTTATCGTTGGATGCAATTCCCAGCACAACCGTGTTTTTGGTTTGATAGTTTTGCCAGAAAGATTCCAACAACGGAGCCTCCTCACGGCACGGCACGCACCATGACGCCCAGAAATTTAATATTACGGCTTTACCGGCGTAATCTGACAGGCGGATGCTTTTTCCGTTTAAATCTTTCAGTTCGAAATTGGGTGCCGGTTTTCCGATAAATGAAGTGGGGATAGCTTTGGGGTCGTTCCCGGACAGCAGACCGTATAAAAACAGTCCTACTACCGACAGACCCAGCAAAGAAAAACAGACAGACAGCCAAACTTTTTTTGTTTTGAGATTCATGACTTAGTTGGCGGCTGAAATTGATTTGACCACTTCAGCGGCGGATGCCGCATCTTTTGGTGTTTTGTATTCTTCCGAATGTTTTACCAGCAGCGTTTTAGAGGTGAAATACCCTTCAGGAGTCAATTCTCCTTCTGCAACTACACCCTGTCCCTCGCGAAACATATCGGGCTTAATTCCTTCATATTTCACTACCAGTGTGCCGACCATATCTTCTGTTACCTTAAATTCAAGGGTATGCGCGTTGGCATTCCAACTGACGCTGTCCGGCTGGACGAGCCCCATAAGACGGATTTTTTTATTTTCGTACTTATCTTTGTGGGTAATAACCTCGTTGACTGTGTAGTAAAACAGCGTGTCCTCCCGGCTGACGGAAATTAACAACCCGCTTACGGCAATAATGATAATCAGGGCAGCGACGGCGAGACGGAAGAATTTTTTTACGGCTTTTGTGCATAGGACTGCGTAATTTTATGTTTGTTTGAGTTTTTTGTGTCAGACACTCTGAAGTATCAATTGCGTATGGATTTTTTGCTTAAAGTTTTTGTGAATAGTGTCGCCTACGTATTAAAACGTATGCCGCATAAGATATAACAGATAAACCCGTGAAGATGTATGAACCAATGATGTATTGCATAAAATATCAGAAAAATATTGTTTTACATTCAATAAATATAAATTCAGATTAGCCGCTGATTTGGCTGTAATATTCTTTTAGCCGGTTTCGATACGCCACTTCCATATCCAATCTGATTCTGAACAGATAAACGGTCAGTATCACGAATGTCAGGAGTGCCAGATATAAAATCCATGAATACTCATCGGATACTGTTTCTTTAGGTGTCATAAACGTAGATGCCTGATGTATACTGCGCCACCATTTTACCGATAAATGATTGAGCGGTACAGACAGAAAGCCGAGTACCCCGATAACTGCGCAGATATTGAATTGTTGCTCTCCGGGGTCCGTCAGTTTGCGGATGAGGATATACCCGGCAAATATCAGGAATAAGATAAGTGTAATCGTCAGTTTAGCATCCCATGTCCAGTATGTATTCCATGTCGGTTTGCCCCACAAAGAACCTGTAACCAGCGTAATGAATGTATATAAAGATGCAATTTCCGTCAGTACCACGGCATATATATCCGCACGCTCCTTCCGTTTCCACAGGTATGCGAGTGAAAATAAAAATACTCCGAAGAATAAGATATAAGCAATTGCCACCACAGGGACATGCACGTACATAATTTTCTGTACATGACCCATATACACTTCAGGCGGGGAATTCAGGATAAAATATCCGGTAATGCCGCCACTGACAGCCAGCAGGGTGAGCAGGATGGAATTCAGTTTCATTCTGTCGGAAGTATCAGTAATAGTTAAAAAATATTACCTGTTATGGTTAATAAGATTAACGCCCGTAGATGACAATTAATTTAATAATTTTATGATAATCACGCAGAACATTCCCGGCAAACATACAGATGATTTATTGCAGTTTCATGTTTAGTGTGATTACAGGACCTGCCGGGCTTAATCATTCAGAATTTCTGTCAGGATATATCCGGCGGTAAAAAATATGATGTCATAACAGAAAAGAAGTATCAGCCAGTTCTGCTGTTCCGCTAGTGTGCTGCCGGTGATAATGCCTTCAGTCAGCTTAATTCCGCCCAGTATCAGTGGGGTTTGAATTGGGAAACAGAGTACCGGCAGCAGGAAATCTGCAAATGGCAATTCCGCCAGCAGTCCTGCAATCAGAATAATTCCTGCGTTAAATCCAAATGTAATGAGGATAAATATCAGAATAAAATCCGGAAGCAATAAGAGTCCGCCGCTGTTAAAGAACAGACTGTGCAACGGCAAGAGCAGGAGCAGGCAGATACTGAAGAATAAGGTCAGCGAGGTGAATGATGCGATGTAAATTAAGGTCGGAGAAACCCCCGCACAGATTAAGGCTTTGTGGGACTGGTGTTGTGTTTCTGTCTGCACGATTCGTGTCAGTGCGGTATAACCGGAAAGAAAATATGCTGTCCAAAAACTGCCGGGTATCACGTACAGCGGAATATCGTTGTTCACCGTCAGCCGGAACAATACATAGACCGATACTGAAAACAGAATATAGTTAAAAAATACGGCGGGATTGGACAAGTGAAGCCATATATCCTTTTTAATCAGCAGGATAAAACGTGAGTTCATTGCGTAAACTCCGATGTTATTTCGGTTGGGGATGCCCCCGTATACGGTAATGATATGCTTCCGTTTTCCAGTCTGAAGAACCGGGTGTTTGCGGGCAATGAGTCTGTACTTTGGTGGCTGGTCATCAATACGGTTCCGCCTTTTTCCGTGTGTTGTCTGATTATATCTGTCAGTATATCGCAGCTTTTTTTATCCAGCGCGGCATAGGGTTCATCCAGTATCCACAAATCTGCTTTCTGCATCAGAATACAGCAGAGGGCTGTTTTTTTAATCATGCCGGTACTCAGTTTCTTAACGGGAAAACGGCTGAATGCCTCCAGATTAAATAGCTTCAGGTAAGGCAGTGCATCCTGATTAATGTTACGATAATTATGCTGTACGCGGATGCGGCTAAAGATACAAATATTCTGAATGACAGATAAATCCCGGTACAAAAAGGGGGCGGCGGGCAAATATGCCAAAGAAAGCCCTAAATTTTCTGTCTCTCCCTTGAGTTTAGAGGAAAACTTTACAGACCCGATACGTAAAGGCGAATAACCGGAAATAATATCCAGCAGTGTACTTTTTCCGCTTCCGTTATCACCGGTAATTACACTGATTATACCGCCGGCGACGGATAAATTTATGTTCTTTAGTACCGGCCTGTATCCGTAATATTTAGACAAATTTTCAATTTCTAATACATACGGTATATTTGCTAAAACAGTCAAAAGCGGTATATGAATTTATAATTAAAATATCGCACCGGGAGTATAATCGGCAAAATTGCTGATACGGTGCCGGTTTATGTGATTCGAGTTGAACGGTCGGATATATAAGCGGATGCGTTTAACGTATTGATATTTCAGAAAAAACAATCAGACAGTATTGAAAAATATTTTTGTACAGAATATTTAAACATATTTACAGATATAAAATCATCGTGTAAATAAGTAGTTCTGTAGCAAAATTTATAAACTTAAACCCGCTTTATCTGCGCTTTTTTATTCTGAAAAGACGGTTGTAAATCTCTTGAGGGATTACAATGAATATCAGTCCTATACTGATAAAATCATCCGCCAGATTGTTTATAAACAGACTTTTTCCGAAGAACAGAAAGTGGGTAAAATCCGTGACGGTTGAAAATACCGCACGGTCATAAAGATTGCCGATGGCTCCGCCAATAATAAGGCAGTAGCCGATTTTTTCCTTAAAGTGCAGACTGTGGAAGTTTTTATAGATAAAGAAAGTAAGCCCGGTAATAACTAAAATCGGCAAAGCGACCAGCAGGATAGTTTTATAGCTGTCCGGCAAACCGGAAAGCATGCCGAATGAAATCCCGGTGTTTTCAATGTAGGTCAGTTTGATAAACCCGGGGATAATCGTAATATTAGACGTGCTGTCCAGAAAAATCCTTGCCAGCTCTTTGGTAATTTGGTCCAATAAACCCAGCAGAGCGGCATAGATCAGGAAAAAGAAAAACGGTTTTCTGTCCGGAATCTGTTTCAATTTTAATTAAGCAGATATTGGCGTTGATAGGGCGAAAGTATTTTAACGATATTCAAAAATTTAATGTTTAACTGTATTCACAGATTTTGCCAAACAACTTCTGTGATTTAATTTTTTTTACATTCCAACGGCAGGACTCACGGCGGAATTATTTATTAAGTTCTTTAAGATACAAGAATAGGTGACTAACGACAGAAATTTCACGGAAGAACCCGAACACAAGGTAGTGGTTGGACTGGATATTGGTACAACCAAAGTTTGCGCGGTTGCGGGAAAGTATGACGCGGATGGTAACGTACAGATTATCGGTGTCGGTTCTGTTCCTTCTGAAGGAATGAAGAAGGGCGTTATTACGGACATCAATGCTGCGGTGCGCACAATTAAAAAAGCAGTAGAAATCTGCGAGCAAAAATCCGGTATGAAAATTACCCAGGCGTATGTGGGCATCGCCGGAGAACACATTCATTCCATCAATACAGACGGTGTTGTCGCAGTAAAAGGCGAACATATTGCTGAGTCTGATATTGAGCGGGTCATTGAGTCTGCAAAAGCTCACAAAACGGGAGACAAAGAAATTCTGCATATTCTTTCGCAGGAATACATTGTAGACGAACAGGACGGAGTTAAAGACCCGGTAGGTATGTCCGGCAAGCGTCTGAAAGCAAAAGTACATATCATATTTGGGTCCGCCACTGCCACCACCAATTTATATCAGAGTTGTACCAATGCCGGACTGGATGTTACGCGGGTAGTTGTTGAACCGATCGCATCTGCTGCTTCCGTCTTAAGTAAAGATGAGCGGGAATTAGGGGTTGTGTTGCTTGATATTGGGGGGGGGACTACAGATATAGTTATCTATAAAAATAACAGTGTTATCCACACTGCAGTTGTGCCGATTGGCGGAAATCATATTACAGGGGATATATCTATCGGACTCCGCACACCGCGTGATGAGGCCGCAAACATTAAACATACAGAAGGGATTGCATTAACCCGTTTAATCGGTGCCGGCGAGACCATTCGCGTTACCGGCATTCAAAATCGTCCTGATCGGATTTGTGAAAGAAAAATGCTGGGTAATATTATTGAAGCCCGCATGCGTGAACTTTTTGAATTATCTTATAAAGAGATTATCAAGCACGGCTATCAATCCATTATCGGAGCAGGTGTTGTACTGACGGGCGGGTCAAGCCTGCTGAAAAATGCAGATATGCTCGCCGATGAAGTATTTAAGATGCAGAGCCGTATCGGAACTCCCAATGAAATAAGCGGGCTGAAAGAACTTGTGGCGTCTCCCATATATGCTACTGCTGTCGGACTGGTTAAGTACGGTCTGGATGAATACGAAAGCAGTGTTGAACTGAATACAGAAAACCGCCAGCGTCCTGTTGGGCAATCCATACGGGATAATATTAATTCCATATTTAAGAAGTTTTTCTAGAAAGAACGGCGGAATTTTCCGGACAATTTTTTAATAACAAATCATAATTTAATTAAGACCTTTTTAAGGATAATTGCTTAATTACAGGAGGTTCAGATGCAGATACACCCGGTTGATAATAATGCGAATGAGGCATTGCAGGAAACATTAAAACCCAGACTTTGCGTTATTGGTGTGGGCGGTGCAGGCGGAAACGTAGTTAACCGCATGATCAATGACGGAGTGGGTGATGTTGATTACATTGCAATGAATACAGATGCGGCTGATTTAAGAAAATCCAAGGCCAAATCTATCGTGGTGCTTGGTAAGGAGATTACCAAAGGTCTTGGGGCCGGAATGAAGCCCGAAATTGGGAAAAATTCTGCGATGGAGGCTGAAAAAGAAATTAAAAAGCATCTGGAAGGGGTGGATATGCTTTTTATTGCTGCCGGGATGGGTGGCGGTACAGGGACCGGTGCGGCGCCTGTAATTGCACAATGGGCGATGGAGCGTAATATTCTGACAGTTGCCGTTGTAACAACTCCTTTCGCGTTTGAAGGTAAAAAGCGCATGGCAATTGCGACAGAGGGTATCGAAGAACTGAAAAAACATATCGATACCATTATGATTATTCCAAATGAAAAACTCTTTCAGCTTGAACAGAATAAGCATCGCCAGTTAAAGCTCACAGAAGCGTTTCAGGTAGCAGACGACGTATTAAAAAATGCTATCAGCGGGTTGACGAATATGATTAATAAAGTGGGTGATATTAACGTCGACTTTGCGGATGTCTGTACAGTTATGAAACGACAGGGTAAAGCGATTATCAGTGTCGGTTCTGCAAATGGTGAAGAGCGCGGCAGAAAAGCCGCTGAACAGGCGATTTCCTCTCCGCTGATTAAAGATGACCAAATCGGTAAAGCTACCGGTGTGATTATCAATATTATTGCAGACCCCGATTTAACATTGAATCAAGCGCAGGAAGCCAGTTCAGTAATTGAAGGCGCGGCAGAAAATGCGAATGTTATCTGGGGAGTATCCCATGATTCAGATTTGAAAGATACCGTTCATGTGACCATTATCGCGACCGGTTTTGAAAACTATCATTATGAAATTGACCGGACTAAAACATTGAGTATTCAGAACAGTACCAAAGTTTTTGAGGGGCATGAGAATACCAAGATTTCCGAACTGAACAGGAATACACCGATGCCTCATAGTCTGAACAATACAAAAGCACCGGAATTTCAGCAGGATACGAAACCGCAGTCGGTTTATCAGCCTCATCAGAGTGAAAATGAGTTGAGACCGCAGCCACAGCCGGCACCATATTCCGGAGGACATAAGCATGTCAGTAATGCTATCCGTGTGTCCGAGCAGGATATGCAGATGATTGAAGACAAACCGTATGTGCCGGATCATTATCAGCAGCCTGACAAAAGTAATTATGATATTCCTGCATTTATCAGGCGCAGGGAGCAGCAGTAGTTTTTGTCAGCATTATGAAAAAGCCAACCTTCTCCGGTTTTGCTCTGTATTTTTGGGGTGCTCTTTCCTACATCGGAATCTTTGAAATCACCACCGTTTTCTGGGCGGAGAGTCCGTTGCTGAGAATATCTCTGTACAGTGCATTGTTTTGTGTTGTGTATACGGTATTTCTGCCGCTTTCTTATGTAAGTTATCATTATATTTACAGTCGTTTTGCGCGGCGTATCGCAAAAACAGCACTTTCATGCGCAGTATTTGTAACTGCTGCTGTATTTGCGGTGCATTTTTTGTCTGCACGCCTGTTTGAGTTATACAGTCCGGTGTATATTCTTTTTACTGCACAGGTATGGCTGTACGCAGCGGTTATCTGTGCTGTAGCGGATTCATATATAAGATTTGGAAAATATATATGTTTTCCTTACATCATATCAGGTGCGTTTGTAGGTTTATTTATCACTGCTGTTGCCGCAGTTGGATTATTTCTTTTCAAAGATATTTATCAGGTAAGCGTTTTGTGTTTTTTTCTGTTATTTGTTTTACAGCGTTATGTTTACAGTTATCTGATACTGAAAATTAATACGGCAAAACTCAGGATACTCAACGGGCCGTTGCGCGGGTATATTTTCACGTTGGATGAAGAAATTAATGTTATTGGGAATCAGTACGGAGATGAGGTCAATCTCATGCAGTATCAGGATATTAATCACGCACACGCTAAAATTATCCGTTCAGGTCCTACGTATTCTGTCTCGGACAACGACCCCTATTGCCGGACACTGCTGAATTATATGCCGGTGGATGAGCGAATGCTGAAGAATCGCGATATTATTACGGTAGGCAGTGCGAAACTGATGTTTCTTTATAAGTAATCATGGATGGTATTTGATTTTATATGCGATTCTGTCTGTTGCCGGGATTACAGGAGTATTACTGGTACTGAAGAAGCAGAATATCAGCGGCGAGCAGATAACCGGTTTTGTCGGTGTGTCTGAAAATATTGAAGGAAAGATATTTCGTATAGATCATAAGCCGGCTCATTTTGCGGACGTTCTGACGTTTTACGGTGGAAGCGATAAATTTTATTCTGACCCCGCGAAAATAGAATTTGCATATGAACCCCGCGGTATTACGCTGATTGATAATAATATGAAAAACAGCCTGTATGTCAACAGGCGGCGGTTTAAGAAAGTTCATCTGAAAGACGGTGACCTGCTTGAAGCGGGTGATATTAAGCTGATATTTATCGACGACGAGCATGCATACGGATTTAACAGCGGAATTAAAGCTGACAGATTTGACCGCAAAAACCTGAAGACCCGTATGCCGGAGCATTTGCCCAGTCTGGTATCATTTGACAACCGTAAAAAACATACATACCTGACCAAAAATCTGACGTATATCGGTAAATCCGAGACGAATGATATTGTGCTGAAAGTCAGGGATGTGGGTTATCGGCATGCAGTTATCCGCCGTATCTCGGGAAAATATAAGCTGACTGACCTGACCAGTAAAAGCGGTACCTATATTAACGGTAAGCGGTACGATGAGAAATTCCTGACGCACGGGGATGAAATTACCTTTGATACAGCTAAATTTAAATTTATTCATTCCGACCACGCCAAGCAAGCCACTGCCGATTGATGGGCATTTATATTTATAATATACCAAATGAAAAAAAACTTAACTGAGTCCGAACACAAAATTTTAATTCAAATCGGACAGCGGCTTAAAGATAAGCGTGAAGAGATGGGGCTGAGCTATAAAAAAGTATCAGATGTTACCCGCATATCTTCACAGTATATTAAAAACATTGAGAGCGGAAATTATAAAACGTTTCCGAGTCCGGTATTTGTCAAGGGCTTTCTGCGTAATTATGCTCAACTGTTGGATTTGGATTATCAGCCGTTCCTGAATGAATATAATAAAATTTTCAGTGAACAGACTCCCAATGAAGAAGAAAATGCGGTTCGGGGGGCGACAGCCAAACCAAGCATAAATAAAATTCAAGAGCATACCTTATTTCGCAGTTGGGTGTTCCCGGTGGGACTGATTGTGGTCATTGTGTTATCGGTAAGTATTTATTATATTTTGTCATACAATTTTTATAATACAACTTCATCTGAAACAGTTATTGAGCTAAGTACCAAATCTGCGGATGATAAATCTGGTGCAGTACAGAACAATGAACAGCAAATTCAGTCACCTAATCAGGGCGGTGCAACGCAGACCGTTGCTGCGCTGGATTTAAAGTTAGTATCTAAAGATGAAAACGGCTGGATTCGATTGTCAATAGACGGTAAGAGAGAGTTTGATATATATCTTGATAAACGCCGCGCATATCGCTGGAGTGCATCAGATTATTTTGAACTGACGATGGCAAAACCCGGACTGGCGGATGTATTTTTTAATGATGTTCTTCAGACGCCGACTGAAACACCCGGTCAGCTTTATACCGTTAAGTTTTCAAATCCTGCTGCACCTGTACCGTCTGCTCAACAGCAGTAGGTTTCACATAATTATGCTTACTCTTTTACGCGGGCAGTCATGAAAGCGGTTATCCTGCTTAGTGCCAAGAACAGAAAACTTTATCCGTTTACCGAGTCTGTTCCCAAATGTTTGATTAATATCGCCGGTACAGCGATTGTGGATTCTCTGCTTCAGAGACTGAAATCAGTTGAGGTAAACGAGGTGCTTTTCATTGTGAATGACCGTAAACAGCTTGTAAGTGAACATATCGGTCATAACCAGAAATACAGACCGAATATCAGTTATGTTGATTATGAAACAGTTGAGCAAATCCCCGATGTACTTGCTTCTGTAAAAGATTTCTTAAAATCCGAGACGGTTTTCATATTGTTGTACGGCGATACTCTGACCGTAGAGTCGCAGTTTCAAAAACTCTGCAGACGTTTAAGACTTATCCTAAATATGCGGTAGCGGCAATTGCGCATCCGCCGGTTTCCGGACATTATCACGCGGTATATATCAACAGTGAGATGGGCATCTCTAAAGTTGAACATTCTGCACTGTCTGAAAAACCTGCTAATTATGTACTGGCGGGCGCGTTTGTACTGTCCGTTTCAGCACTTGAGCGTATTGAAGCGCATCACTTTAATATATACAGCTATTTTAACGAACTGGCGGCCGATAACGGGTTTAGGATTTGTATTTGGGAAGATTTATGGATAGATATTAAATATCCGTGGGATATACTGAACGCCAACCGCATGATCATGGACACGTGGACACATTCATCCATTGCATCATCTGCTGTACTGGAAAAAGAAGTTTATATCAAAGGGCCGGTGATTATCGGTGAAAATGTCAGGATATGTTCCGGAACATCGATTATCGGACCGTGTTTTATCGGGGATAATACATTTATCGGTAACAATGTACTGATTCGTGAATATGCCAATATCGGTGCAGATTCGTCTATTGGCTACGGTACAGAAATCAAGAATGCGGCGATATTCGGGAATGTAAAAATCGGACGTCTTTCGTTTATAGGGGACAGCGTGCTGGGGTTCAATGTCAATTTTGGCTCGTGTTCTATGACTATTAATTACAATACGTCAGGTGAGCCTGTGATATTTCAGTCCCCGGACAAATCAGTCGAGACGCAGTTTGAAAAACTGGGGGCCTTTATTGGAGACGGTGCATCTGTCGGCTCTAACCATTCTATTATGCCGGGTCTTGTCATTCGTCCCGGTTATCCTATCCCGGACCATATTACGGTGGACAGCCGCATATATGCAAAACCTGATAACGTTTAGCAATTATGTGCGGAATATCTGCCGTTGCGGGTTATGAAAATGTAACGCCCCAACTTATCAGTTCACTGAAAAAACTGGAGTACCGGGGGTATGACTCGTGCGGAATTTTTGTTTTTGACGGCACGCAGGGCTTCATCAAAAAGAATATCGGTGAAGTAGGTGCGGTTTCAGACAAGGAGAACTTTGGAGCAGTCAGCGGCCATATCGGTATTGCGCACACCCGTTGGGCAACGCACGGCGGGTGTAACCCAAAAAAACGCACACCCGTTTTATTCCAATGATAAGAATTTCACACTGGTACATAACGGGATCATTGATAACTTCCGTGACCTGAAAGAGATACTGCTCAAAGAAGGTTACCAGTTTGAGTCAGAGACTGACAGTGAAGTATTTGTCAATCTGGTGCAGAAATTATATGCCGAAGAGCAGGATACCGAGCGGGCTTTTATCAGGGCAGTCAAACTAATCAAGGGGCATTATGCATTTGCGTTGTTTTCGCGCCATGAACCGACCAAAATATTTGCTGTAAAAAAGGACTCCCCACTGATACTGGGACCGGGCAACGGTGTGAATTTTATTGCCTCGGATATTAACGCATTTCTGGAATGGACGCGGGATGCGGTAATTATCAATGACGATGAATATATTGTTGCATCCAATAATACATACAGCGTCAGGAGCGTTTTAACCGGCGAGATAATTACCCCGCGTATCATATCAGTAAATTGGGACTCGCAGGAAGCGCAGAAAGGCGGGTTTGAACATTTTATGCTCAAAGAAATTTTTGAGCAGCCGCAGACGGTGCGCCATGCCATGTCTGTATCCGCTGACGATATTGCTAAAGTCGGCAAACTGATTGCGGAGTCCTCCCAAAATTCTTTTCTGGGTGTCGGCACGACTTATTATGTGGCACTGTACGGCAGTTATCTGTTTGCAAAAAATAACGGTAATATATCAGCGCGTTTTCTACCGATGAGAGCATGTATTTGTGTACGCCGAATGAGCAGTCACATTGGGTATTTATCTCTCAAAGCGGTGAAACCTACGACACGCGTATCGCAGTCAAAAATGCTAAAAGTGCGGGTGCAAAAACCGGCGCGATTGTGAATGTAACCGGTTCATCCATCAGTCAGATGGTGGATAACTGTATTTATCAGGCGTCCGGTCCGGAGATTTCAGTGGTTTCCACCAAAGCCGCGCTGTCGCAGATGATTATTCTGCACCGTCTCTCACTCCGGACAGCAGTATATCAGGGGACGTATTACTGAGGCAGAACTTGAGAAGCAGGAGCGGATGCTGTATGATTTTGCCGGAGTGATCAGCGAAATTATTAACACACAGTCCGGCACTATTCTGAAGCTGGCGGAAAAGTATATCAGCGACTCTCCGCAACGCCGGCATATTTCGAACTGGCTGTATCTTGGAAAAGGAATATACCACGCCATTGCACTGGAAGCTGCACTGAAGATGAAGGAGATTACTTATCTGCATGCAGAAGGGATGTCCGCCGGTTTTCTGAAGCACGGCACGCTTTCACTGGTTGATCAGCAGATGGCGACTTTCTTTTTTATGCCGGATGAAAGCGATGATGCTCTTTATCGCTCAACCCTCCACGCATTGCAGGAAGTGAAGGCCCGCAACGGGATTGTCGTGTGCTTCGGTAATCCTGAAAATGAAAAATTGATAGCTGTTGCAGATGATATTATTCCCTTGCCGAAAGTGGAAGCAGCCCTTTATCCTTATTATGAACTGATTATCGCCCAATTGTTTGCTTATTATTCCGCCACCCGCCTTAAACGTAATGTGGATAAGCCGCGCAATTTGGCAAAATCAGTTACGGTTGCCTGATATGTTGCTCTGCGGTGCATGTTGCAAATCCGGATTATTTAAATGAGCTTTCAGCCTGCCAATTACTCTGTTCACCTCTTTGATATTGATGATACGCTGATTACTACGTCGGAGTCTTATACCCGCGCGTATGAAAAAACTCTGCGCGATTTAACAGGTAAAGACTCTCTTTCGTCAGACGTGTCATATGAAGAATTGCGGACTGCTTTATTACTGTTTATCAAAATATTCGGAAGCGGTCTACCGGGAAGGATTTGGGAAGCAGTATATAAAGAAGCCGCCTCCGCCGGGAAGTGCCTTAAATATTCCCCTGAAGAAGCCGCAGAACAATATCTGGATTGGTATATGGGTATGCTGTCGGCGTACAGTTCGGTTGAAAAATATATTACGGAACTAAAGAAAATGAATATCTCTGTCGGCATTATTTCCAACGGTGATTATAAGCGGCAAACTGAAAAATTGTGTGCGGCGGGACTGTTTGACCTGTTTAATCCTGACATGATTTATGTCTCTTCCATGTTTCCGGAAATTGACAAAAAGCCTTCACCTGTTATGATAAGACAGTGGATTACCAACACGGCATTCAGTCAGCCCCTGCGGTTTATTATGGTGACAGATGTGAAGACATAGTTGCCGGAAATCTTGCCGGTGTTGACGCAGTGCTGATGAACATGACGGAAAAACATATTCCGTCCGGGATAGCGGTATGCCGACCTGCGTACACTTTTTCTTCATGGGAAGATATTATACCTGCACTTTGATATGTATCATGCGAATCATGAGACCCGTTGAAGGACTGCGTTTTTTTTGTACTCACCTTCATTACAAACGGAGTGCAATTACTCTGACTGTATCGGTAGTTTTATTTGTCGTCTATGGTCTTACCGGTTCTGTTTATGCGGAAGACTGCCAGTTAGTCCTGAACAACAACAGCAGTTACAGCGCAGAGCAGGTCAAAACTCAACTTGAGGATGTATTTGAGCGGTATGCAGACGTAACTCTTAGCGCAGATCCGCAGGTGTGCCGTTATCAGGTGAATGTGACCGGTAACAATAAAATTGTGCAGGTATTTATGCAGAATAACGGCAGAACAGTATTGGGCAAGGCGGACATGGGCAATCCGTCCGCACTGAAAACAGCAGCGACGGATGCACTTTACCGGTGGGTAAATGCTGACGGGCAGGCAAGGATTTGTCAGGATTATATGCCTGAATCATGTCAGCAGGCGGTTGCACCGGCAACATCCCCGCTGACGGAAAATCAGCCGTATGGTGATAATACACAGTCGCAGGAAAATACAGCGGGCTCAGCCGGGGCGCACGCAACGATTGGTTTGGGGTTGTCGTTTCTGTCTTTCATAACGTCCGATGAACTGCGCAACGCACCTTTGAAAAAAGATGCGGATAATCCGGATCGGATAATGTCTTCCAGCGGTGTCTCACTTGAGATGGGATATTTTTTCACTAATCAGCTGGGAATTGGCTTCAGGTATATATACGCCAATTCCAAAAAAACATACAGCAATATCCCTACAGGGCTCACCGGCACGAATGAAAAGATGAATATTGACCAGACGATTGTGATTAATCATTATCTGATTGGGGGAATGTATGAATTTCACCCGGGTAAAATTTTTACGCTGGATTTCAGGTCAGTGCAGGATATACATCTTACGAAACATCATTTGCATCCGAAAAAACGGAAGACCCGTTTAAAAACCGCAGGCTGACCTCTTCCGGAACAACGTGGTTATACGGGTTTTATATGGATTTGGGCGAGCATAGCGGAGTTGGGCTGCGCCTCGCATATTCGTATCTGGATGCCAGCCTGAATAAAGTCGAGGGTGATATTACCAACCTGTCGGCTGTTCAGGATAAAAATAAATACAGACCTAACGTGGATGCCCACAGTTTAACTCTTGGTATCCGGAATAATTTTTAATCGGTAAGATGATTGGGTATTGCCGTTCGCCGGCGGATGTTCTGCATTCCCGGTGTCTTTTTTCTGTCATTCCTTTGGTGTAATTAAAAAATAAAATGCCGCAACAAAACAGTCTGGAAGAACTCAGAAAACTCTCCGTTATTGTAGCGGATACGGGAGAGATTTCGCTGATAAAAAAACTGAAACCCGAAGATGCGACCACAAACCCGTCTCTTATACTGAAAGCGGCTTCCAAAGAAGAATATCAGTATATTATTGAGTCCGCGGTGAAGTGGGCCAAGAAACGACAGGGCAGTCAGGCAGAATTAGCTGAAGACGTTATGGATCGGCTGGCGGTTAATTTCGGACTGGAGATTTTGAAATATATTCCGGGTTACATATCTACAGAAGTGGATGCCGGACTTTCATTTAATACCGATGCAACTGTTAAGCGGGCGGAAAAAATTATCCGCATCTACGAAAGTGAAGGTATAGAGCGCGAGCGTATTCTGATTAAAATTGCCGCCACGTGGGAAGGTATTAAAGCCGCAGAAATTCTGAAAACTCATAATATCCGCTGTAATATTACATTGTTGTTTTCAGATGTTCAGGCGCTTGCATCCGCACAGGCGGGGGTGTTCCTGATTTCGCCGTTTGTCGGCGTATACTCGACTGGTATAAAGAAAAGCATAAAACGGAACAAATTGCGCCGGCAGATGATCCGGGCGTGGAATTTGTCCGCTCTGTGTATACTTATTACAAGACACACAGTTACCAAACGGTTGTAATGGGGGCGAGTTTCAGAAATACCGGTGAAATTACTGAACTGGCCGGCTGTGACCGCCTGACCATCAGCCCCGCACTGTTGGATGAACTGGCGGCATCGCAGGCAACTGTTCCGCAAAAACTGTCCCCGTCTGTAGTCAGTAAACAGCCTAAGCGCAAGAACTATAATGAGTCTGACTTCAGAAATGAATTTAATGACAATCTGATGGCCGTAGAAAAACTGGCAGAAGGCATTATGAATTTTAAGAAAGACTACCGGACACTTCTGAATGCGGTTTCCGCTAAATATCTTCTTAATCGCTTGTGATTATTGTTGAAATATTGTGGATTCATTCGATCTTTTTTTGACGCATACCCGTCATAATTGAGTACTCCAAACAATATTCAACCATAATCAGACGAAAAAATAAAATGCGTATGTTCAGACACAAAGTCGGTCGGGTATCAGTAATTGTATTTATACTGACAGCGGGAATAACCGGAGCTGTATCGGCACAGTCAAAACCGGCAAAACCGAATGATAATCATGACATGTCTATGCACTGTCAGCATGTACCTGCGGATTGTGAAGAC
Source organism: Potamilus streckersoni (assembly GCA_016746295.1). NCBI lineage: Eukaryota > Metazoa > Mollusca > Bivalvia > Unionida > Unionidae > Potamilus > Potamilus streckersoni. The sequence continues at coordinate 318,638 of JAEAOA010002069.1, forward strand.
AGTAAAGTGAATTTGTCTGTTTCCGGTAATGCCGATGCAGATGCCCTAAAAGAGCCGGGTGAGTCAATATTCGGTACCCTGTCAGAGATAAATCAGACGCTGGAGCAGAAAGAATACGACTGGTCAAAAATTGATATGGATGCACTGTGGGAGCATCTGCGGGATATGAATGCCCTGATGACACAGACTACAGTTGTAAAAACAAAGCTGAAGAACGGGCTTCGCATGACGGTCAAATCATCAACACCGGACGGAAAAAGAGCGGTGAATAATATGATTCCGGCGCATTCTGCATTTTTATCCGGTGTGCGGAAACTGTGGAAAATCAATTACAGCAAAGAGGCGGGCGGGTATACGATTACAGTCACATCTGATACCCCGTCAGAAATCATTAAAATACAGGCGCTGGGATTTTCCGGTTTTATGATTCAGGATGACCATCACCGATTTCACCACTTCGGGTTGGCAACGGGGGAAAACGTTCACTAAATACAATCGGAAATTAATTTTAACAACAGGCAGAGTAATTCATTGCAGCAGTATTAGTTTAAGAGGATGAGTAAGTTTATTGTAACCGGCGCGCAGACCCTAAGCGGAAATATTGAAGCATCGGGTAATAAAAATGAGGCTTTGCCTGTTTTGGCGGCGGCGATGCTTTCTGATACCCCGCTGAGGCTGTTTAATATTCCGCAGATTAATGATATTGCCGCGATGATCAGTATCCTGCGTTCGTTTGGCACGCAGGCGGAACAGAAAGATAAAAATACGTACACGATTCACAACGGACAACTGACCGAATCTGCAGTTGACCTCGATCTGTTTACCTCTATTCGGGGTTCGTTTTTAATGGTAGTGCCTCTACTGCACCGGTTTAAGAAGGTGACACTGCCCACGCCCGGCGGCGACAGTATCGGCAGACGCAGACTGGATACCCACCTGCTTGCCCTGTCCAAACTCGGGGTCTCCATTTCTTTCAGACAGGGAAGCTATATTTTTGAGCTGGGGCATGCTGGAAACCGGCAAATATATTTTTGGATGAGGCAAGTGTGATGGCAACGGAGACAGCGGTTATGGGTGCTGCTTTGGCGGAGGGAACAAGTACAATATACAACGCCGCATGTGAACCGCATGTTCAAGGGCTTTGCCGCTTTTTGGCACATATGGGCGCGGAGATACAGGGTATCGGGACAAATCTTATCACTATCAAAGGCAAAAGCCGGCTCGCGGGCAGTGAACATCACGTATCGCCGGATCATATTGAAATCGGTTCACTGATTGGACTGGCGGCAGTCACGCACAGCAATATCCGTATTAAGTCATCACTACCGGTGGATATGGGACTCATTCCGGTTTTTTATGAAAAACTGGCGTACACTGGCAGACAGACGGTAATGATATTATTGTGTCAGACCAGCAGGGGCTGAAGGTTGACGGAGATTACGATTTTGCGATTCCCAAAATTGATGATGCGCCGTGGCCCGGGTTTCCGGCGGATTTGGTGAGTATTATGACGGTTACGGCCACGCAGTGTGAGGGGACTGTACTGATTTTTGAGAAGATGTTTGAAAGCCGGCTTTTTGGGTGGACAAGCTGATTGCCATGGGGGCGGGCATTGTGCTGTGTGATCCCCACCGCGCGGTGATTAAGGGGCCTTCCCGTTTGCGGGCGCAGAGTATGAACAGTCCGGATATTCGGGCCGGAATGGCACTGCTGATTGCCGCGATGTGTGCGGAGGGGTGTTTCAGAAATCAACAATATTCACCAGATAGACCGCGGTTATGAGGCAATTGATACCCGGTTAAACGCGTTGGGCGCGAAGATAGAGCGTGTATAAGGGATTATTTATATCTGTAGAAGGCATAGACGGCACAGGCAAAACCACCCAGATTAACAGACTGGAGAACTGCCTAAAGTCGGAAGGGCATGATGTCATTTGTACGTTTGAGCCCGGCGCATCTTCCATCGGTAAAGAGGTGCGTGCGTTTATTTTGGACAGCCGGTATGACATTGCTCCGTTGACGGAGACCCTGCTGTTGTGTGCTGACCGCTATGAGCATCAGCAGAATATTATTATTCCTGCACTCAAAGCGGGGAAAACAGTGCTGGCAGATCGTACGCAGGACTCCACGGTTGCTTATCAGGCTTTCGGCAAAGGAGTGGATTTAAAACTGATAGAAGATTTTGACCGGCAGTATCTGATTCGCCCGGATATAACGTTTTATCTGGATATTGAGTCCGGAAAAACAGCCGGACGTATTGACCGGCGCTTACAGAGCGCGGGGGAGCAGAATAAATTTGACATATACGCGACAGATTTTTTGACCGCGTCCGGCGCGGCTACCGTTATCTTTGTGAGCGTTTTCCGGAGCGTATTCGGGTGATACACGCAGACCGGACACCCGATGCTGTTTTTGCTGACATTACAGCCGAGCTGAACCGATTCCGGCAACGTCATAACAGATAATGTTATGCTATTTAGGCAAGGTTGATTGGTTAGTCTGACAGCTACGCCCTTTTCAGATACTCTTATGGATCCAGTCTTTGATGGTATTATCGGTTTGAGTATCAAAAAAAAATCCTCACTAAAATTATTGCTAACCGCATGTTCTCGCGCGGGTTTCTGCTGTGCGGTGCAGGGCAGGGAAAAGCCTGCTGGTAGATCAGGCAGCGCGTGCCATACTGGTCAGTGCAGCGGATAATCCGCAGTACAGTGATGATTTGTTCACTAAAAAATCTCACCCGGATTATCTCACACTTAAACCGGACGGGGGCAGCATTAAGATTGCCCAAATCCGCGACATGATGCAGCACCTTTCAGTGAAAGCCGGTTTTTTCCCGTCGCCGCGCTTTATTTATCAAGCATGCCGACAAAATGACGATTGAGTCGGCAAATGCCATGCTTAAGCTGTTGGAAGAGCCGTCCGAAGACTGTATTATATTTATGAGTGCGCTGAATGCGTCTGAACTGCCGGAAACAATTTTATCCCGCACTATTCAGATCAGATGCCCGGAGCATAATCCGTCTGATTTACAGCAGATTATCCGCCGAATAAACCCTGAACTGTCGGCGGATTATGCGGCAATCCTCGCGCAAATCGCGCCGGGCGGACTGAGCAAAGCCCTGCTTGAAACAAAATATCAGGAAGACTATACTGAAGTATATCAGTTTTGCCGGCTGTTTATTCAGTATCCCGAGCAGGGTTATGTCAAAGGAGTCAGCGGATATTTTGAAAAAATGACAGCCCTGCCGGACGCGGTCAGTATATTTACGATACTCTCTGCATTACTGATCGGCGCGTACCGCTCAATGCCTGCCGGCGCAACGGGAAGACATCCGCTGATCCCCTTCACGGGGAAAGGGGGTT